>CM067168.1:54211422-54258147 GCA_034093135.1 Erigeron breviscapus | reverse complement strand
GTGCTTGAAAGAAGATGATCAAGATGAAAAGAAAAAGGAAGTATTTGATAAGGTAATATCCAAGATCAACCAAAGACTCGAGTACAGAGACAGTATCAGAATGATGAGAGAGGCAAAGAATGTTCAAAAGTCTAAGTACGTCGTACATCGAAGAGGAGGTTGTTGGATCAAGTACGAGCCAAGTCATCTTCCAGGCCCACAAAACATTCCACCAAGAAACTATGAAGCAAACATGATTGTTCCTGATGACAGACCAGAAGGAGATAATTGGTTCTGGCATCCAAATAAAGATAGACCGAATACAAGAGCTTGATGAATGACAAGGACTGGATATTTTTGACAAATCACTACTAAGGGGGAGATTGTTAGAAATATAATATGTAGTAGTTGATTTGTGTACTTTATGTTGTTTTGTACTTAGGATGTAAACATGTTAGAATGGAAGGGGGCATAGTATAAATAGATCATATGTATATAAACCCCATCCATAAGAGAATATGTAACCTTTTTACCATATAATACAAGCTAATCTTTCCCTGACAACTCTCTACTCTCTCTCTACTTTCTCTCACTAGAAACCTCCATTAACACACACTAAAACACACACTAAAGCTCGAATTCTAGTCTTAACAGGAAGTCATTCTGGTTACCAATGGTACTTGTGTCTGGACCTCTTCAGTGGATCTTTCAGATGTTACAACAATCGAGTCCAGCACACGGTGTTCAGGAAAGTTAATTGGAGTTTCAATTGGTGGTGGTTGAGTTTGTGAAATTTGAAGTGTGGGAGGATTGAAATATGGAGTGGTTTGTGGAATTGAAGGTAGTGGTGGTGGTGGCATACGGGATTCTGATGGTGGAACATTTGATTCTGGTGGAGGTGGTGGCATTTCTGGTAATCGTTCTATTTCTACTACATCATCTCCAAGAAAACTCATGTTAGTATCAAAAATATTACCTTCTGACATGGGTGAATCAACCTCATTCCAAACAAATGTTTCATCAACAGTCTGATCACCTGTCTGATCACCAACTTCTACATTCAAATCAAACTGAGCATCTTGCTCATCAGTCACCTGCTCAACAACTTGTACAGTTTCTACATGCTCAACATCCTGTACAACATTTTCTTCCTCAAAAATAGGAGACCCATCAATATTCATGACATCACCTGGATGGCTCATTTCAGCTCTATCTGGATTAACCTGAACTCCAGCCCTCATAAGGCGTCTGGCCGTTCTTGGTCGAGTAACATTTGCAGGAGCCACCTGGGTCACTGGTTGCACAATTTCAACATTTTCACCAACTAGGTTCCCACCTGGAGCCACTTCCTGCTCATCTTCCAGTGCATCATTTTCTTCCCTTTGGAAAGTAAGCATGGTCTGAGGAATATTTACCTCATTTGGTGGAGATTTAAGGTTGGTCGGTTCACGCATATACTCACATACAGAAAAGTGAGTGGTTTCAAAATCATACTGGTCACCTAGAGCTCTTTTGAAAATAAGTGAAAGGAAACGAATATATGGAACAAATGCTTTTCTACCTTTCACCTTAAGACGCTCTAACAGAACATCAAATAGAATCTGAGCGAAATCTACTCTGTACCCGAACCAGAGGCAGTAGGCTATCTGGAGATGTGTTTGATTTATCTGGTCAAGTCCTCCAGAACTGCCTCCCAAACATTCAACTATATGTGTGAAAAAAGAATCTCCATGAGTCTGTAAGCCTGCTCATGTAGACTGTTCCCTTTCTGGATAGCTGGCCATGCTCATCCAGTATGTCTGTGTGCCCCATCAATCTGCACACTTCCCTTGTATTTATGCCAGAGGGAAGTTCAATGGGCATCTCATTCTGTTCTCAGTATCACTGGTGGATTAGTCCAGTGAAGCATGCACTGATGGTACACTGGAGGGACACTCCAGTAAAGTACCAGTGAAAACCATTTGAAAGAGACTGGTAACCTCAAACATGCACGTCAACTAATACAGACAAATGAGAGGGACACATTTACAAGGAGACAAAAGTCACCTCAAACATGCACTTCAACCTATCTAATTACCAGTGAGAGGGACACATTTACAAGGTACCAGTAATATTTTTCAGAAAATTTTGTCCAGTGAGAAAATAAATTAATAAATTCCCCCTGAAATTAAAACATTTTTAAGAACAAAAATATATCTTTCAGTCTTCCCCCTGGAATGTTGATCCAGAAATCTATTAATGCAGAGATAGTACACAACGGCGTTTAATATCTAAGCAGTCATAAATTTATAAATCTTTAAATCAAAGATCCCCGATAGTATACATAGGCGTTCAATACCAAGGTTCCAGATTTAAAGGTTTAACATTCCCAACTCACCAATAAGATATTCAAAAGTTTTAACATCCAGCGGTTTGGTAAAAATGTCAGCGAGTTGTTTGTCAGTGGGAATAAAATGGAGTTCAATGTTGCCTTTCACAATATTATCATGAATGAAGTGATACCTGAGATCAATGTGCTTCATTTTTGAGTGCATGACTGGATTGTTTGTGTAACATCCGTGAGTTTTGACCCATTGGCTTTATGTGTAATTTGACTAACAATTCAAGTTAATGAAATATTTGGGTTGTTTTGTGATTAAATGACAATGTGGTATGTTAGTCGGGTCGATAGTATGATTTAAACGTGTTTAAATGTAAAGCGATGTTACTTTAGCTTGTAAATGGGAAACGGGTCGACCCATGGGCAACAACCCACGACCCATCAGCCCAAAGGCCACCCTTCATCCTCCTTAGCCTTTCATTTCACCTTCCCTCTTTCTCTCTTTTCCCTCTTATCTCTCATTTCTCTCAAAACAAAAGCAAGATTACAAATATCTCTCTTTCTCCCTCTTCCTCTCGAATTATATCTGCATAATTTGGAATTCTTGAACCAAAGTTAATACAAGATCATCATCATCTTCATCACATCAAAACTTGGATTTCAAAATGAAGGTTTTCTACCCATTTTGGCTTAATTTCGGGTTTCAGCTCAAAAAGAAGTTTTGGTAAGTCAAATTCATCCCATCTTCACCTATTTATGCTTACTTACATGTTGTTAGTCAATTTAATGTATTTACAAGTCTTAAATCGGGTCAAAATGGAATTTGGGTCAAATTAGGGTTTTGATTAGGGTTAATTGATTTGGAAGATTTGATGATGTTTTGGAGTGAAATCTTGGTTTGGGTAAGTGTATTTAGGCTTTGGAATGTCAATTATTGCTTCAAAACAAGTCCCACAACTTCTTGCATCGATTTAGGGTCGTAGGTTTTGAAGAAAATGGGTTTTGGGGCATTTTTCTGCACTTAATCTGCTGCTGCTGGTGCAGCCTTGGCCTTGACTGCGGCGCAGTGGCAAGACATGGTCTTGACTGCGCCTCAGTGAAAAACCTCTGGAACGAAATTTTGCATCTAACTGCGGCGCAGTCAATGGGCTGCATCCTGCGCAGTCAGGCCCTGATGCTGGTTTTCATTTCCTAACTTCAAACACTTATAACTTTTGATCCGTAAGTCCAAATAAGTCATATAACCTATCGTTGGAATCGTGAGAGAGTCTAGTCTCTTGTAGTTACATTCATTTTGTGTGAGACTTTCCCCATTTCTAAAAATGTTGAGTCAAATTATCTTGTTTCCTTACTCGGTAAAGTTGTAGAAGTGTCTATGAGTTTGTGACTCGACTTAAACTTGCTGAACTAACTTGTTTAAGATTGTAGAGTGACATTTATGGTATTATGATGTACATTGATAGGTTGTGGATGCGTGGAGCCCAATACTCGCTTATAATCTTATATTATCAATACTAGCTTCTTTTGCCGAACAAGGTGAGTTCCGTAACTCCCTACTCCATTGAGATTCGGGCTGAAAAGTGTAAAACTTGCGTGTTTACTTACGTTGTTGATTGATTGATTGATTTGGTTTAAATGTTGGATTGATGAGACGAATTATCACGTTTGATTGACTTGGTTTATGTTTTGTTAAGTATTTCATTAATATTAGGATAGATGTACATACATAGAAGTCGGTTTTGCCCTCAATGAGTTTTAGATGTGGTGGGAAGGCTGCGGGTGACCCTATACATAAGCATCTAGGACTCGAAGAAGGTAGAATCCTCCTAAGTGTGTGTACGTATAGTATAGTATAGTTTGGTTTGAATTGTGATTATTGGTTTATGATTGACGAATATTGATTGTTGGTTTATGACAGACGATTTGTGGTTGATGCATATACGATTGATTGTAAGCATGCATACGTAGTTACATAATCCATCGGTTGAGGACTCAAACATCCAAGTGTATAGATGTATACACTTAATCTGTGAGATGTTGGTGACATGACTCCGAGTATATAGACATATTTATCTCGATGATTTTGAGATACAGCCTTGTTCATTATGATGAAAGGCGGGTATCGTTGCATAGGTGACTTGAGTTCACGCATAAGATAGGCATGTTGGCTTATTTATGCATTTAGCACTTACATTGATACTTATATCATTTGTGCACTCCTATTACACGCTTACTTGCTTTGTGTAATCTTGTTGTTGGACGTTATTGTATTACTTAGAGGCTCGCTGTAAGTCATGTCTAGCCTCTACTCGTATATTGTGATTATTGACGATGGTTCCTTTTGAACCATTACTACGAACTCACCAACCTTGTGTTGACTATGCTTAGTACACTTTTCAGAAAATCAGGTTATCCCCGGACGTGGAGTTTAGTTGTTGCTTGCTGTAAAACCCGGGCTTTGGACTTAATGGATAAAGGATTCATCGACCTCCTCTTTTGCATTATACTTAGGATCGATTTGCCTTCTTCTGGATGTTCTTTTGTAAACTTTGATGGTTATTTGCTCCTTATGTATTTTGGTACTCGTTTCGTATTGTAATGGATTCACTGAATATTTATTTGCATTTAGTTCTTGTTCTATTGTAATTCCACCTTGCGCTATATGATTTCCGTAATATTTCGAGCCTAGTCTTGGGGTGTTACAGAATGATGGCCCATGCGTGGTCGTAGCGAATTAGGCGGTTTGACCTAGACTATGGCTTAAATTAAAACTCTTCACATAGCATGCATGGTTAGGGAATTCGTGTGCAATGTGAATTATGTGAATCCCCGTGTGAGTTCGTAGTTAAGACAACTTGTGTGATAATTTAAATTCAATGAAAGGTGTTAGGACCAGTTTCAGTGAAACTGGCCAGTCTCCAGTTGCACCTGGAGACCAAAAAGATTTGTCCAGAAATATATTGAAGTCCAGTTGCATCGTACAGTTAACGCAACTGAAGACTTCCTCCAGTTGAGAACTGACCAGTTGAAGAATCATTCCAGTTGAAGTCGAAGACAACAAGTGGAAAATAGAGAATGACAATGGCAGCGAAGCCCAGTTGACATTCTAGTCAGTTACAAACTGGAGACCGTCAGTAGAAAGCTCTTACAAAGCTTTACACTAATTACGAGGAATTGACTTTTATGCTTTATGTGCTTTAACCCGGATAAAAAGATTTATCTTATTATTTAAATACAAAAAGGTACATAAAGCTGGTTGAATAAAGTTGCTTTATACTGCAACTTTACACAACATTTTAAGGAATTAAATGCTATTCCTTAAATGTTCTCAACCATATTTGTACGGCCAAAGTTAACATCCCAATGTTAACTTTGCCTATAAATACAAGTCATTGCACAACCAAGAATAATACTTTTCAGAAGTCACACACTTTGCAAACCTGCAATATTCTTGGTGAACTTGTGCAATATTCTCTCAATCGTAAAAAGGAACATTTCACAACTTTAAGTGTTTCGATTGTTTAGAGAAATTCCAAGTGTAGATCAATTGTAGTTCATAGGTTGTTAGGATATTTACATACTTGTATTATCTTGGTTCCGTAACAACCTTGTAATTTATTTAAAGTTAATAAATAAATTACACTTGAAAATTACATATTGTCTCACCAATTTATTTTACAAGTATTTTGTATTATTGCATTGTTCTTTACTTATTGTCACTTAAATAAGTAATCTATCTAGAACTTGATATATACTCCTGTAACTGGTCGTCTCCAGTTCAGTGCTTATATTGCAAAGTAACTCCACCATCGACATAGAGGTGTCTTCAGGTAGTACCATCTATTGAGTTGGGACTTACAAGTAGTATCAGAGCAGAAGGCTAATAAACTTGCCTAGATCTGCTTAGATGAACACTAATGAAGGTGGAGATGGTTCTGGTCAAGGTGAAAACCCTTTGAATACTAATACACCACCTTTTCAAAATGTTAATACAAACCCTCCTCCTCCTACTGCCCCAAATCACGTCCATGTACATTATTCTAACACTCATGTTCCAAAATTTGATGGAAATAGTGAGACCTTTGGTACATGGAAGGCTAGAATGCATTTGCATTTTGGTGGGATAAAGAGGTATATATTGAAAATCCTTAAGGATGGACCATATATACCCATGTCTCTTGGGGTAAGTCCTCTTCTAGATCCAACTGGAAGAACAGGTTTAAGAGAAAAGCTTGAAGACCACTGGTCTGATGAGGATCGTAGACTTGTAGATCTGGACACCAGACTCAGGAACATGATCCTTGGAGCTGTTCCTGAAGATCTAATTCCAACACTTGTGTTGTTTCCCAGTGCCAAGTCAATGTGGGATGAATTAGTTATTCAGTTTGAAGGAGGTGATGACACTATTGTCACCAGAAAAGTTGCCTTGAACAAGAAGTATGAATCCTTCTTTGCTCTACCCAATGAAAGTCTAACTGGTACATACACCAGATTTTCTAGCCTCATTAATCAGCTGAGAGGCTTGGGTGTAGAGAAGGATAAGGATATTCTTCTTGAGAAGTTTTGTGATATTCTTCCTTCCAAATGGGAAAATATGGTTCTTGTCTTAAGACAAGGTAAAACCCTGCACAGCCATACTCATGCATCGCTCTATGGAGCCTTCAGATTCACTGAAGATAACAATGCTGCAAGACTGGTGGCTGAGCAGGATGCCATGAACCATGCCAGAGTCCAAGGTTGCTAGTGTAACTGAGCGACCTTGTGCTGCTTTAATGTCTGCAGAGAGTGTCCAGACACACTCAATGAAGGAGATGTTAAACAGTTTTTTGAACTCTGGCGTGACCACTGAAATCAGTGATGGTTGTGATGAAACTGACGATGATGATCTGGTAGCCATGATTGCTAAAACCTTTAACAGGTTTAAGCATAAATCTAAAAGATTTAATGGGCCAAACAATGCTTCCAGCTCCAGCTCTCTGGATAAAACCAATCTTACCTGCTATAAATGTGGTAAGAAAGGTCATTTTATGAAGGAATGCAGATCTAGTCAGATGAACAACCAAACTGGTCCCTTTATCCCTAATTTCAATCGGCCTGATGATAGCTACAAAGCTAAATATAAGAAGCTTAAGGCCCAAATTGCCCTCTTGTCCATGGAAAAAGAAAAGGACCAGTGCTTAATGGCACAAACTGAGGGAAAATGGGAGTACTCTGATGACTCTTCAGCTGATGAAAAAGAGGAAAGGGACATGTGTTTCATGGCCTTGGAAGATCAACAGCAGCTTGTGGCAAAAGACAATGTCATCACTGGAAGATGGGTGGACATCATTTTGAAAAAGGTATGTGATTATGACAATCAGGTGGATCCAGAATTGAAACTGGACCTTGCTGAATCATTAAGTGGTGATTTGGATTTTGTGGAAACTGTTAGAGCAGATAGTGAAAGATATCTGGACACTATCTTAATTGAACTAAACAATGTTAAGCCATAACTTAATGATTTACAAAGTGTCCAGTTGGCTCTCAAGGAGTCAGTTTTAAAAATTGAGGCTTTGGAATTTGATAATCAAAAATTAGTTTCTGATCTTGAAAAAGAACAAATGATTATCAAGTCATGGGTAAAAGCATCTGGAAAGAACTATGATGCATTTTCTAGAACAATTGATGCCCAGAAGAATGCATGGAAATCTGGAGATCTGGAAATGGCAGCTCTCATACCAGATCTTCATGCATTGCCTCCAGCTCTCAGGGTTGAAACTTTTTATGATCAACTTGAAGCTGTTGAAACTGAACCCATTGAGACCACCCCCATTGAGGTTAAACCTGGAGCCAAACAGGCTAAAGCTCCAGTTAAAAAGGCCACTGGTAACAAGCCTTTACCTCAAAAGTCTAAGGAGCCCAAGACCCAAAAGACTAAAACTCCTGCTGAACCAAGGTCCAAGGTTCAGCAGCCTGATGAAAATAATATTTTGTTTAAACTGGAAAGTCAACTCCAACTTTTGTCTCGACAGGTTCAGAGTTGTACTGCCCGGATTAAAAATCTGGAAGGAGGTTCATCACCTCCAGTTTTAAAACAAAATATTAAACCCTCCTCAAAACCAAAACAAATGAATGTTCCATCTGGACTAAATCTGATAAGAAAAAGGGGAGCAGGTATCAAATACCAATCGTTTTTACTCCTGCACCTGGATCTAGTAAAAAAGATCCAGATGTAGTCTTCAATTTACCACCACAACAAACAACTGTGACTTCTGTAGAGAAGTCTAGTGAACCCATCAAGAAAAGATGGGTTCACAAAAATAACTGATGATTTTTGTGGGTGTGCAGGGCGATCGAAAGAAGAATATCTGGTATCTGGACAGCGCTGATATCCGGACTATGACCGGATGTAAGCCCCTGCTTGAAGAGTTCACTGTCCAAGATGGACCGACAGTGACGTTTGGTAATGATCAAAGTGGAAAGACTGAAGGATATGGTGTACTCAATAACGGACAGGTCGAATTCAAAAGAGTTGCATTTGTGAATGGTTTGAAATACAACCTGATCAGTGTCAGCCAACTTTGTGATGATGGCTACAGAGTTTTGTTCGATATTGCTCAAGGCACCATATTTAACAAGGATTGGAAAGTGGTGATGGTTGCACCAAGAAAAGGAAATGTGTACATCATGGATATGGAACCAGCTCCAAAAGAGCAGTGCTTCTATACCAAGGCTGATGAGGACACCAACTGGCTGTGGCATAAAATATTATCCCATCTTAATTTCAAAAATATTAACAAGTTGTCTCGCAAACAACTGGTTGATGGGATACCTCAAATTTCTTTCAATAAAGAAAAGCCATGTCCAGGGTGTGAGATGGGCAAGCAGAAAAGGGCCAGTTTCAAGACTAGGCAAAACTTTAGCATCACTGAACCTCTTCACATGCTACATATGGATCTCTTTGGTCCAGTGAATGTTAAAACTAGAGCTGGAAAGAAGTACACTCTAGTTGTGGTCGATGAATTCACCAGATACTTTTGGGTGGTATTCCTCAGATCCAAAAGTGATGCACCTGCTGAAATCATCTCTCTCATCAAAAAAATTGAACTCAAGTATACTCGAAAAGTCTGTCAGTTGCGAAGTGATAATGGTACTGAATTTCAAAATAAGGTATTTGAAACATTTTGCAATGACACTGGCATCTCTCAAAACTTCTCATCAGCACACTCTCCAGAGCAGAATGAAGTTGTGGAAAGAAAGAATCGCACACTGATAGAAGCAGCCAGAAGTATGCTATCTGAATCAGGTCTTCCCACCAGTTTTTGGGCTGAAGCAATTGCAACTACTTGTCACACCCAAAACCGGTCAGTCTACATCAAGAGACATAAGAAGACTGCCTATGAAGTACTCAGGAATCGTAAACCAAATATTGGATATTTTCATGTATTTGGTCGTCCAGTTTATATTTTAAATGATTCCAGTCAGCTTGGAAAGTTTGATGCAAAAGCTGATGAAGGGGTATTTTTAGGTTATTCAGATATTCGAAAGGCCTTTAGAGTTTATAATTATAGACTCCAAAAGGTTCATGAGACAATTCATGTCACATTCGATGAATCAACTGAAGCAATTAACAAGAGACCAAGCCTTGATATTTCTCCAGTCATTCCAATAAATTTTGGCGAAACTGACCAAGTTCATCAGTCAGTTGTTTCACCAAAAGATGTTTCCAGTTACAACAAATTGGAACCAGTTAAGAAGAAGAGCACCACCAGTGACCCATCATTCTATCCCTCCATCAATTTCAATTTACCACAGGAATTGATGATTGGATCTGATGTACGTGCCACTCTAATATCAGCACCAGTTCAAACTCTAACTTCTCCAGTTCTTCAAGAAATTCCTTTTAATGAAGAATTTCATGACACAAATCGTGACCTCATTGACTCTGATGAGGACGTAGAAGTATTTTGGACAGATCCTCCTCCAGAAGCTGTTGCAACTGAAGAAGATCGCCAAGTGACTTGCACTGATATTGTGTTACACCAGCCTAGTCAATACACTAGATGGACTCAAGCACATCCAATTGAACAGATTGTGGGAGATCCAAATAGTGGGGTTCAGACTAGAAGAGCCACCAGTGAGCAATGCTTCAACGTCACCTTCTTATCACTAATTGAACCGAAGAAGATTGACGAGGCTATGGCAGACCCAAGCTGGGTGGAAGCTATGCAAGAAGAGCTCATCCAGTTTGAAAGGAACAATGTATGGGAGCTTGTTCCTTGTTCACCAGGGTTAAAGAAAGAACCCATTGGTACAAGATGGGTCTACCGAAACAAGATGGATGAAGATGGCCATGTTGTAAGAAACAAGGCCAGATTAGTTGCCCAGGGTTATTGTCAAGCAGAAGGCATTGACTTTGATGAAACTTTTGCTCCAGTTGCAAGACTTGAAGCCATCAGAATATTTCTGGCTTATGCAGCCCATCTGCAGTTTAAGGTCTTCCAGATGGATGTCAAAAGTGCGTTCCTGAATGGAACATTGGAAGAAGTTATGTATGTTAAGCAGACTCTAGGCTTCATCAATGAGAAGCATCCTCACTGGGTCTATAGACTGAACAAAGCTTTGTATGGTCTTAGACAAGGCCCAAGAACCTGGTATGATACTTTAACTAAACATCTTCTTAAAAATGGCTTTCAAAGAGGTGCAATAGATAATACGTTATTTATCTTGAAAGAAAAAGGTAATATCTTATTGGTACAAATTTATGTTGATGACATTTGTGAGTCCCTTAATTAACGAGATGGTTAACCAATAGAAAGTGTAAAATACAACAAGTCTAATAATCACTAGATATGGACTAGTATTACTTGTAAATAAAGATGCAAGATATATAAACAAAGTAATACAAGACTTAAAGCAATAAACAAATAAAGTGGACCATTATGTATGTTTCATGGGTATTTTATTTATTGATGTGTAAATAAAATACAAGGTTGTTGCGGAATCAAGATAACACAATTAAGTGAGTATCCTAACAACCTATGATTACAATATGATCTATGTTTGTCAAATAACTCTTTGGGATCGAGATACTTAAAGTTGTGAAGTATCCCTGTTTTAAGATCGAGAGTATTTAGACAAATTCACTTATATGCAAAAGGAATGCTTAAAAGTATTTTTGTTCAAGGAATGACTTAGTATTTATAGGCAACAAATTCACCAGTGAATTTGTGCCGTACAAATATGGTTGGCATACATTTAATGATCCGACAAGAACATTAAATGTATTAGATAAGAATAAGGATAAAGTCACATCAAGTGCACGTGTATCCTATTATCCAACCACCTTAACACACGTATACTTTTGTTAAAGAACAAGTGGATTGTTCTTTGGAAAGTGTGTTAAAGGCTAAAGTCAATCCTCGATATTAGTGTTCAGACTTGCAGGATCTAGAACACCAACAATCCTCCAGTGTGCAGATCTGGTAAGACTTCCAGTGGACTCCGCCATTTGTCAGTCTTCTTTCTTCAGACTTCAGTCTTTGACTTCAGTCAGAATGTCTTCAGTAGAATAGATCTGGACTGGGGTGAAGTCTTCAGTGAGCTAATCTGGAGAATGCTCCAGATTACCTGTACAAGTAAATGCTCACTAGTCTTCAATTATTTCTGGACAAATCTTCAGAGGGACTCCAGATTCCAAGTCTGGAGTAGGTCCAGTAGAATATGTTTTCTGGTCAGATCTTCAGTGAGCTCCAGTAGTCCAGTCTGGAGCCAGTCCAGTAAGTCTGGACTAAATCTGGACCTAACAAATTCCCCCTATTTGTTTAGAAATAATGCAAGTATTTTTCAGACTTATAGATATACAAATTTGTATGTCTGGAAAACACTTTATAGATCATGAGTGTTTTCAGTTTCATCTTTTAAGTTCTAACTTAGACTAAATCTGGTCATTCTACTTGTAAATATAAAAACTTGCAACTATTATTACTTTCATCAAAAAGGAAAATAATTACAACAAGTACAATGTGGTAAGAGATCAGGCCCTTCTTCTTGATGAATGCCCTGGTGCATCTTCAGTGGCCTTCCTCTTTGGAGATGATAATGGAACAGACACTGGTGGTCTCAGACCCAACACAGCTTCCATTTCTTGGATTCTCTTCCAGACTTTCTCAATCCTCTTCATAAAAGCTTTCACATCTGGAGAGAGATCAGTCTTGCCTTTGAATGTCAATCCAATCTCCTTTAGTTCAGTCCATCCAAATGCTTGGACTGCAGTATCCTTCCTCTCATCTGTAAAGTTACCCTCTCTGGTCAACTTCACATTAAACCTGGTCATACCTTGATGTTGTTCAGCCAGTGTGATTTCAGCATTAATAATTCTTCTTGCATTGGCCCTGAACGTCATCATTTCATCATATTTAGCCCTTTGCTTTGCCAACTGGATCATCTCTTCAGTATCCCTGGATACACCACTCTGCTGTCCTTCAGTGGACTGGTGTTCTTGTCTATTGATTTTCAGAGTTGTATCCAAAGGAATAAAGGTGCTCAGATCACCATCTTTGATAGCTTTCAGTTGCTTGGCAGTTAACTTGGGCAGACCAGTTATCCTCTTTCTGTATTCCAATTCCAGAGCACCAGCATTTCTTCTGATCTTTTTCTGGAGGCTTACCAGCTCCTCCTTTCTCTGTCTGATCAACTCTGGAATGGTTACACCATAGATCAACGAGTCATATACCTGCTCTTCTTCAGCATAAAATGAGCGTATATGGACATCGTCCAGTGCATCAAGACATTGTTGAACTCTGGGATCCTCCTTCATCCTTTTAAAAACTTCAATGTTTACGCCTAACCTGCCAGCGTTGTAGGAGTCCAGAGTACCCATTGTAGCCATATCCCTATGATGGGCCAGCAGTTCATCTCTTTGATTATTCTTGAAGATTTCTATCATGATACACTGTTGTTGCAACTTCCTGGAAGTCTCATTATCAACATCTTCAACATCTTGTTCTTGTTCTTCACCAGACACCACCTTTTCTTTTCCTTTTACAGCCTTCAGTGTAGTAGGGATGTCTGGGAAGCTTTCGAACTGGGGCTCACTGGCTTCAGTACCAGTAGCTTCTTGTGTTCTTTCAACCATACGTGCACTGGCATCAGTACCAGTCACTTGTCTCTGTTGCACGACGCTTTCAGTAGCGACTGCTCTAGCAACTTCTCTCTTTCTCCTTATCAATCCTTCTTGTTCACCAGATGGAACTGAACGTTTTTCCCCCTTGGAATGATCTCTAGTCCTTGACTTCAGATCATTCCACAACTCTTCCATCATCAGCCTATCAAGCGAACCAAAGGTTCTTCCTTGTTCTGGTAATGAAGCAGTTAAACCAGTTTTGAGTGCCTGGACTTCCCTTTTAATACTTTCAATTGATTCTGGCAAGTCCTTGGGCAGCTCAACTTCAACCATCTTTACAACTTCTGGCAACATCACATCCTGAAGAGATCTTAGGATTGATCCAGATATTTCATCAGATATCTCTTTCAGCATATCACCCCTGACCTTTCTAACAACTTCATCACTGAGGGTGTTGACCAGATCAGTCTGGTCAAATGTAGGCCTGCTTTCCAGAGCACCAGCATTTCTTCTGATCTTTTTCTGGAGGCTTACCAGCTCCTCCTTTCTCTGTCTGATCAACTCTGGAATGGTTACACCATAGATCAACGAGTCATATACCTGCTCTTCTTCAGCATAAAATGAGCGTATATGGACATCGTCCAGTGCATCAAGACATTGTTGAACTCTGGGATCCTCCTTCATCCTTTTAAAAACTTCAATGTTTACGCCTAACCTGCCAGCGTTGTAGGAGTCCAGAGTACCCATTGTAGCCATATCCCTATGATGGGCCAGCAGTTCATCTCTTTGATTATTCTTGAAGATTTCTATCATGATACACTGTTGTTGCAACTTCCTGGAAGTCTCATTATCAACATCTTCAACATCTTGTTCTTGTTCTTCACCAGACACCACCTTTTCTTTTCCTTTTACAGCCTTCAGTGTAGTAGGGATGTCTGGGAAGCTTTCGAACTGGGGCTCACTGGCTTCAGTACCAGTAGCTTCTTGTGTTCTTTCAACCATACGTGCACTGGCATCAGTACCAGTCACTTGTCTCTGTTGCACGACGCTTTCAGTAGCGACTGCTCTAGCAACTTCTCTCTTTCTCCTTATCAATCCTTCTTGTTCACCAGATGGAACTGAACGTTTTTCCCCCTTGGAATGATCTCTAGTCCTTGACTTCAGATCATTCCACAACTCTTCCATCATCAGCCTATCAAGCGAACCAAAGGTTCTTCCTTGTTCTGGTAATGAAGCAGTTAAACCAGTTTTGAGTGCCTGGACTTCCCTTTTAATACTTTCAATTGATTCTGGCAAGTCCTTGGGCAGCTCAACTTCAATCTTTTTAACAACTTCTGGCAACATCACATCCTGAAGAGATCTTAGGATTGATCCAGATATTTCATCAGATATCTCTTTCAGCATATCACCCCTGACCTTTCTAACAACTTCATCACTGAGGGTGTTGACCAGATCAGTCTGGTCAAATGTAGGCCTGCTTTCCAGAGCACCAACTCTTGTAACAATCTTCTCAACCTCATCTTTAAGACCTGCCAGTGGTTGCACAACCTTATTCTCCACTGCAGTCTCAACAGAATTCACAAAGATAATTGTGATACATCTTTTCTGGATTTAAAGTTAGGGCACCATATAGTGGACATGAGAGAAAAAAGGTGTTTAATCTCCCAATTATAGATTGTGGATCATGGACACTGGATAGCGTGAGTTTTGCCATCCAGTTATTCATATTCATCCTTAAAGCCCTAGCTTCAAGGTTGATATGACGTGCTCTAACTACATCAGCCGAAGGAGCATATTCGGCGGATAGAAGATTTCTTGGTGAATTTGATTGTCTAGGAGCCATTTGATATATAGAAGAAGATGAAAATGAAATTGAATGAATATTTAAGGTTTATGAAGAATTTAATGAATTTGAAGTTAATATGCGAGTATTATGATTGGAAAATGAATGAAGAATTGAATGAAGGAATTTGAAGATTTGGGAGTAAATGTTCGAAGTAAATGAAATTGAATGAATATTTAAGGTTTATGAAGAATTTAATGAATTTGAAGTTAATATGCGAGTATTATGATTGGAAAATGAATGAAGAATTGAATGAAGGAATTTGAAGATTTGGGAGTAAATGTTCGAAGTAAATGAAATTGAATGAATATTTAAGGTTTATGAAGAATTTAATGAATTTGAAGTTAATATGCGAGTATTATGATTGGAAAATGAATGAAGAATTGAATGAAGGAATTTGAAGATTTGGGAGTAAATGTTCGAAGTAAATGAAATTGAAAGTGAAAGTGGGTATATATAGAATTGAGAATGTGGAACTCAAACGATTAATTTGAAATTATCAAATACAATTTTTGATTGTGTTCTGAGATCCGCATTTAATTGTATCACATCACCCATAAATGGTTGATGGTTCACCGCCCACAAAAACTAACAACTTGTACCCTTACTGGTGCCACATTTTCTTCAATTCGTTGAAGTGTCAGCATTGCTGGAGGAATATCTACCTCTCCATCTCTGGACCTTAAATTTGCCAGGTCTCTCATATACTCACTCATTGAAAAATGAGTAGTTTCAAAGTCATATCCCTCTCCAAGGGCATTTCTGGTGAAGTTTCAAACTGTACATCTTCGCCCAAAAAATCCATATTAACATCCAAAGTCTGACCTCCAGAAATAGGAGAGTCAGCCTCATCCCAAAAAGAAGCACCAACCACATCTATCTGTTCACCAGCTTCCACATTTAAATCCAGTGAAGCCTCTTGCTCACCAGAAGCTTGTTCTTCAGTCTGAACAACTTCAATATCCTCTTCTCGTACAACAGCCTGGACTTCAGTGTCCACTCTCTGTTCAGTTTGTACAGAAGGATCAATATTTTCCTCTTCAAAGATGGGAGACCCATCAATATTCATAATATCACCAGGATGGGTTAATGGGTTTACCTGAACTCCACCTCTCATTAGACGCCTATGTGATCTTGGTCGTCTGGAGAGCTCAACTGTTTCTGGTCCACCAACTGGAGCCACTTGTTGAATAGGCTGTACCATTTCAACAACCTGAACTTCTTCACTACCAGTAGGTACATCAACAACTTGTACCCTTACTGGTGCCACATTTTCTTCAATTCGTTGAAGTGTCAGCATTGCTGGAGGAATATCTACCTCTCCATCTCTGGACCTTAAATTTGCCAGGTCTCTCATATACTCACTCATTGAAAAATGAGTAGTTTCAAAGTCATACCCCTCTCCAAGTGCATTTTTGAATATAAGGGAAAGAAAGCGAATATATGGCACGAATGGCTTTCTCCCCTTTGCCTTTATACGATCCACCAGATCATCAAAGAATATTTGGGCGAAATCCACCCTTAGCCCAAACCATAAGCAATAGGCAATCTGGAGGTGTGTTTGATTGATTTGATCCAATCCTCCAGAACTGCCTCCAAGACACTCGACGATGTGTGTGAAGAAGTATCTCCACGAATCCGTCAGTCTGCTCATATAAATGGTCCCTTTCCTCAACAACTGACCATTTTCATCAACTATCTCTGTATGCCCCATTAATCTGCATACCTCCCTGAAATTAATACCAGTAGGGAGTGGCATTGCCAGCTCATTCTCATCCAGATAATTTAACTGAAGAGCCATTCTAAGAGAATGTACTGAAAGAGTCAAGGGTCTGGTCCCTTGCTCAAGAGAGTAAACAATGGAAGCATTTTCCTCATCGTATTCGGCTGTATACCAGAATTCACAAAGATAATTGTGATACATCTTTTCTGGATTTAAAGTTAGGGCACCATATAGTGGACATGAGAGAAAAAAGGTGTTTAATCTCCCAATTATAGATTGTGGATCATGGACACTGGATAGCGTGAGTTTTGCCATCCAGTTATTCATATTCATCCTTAAAGCCCTAGCTTCAAGGTTGATATGACGTGCTCTAACTACATCAGCCGAAGGAGCATATTCGGCGGATAGAAGATTTCTTGGTGAATTTGATTGTCTAGGAGCCATTTGATATATAGAAGAAGATGAAAATGAAATTGAAAGTGAAAGTGGGTATATATAGAATTGAGAATGTGGAACTCAAACGATTAATTTGAAATTATCAAATAACATTTTTGATCGTGTTTTGAGATCCGCATTTAATTGTATCACATCACCCATAAATGGTTGATGGTTCACCGCCCACAAAAACAAGCCAATTTGTACTTTTTGTGTTCCCAAAGTAAAAAGACCATCATTAGTTTTGAACAACTTACATGCCACGTAGGATTTATAAGATAAATATCTTTGAAAAAGTTTGCTTACGTGGCACATACAAAGATCAAGTATTTTGAAAATATTATGACATATTTCAGTGCATCTGGAGGTTGACAGGACCGTCCAGTATCACTGGTGGATTAGTCCAGTGAACATGTACTGATGGTACACTGGAGGGACACTCCAGTAAAGTACCAGTGAACAACCAATTTTGAAAGACTGGAAACCTTAAACTTGCACGTCAACTAATACAGACAAATGAGAGGGACACATTTACAAGAAGACATAAGTCAACTCAAACACGCACTTCAACCTGTCCATACCAGTGAGAGGGACATATTTACAAAGCACCAGTAATATTTTCTGAAGAATTTGTCCAGTGAGAAAATTAATTCCCCCTGAACTTAAACATTTTTAAGAGAAAATATTTTTCAAGTCTTCCCTGGAATGTTGATCCAGAAATAAATTTTTGAATCTTTAAATCAAAGATCCTTAGTAGTACACAATGGCGTTCAATACCAAGGTTCCAGATTTAAGGGTTTAACATTCCCAACTCACCAACAAGATATTCAAAAGTTTTTACATCCAGTGGTTTAGTAAAAATGTCAGCGAGTTGTTTGTCAGTGGGAATAAAATGGAGTTCAATGTTGTTTTTCATAATATGATCGGAAAATGAATGAAGAATTGAATGAAGGAATTTGAAGATTTGGGAGTAAATGTTCGAAGTAAATGAAATTGAAAGTGAAAGTGGGTATATATAGAATTGAGAATGTGGAACTCAAACGATTAATTTGAAATTATCAAATAACATTTTTGATCGTGTTTTGAGATCCGCATTTAATTGTATCACATCACCCATAAATGGTTGATGGTTCACCGCCCACAAAAACAAGCCAATTTGTACTTTTTGTGTTCCCAAAGTAAAAAGACCATCATTAGTTTTGAACAACTTACATGCCACGTAGGATTTATAAGATAAATATCTTTGAAAAAGTTTGCTTACGTGGCACATACAAAGATCAAGTATTTTGAAAATATTATGACATATTTCAGTGCATCTGGAGGTTGACAGGACCGTCCAGTATCACTGGTGGATTAGTCCAGTGAACATGTACTGATGGTACACTGGAGGGACACTCCAGTAAAGTACCAGTGAACAACCAATTTTGAAAGACTGGAAACCTCAAACTTGCACGTCAACTAATACAGACAAATGAGAGGGACACATTTACAAGAAGACATAAGTCAACTCAAACACGCACTTCAACCTGTCCATACCAGTGAGAGGGACATATTTACAAAGCACCAGTAATATTTTCTGAAGAATTTGTCCAGTGAGAAAATTAATTCCCCCTGAACTTAAACATTTTTAAGAGAAAATATTTTTCAAGTCTTCCCTGGAATGTTGATCCAGAAATAAATTTTTGAATCTTTAAATCAAAGATCCTTAGTAGTACACAATGGCGTTCAATACCAAGGTTCCAGATTTAAGGGTTTAACATTCCCAACTCACCAACAAGATATTCAAAAGTTTTTACATCCAGTGGTTTAGTAAAAATGTCAGCGAGTTGTTTGTCAGTGGGAATAAAATGGAGTTCAATGTTGTTTTTCATAATATGATCGCGAATGAAATGGTACCTTAGATCGATGTGTTTGGTTCTGGAGTGCATGACTGGATTGTTGGAGATAGCGATGGCACTGGTATTATCACAAAAGATTGGAGTTTTTGAGTATTTAATACCATAATCAAGCAACTGGTTCTTCATCCAGAGTATCTGAGCACAACAACTGGCTGCAGACACGTATTCAGCTTCAGCAGTGGATAATGAAACTGAAGTTTGCTTCTTACTGGTCCAGCTGACCAGTTTGCCACCTAGGAAATGACATCCACCAGTTGTGGATTTCCTATCTATCTTGCAACCTGCATGATCTGAATCTGAATAACCCATTAGATCCATTCCAGAGCCTTTGGGGTACCAAAGACCTAGACTGGGAGCACCTTTAAGGTACTTCAGTATGCGCTTTACAGCGAGCATATGAGATTCCTTTGGATTAGACTGATATCTGGCACATAAACATGTTGAAAACATAATATCTGGTCTACTGGCCGTTAAATACATCAGTGAACCAACCATGCCTCTAAAGACAGTGGTGTTCACTGGTTTGCCATCTGGATCCGAGTCCAGTGTCAGTGGTGCAGAAATTGGAGTTGGTTTAGATGGTGAAGAATTCATATCGAATTTCTTTAAAAGATCTCTAACATATTTTTCCTGATTAATAAAAATTCCATCTTTGTTTTGCTTAATCTGGAGTCCAAGAAAATATGTTAATTCACCCATCAAACTCATTTCATATTCAGTGGACATGATTTTAGAAAATTTCTTGCACATGTTTTCATCAGTAGACCCAAAAATTATATCATCAACATAAATTTGTACCATTAACAGATTACCTTTCTCATGAAGAATGAACAAGGTATTGTCAATTGCACCTCGTTTAAAACCATTTTTCAACAAATGTTTAGTCAGAGTATCATACCAGGCACGTGGGGCTTGTCTGAGGCCATATAGCGCTTTGTCCAGACGATATACCCAATGTGGATGCTTGTCATCAACGAAACCTGGAGGTTGTCTGACGTAAACTTCTTCTTCAAGCTTCCCATTCAAGAAAGCACTCTTTACGTCCATCTGGTAGACCTTGAACTGGTGATTAGCAGCGAATGCTAAGAAAATTCTGATCGCTTCAAGTCTAGCCACTGGAGCAAAAGATTCATCAAAGTCGACATCTGACTGGCAGTAGCCTTGTGCTACCAGTCTGGCCTTGTTTCTTATTACGTGGCCATCTTCATCTACTTTGTTTCTGAAGACCCATCTTGTTCCAATTGGTTCTTTCTTTCCAACTGGGAAAGGAACCAGATACCATACTTTGTTTCTGAAGACCCATCTTGTTCCAATTGGTTCTTTCTTTCCAACTGGGAAAGGAACCAGATACCATACTTTGTTCCTTTCAAACTGGTGAAGCTCTTCTTGCATAGCAGTCACCCAGTTTGGATCTTCCAGAGCCTTTGGGGTACCAAAGACCTAGACTGGGAGCACCTTTAAGGTACTTCAGTATGCGCTTTACAGCGAGCATATGAGATTCCTTTGGATTAGACTGATATCTGGCACATAAACATGTTGAAAACATAATATCTGGTCTACTGGCCGTTAAATACATCAGTGAACCAACCATGCCTCTAAAGACAGTGGTGTTCACTGGTTTGCCATCTGGATCCGAGTCCAGTGTCAGTGGTGCAGAAATTGGAGTTGGTTTAGATGGTGAAGAATTCATATCGAATTTCTTTAAAAGATCTCTAACATATTTTTCCTGATTAATAAAAATTCCATCTTTGTTTTGCTTAATCTGGAGTCCAAGAAAATATGTTAATTCACCCATCAAACTCATTTCATATTCAGTGGACATGATTTTAGAAAATTTCTTGCACATGTTTTCATCAGTAGACCCAAAAATTATATCATCAACATAAATTTGTACCATTAACAGATTACCTTTCTCATGAAGAATGAACAAGGTATTGTCAATTGCACCTCGTTTAAAACCATTTTTCAACAAATGTTTAGTCAGAGTATCATACCAGGCACGTGGGGCTTGTCTGAGGCCATATAGCGCTTTGTCCAGACGATATACCCAATGTGGATGCTTGTCATCAACGAAACCTGGAGGTTGTCTGACGTAAACTTCTTCTTCAAGCTTCCCATTCAAGAAAGCACTCTTTACGTCCATCTGGTAGACCTTGAACTGGTGATTAGCAGCGAATGCTAAGAAAATTCTGATCGCTTCAAGTCTAGCCACTGGAGCAAAAGATTCATCAAAGTCGACATCTGACTGGCAGTAGCCTTGTGCTACCAGTCTGGCCTTGTTTCTTATTACGTGGCCATCTTCATCTACTTTGTTTCTGAAGACCCATCTTGTTCCAATTGGTTCTTTCTTTCCAACTGGGAAAGGAACCAGATACCATACTTTGTTCCTTTCAAACTGGTGAAGCTCTTCTTGCATAGCAGTCACCCAGTTTGGATCTTCCAGAGCCTCGTCAATCTTCTTAGGTTCTATCAAAGATAGAAAACTGACGTATAAGCATTGATTACTGGAGGCTCTTCTGGTCTGAACACCACGACTGGAGTCACCTAAGATCTGATCAATAGGGTGAGCTTTTGTCCATCTGGAGTACTGACCAGGATTGTTACTGACAACAATATCAGTGCAAGAATTCAGTTGAGTCTCCTCTGGAGTTGATTCTGGAGGAGGGTCTTGCCAAATTACTTCAGTATCTTCATCTGAGTCATTTAAATCACGATTTGCATCATGAAATTCTTCATTTGAAGGCATTTCCTGGAGTACTGGTTCAGTATGAAATTCTTCATCAGAAGACATTTCCTGGAGTACTGGTTCAGTATGAAATTCTTCATTTGAAGGCATTTCTGGAGTATTTCAGTATGAAATTCTTCATGAAGCATTTCTGGACGATTTGCATCATGAAACTCTTCATTTGAAGGCATTTCCTGGAGTACTGGTTCAGTATGAAATTCTTCATTTGAAGGCATTTCTGGAGTACTTTGCATCATGAAATTCTTCATTTGAAGGCATTTCCTGGAGTACTGGTTCAGTATGAAATTCTTCACCAGAAGACATTTCTGGTAAATTCTCAACTGACACTGATACTGGGGGAGTAGTACGCACATCTGAACCAATATTAATTTCAGAGGGTAGTTTGAAAATAATAGAGGGATAGAATGGAGTATTACTGGAGAGTTTCTTTTT
The DNA here is from genome assembly GCA_034093135.1 of Erigeron breviscapus. Taxonomy (NCBI): domain Eukaryota; kingdom Viridiplantae; phylum Streptophyta; class Magnoliopsida; order Asterales; family Asteraceae; genus Erigeron; species Erigeron breviscapus. Next base: position 54,235,667 of record CM067168.1, on the reverse strand, counting down.
CTGAACAGGTTCCAGATCAGGATGACTGGAAACTGTGTCTGGTGAATCTTCAAATTTGTCGTTTATAGGATCAGATTCACAAAAGACAATTGGTGTTACTGGGGGAGTGACAGGGACTAGCTTCTTGTTGATTGAGGCATTTGATTCATCAAATGTTACATGAATTGACTCATGGACCTTCTCCAGTCTCTTGTTGTAGACTCTGAAGGCCTTGCGAATGGCTGAATAGCCTAAGAAATACCCTTCATCAGCTTTGGCATCAAATTTGCCTAGCTGACTGGAGTCGTTCAGATGAAATTCTTCATTTGAAGGCATTTCCTGGAGTACTGTTGCAGTATGAAATTCTTCATTTGAAGGCATTTCCTGGAGTATTTGCATCATGAAATTCTTCATTTGAAGGCATTTCCTGGAGTACTGGTTCAGTATGAAATTCTTCACCAGAAGACATTTCTGGTAAATTCTCAACTGACACTGATACTGGGGGAGTAGTACGCACATCTGAACCAATATTAATTTCAGAGGGTAGTTTGAAAATAATAGAGGGATAGAATGGAGTATTACTGGAGAGTTTCTTTTTCTGAACAGGTTCCAGATCAGGATGACTGGAAACTGTGTCTGGTGAATCTTCAAATTTGTCGTTTATAGGATCAGATTCACAAAAGACAATTGGTGTTACTGGGGGAGTAGTACGCACATCTGAACCAATATTAATTTCAGAGGGTAGTTTGAAAATAATAGAGGGATAGAATGGAGTATTACTGGAGAGTTTCTTTTTCTGAACAGGTTCCAGATCAGGATGACTGGAAACTGTGTCTGGTGAATCTTCAAATTTGTCGTTTATAGGATCAGATTCACAAAAGACAATTGGTGTTACTGGGGGAGTAGTACGCACATCTGAACCAATATTAATTTCAGAGGGTAGTTTGAAAATAATAGAGGGATAGAATGGAGTATTACTGGAGAGTTTCTTTTTCTGAACAGGTTCCAGATCAGGATGACTGGAAACTGTGTCTGGTGAATCTTCAAATTTGTCGTTTATAGGATCAGATTCACAAAAGACAATTGGTGTTACTGGGGGAGTAGTACGCACATCTGAACCAATATTAATTTCAGAGGGTAGTTTGAAAATAATAGAGGGATAGAATGGAGTATTACTGGAGAGTTTCTTTTTCTGAACAGGTTCCAGATCAGGATGACTGGAAACTGTGTCTGGTGAATCTTCAAATTTGTCGTTTATAGGATCAGATTCACAAAAGACAATTGGTGTTACTGGGGGAGTAGTACGCACATCTGAACCAATATTAATTTCAGAGGGTAGTTTGAAAATAATAGAGGGATAGAATGGAGTATTACTGGAGAGTTTCTTTTTCTGAACAGGTTCCAGATCAGGATGACTGGAAACTGTGTCTGGTGAATCTTCAAATTTGTCGTTTATAGGATCAGATTCACAAAAGACAATTGGTGTTACTGGGGGAGTAGTACGCACATCTGAACCAATATTAATTTCAGAGGGTAGTTTGAAAATAATAGAGGGATAGAATGGAGTATTACTGGAGAGTTTCTTTTTCTGAACAGGTTCCAGATCAGGATGACTGGAAACTGTGTCTGGTGAATCTTCAAATTTGTCGTTTATAGGATCAGATTCACAAAAGACAATTGGTGTTACTGGGGGAGTAGTACGCACATCTGAACCAATATTAATTTCAGAGGGTAGTTTGAAAATAATAGAGGGATAGAATGGAGTATTACTGGAGAGTTTCTTTTTCTGAACAGGTTCCAGATCAGGATGACTGGAAACTGTGTCTGGTGAATCTTCAAATTTGTCGTTTATAGGATCAGATTCACAAAAGACAATTGGTGTTACTGGGGGAGTAGTACGCACATCTGAACCAATATTAATTTCAGAGGGTAGTTTGAAAATAATAGAGGGATAGAATGGAGTATTACTGGAGAGTTTCTTTTTCTGAACAGGTTCCAGATCAGGATGACTGGAAACTGTGTCTGGTCTTGAAACTGGTACGCTTTTGCTTACCCATCTCACATCCTGGACATGGTCTTTCCTTTTTGAAGGAGACTGAAGGTATCCCATCTGCAAGTTGTTTTCTGGACAACTTGTTAATGTTTTTGAAGTTTAAATGGGATAACCTTTTATGCCATAACCAGTTTGTGTCTTCATCAGCTTGAGTATAGAAACACTGCTCTGAAGGAGAGCTTTCCATATCCATCACGTACACATTCCCTTTTCTGGGAGCAATCAACACTACCTTCCAGTCCTTGTTGAATACGATGCCCTGAGCAACATTGAATAAGACTTGATAGCCATCGTCACACAGTTGACTTACACTGATCAAGTTATATTTCAAACCATTCACAAATGCAACTCGTCTGAACTTGACTTGTCCATTGTTCAGAACACCATATCCCTCAGTCTTCCCACAACCATCATTTCCAAATGTGATGGAGGGTCCATCAGAAATGGTGAACTCCTCCAGTAGGGTCTTACATCCGGTCATCGTCCTGCCAGCTGCACTGTCAAGATACCAGATAAGCTTCTTTCGATCGCCCTACACATACACCAGATATTGATCAGTTAGATTTGGGAACCCATCGACTGATGGGTTCACTGGACCCTCCCTTATAGGTCCCTGGGGCAATCTGGTCTAGTTCACTATGTTCAATAGTGGTCTTAGAAGAGAAGACCACTGGGGTTGATGGTTTTAAAACCTTTTCATTTTTCTCAACTGGAGAAATAAATTTGTCTTTCTTTGAAAAAGGTTTTGTATTTTGTCTAGGGCCAGATGAAGTACCCTCAAGAAAGTTTAATCTTGCATTAAAACTTTGTGATTGACGAGTCAGAATTTGAATCTGGCTCTCTATCCTGGACAAAATATTTTCTTCAGATGATACCTTAGCCTTTCCAGTCAAAGGCTTTGGTAAGGGATTGGTCTGAGGTAAAGGTCTATTCTGCTTCACCTTTTTAACTGGAGCAGTCATCTGGACAGCTCCAGTCTTAACCTCTGGGGATTGAACTGGGTCTAAATTGGTCTTGGGTGTTTCAGGCATATCATAAACAGTTGTGGGCCTTAACACCTCTGGTAATCGATCGATTACTGGTATTAATGATGCAACATTAGTATTTCCATCTAAATATGCACGTTTTTGAGCAGGAAATTGTTTAACTGAAGCATCAAATGGCTTTTTAGTTTCTAGCCATGACTTTATTACCAGTTTTTCTTTCTCTAAAATGATCTCAAGATCTTGCTTTTCTTGAATCAATTGTTCAGTTACCAGAACCTGGGCTTGAAATGCCAGTTCAATGTCTTGAAGCTCTTTTAATTTTGATTTTAAAGCATTTATTTCAGAAGAATCTGTTTCTAGACCATTTACACAATCAGATCTAACAGTTTCTACAAAAATCAAATCAGAATTTAAAGCTTCAGCAATGTCCAATTTTAGTTCTTGGTCAGTTGCATTATCATAATCACTAACCTTTTTAATAACAATGTCCACCCATCGTCCAGATGTGACATCTTCCTTCACCAGGTGCTCATCAACTTCCAGAGCCATGTAACAGCAATCTCTTTCTTCTTCTTCATCAACAGATGAGTCATCAGAAGGAACCCACTTCTCTTCAGTTGTAGCAATCATGCACTTATTATTTGTTTCCATTTGTTGTGCCATGAGAGCAATTTGGGCCTTAAGCTTTTTATATTTCAATTTATAGCTATCATCAGGCTTATTATAAGAAGAGAATGGACCAGGCTTGGATGCAAACTGGTTGGACCTGCACTCTTTCATGAAATGACCCTTTTTGCCACACTTAAAGCATGTCAAATTGGTCTTGGGTGTTTCAGGCATATCATAAACAGTTGTGGGCCTTAACACCTCTGGTAATCGATCGATTACTGGTATTAATGATGCAACATTAGTATTTCCATCTAAATATGCACGTTTTTGAGCAGGAAATTGTTTAACTGAAGCATCAAATGGCTTTTTAGTTTCTAGCCATGACTTTATTACCAGTTTTTCTTTCTCTAAAATGATCTCAAGATCTTGCTTTTCTTGAATCAATTGTTCAGTTACCAGAACCTGGGCTTGAAATGCCAGTTCAATGTCTTGAAGCTCTTTTAATTTTGATTTTAAAGCATTTATTTCAGAAGAATCTGTTTCTAGACCATTTACACAATCAGATCTAACAGTTTCTACAAAAATCAAATCAGAATTTAAAGCTTCAGCAATGTCCAATTTTAGTTCTTGGTCAGTTGCATTATCATAATCACTAACCTTTTTAATAACAATGTCCACCCATCGTCCAGATGTGACATCTTCCTTCACCAGGTGCTCATCAACTTCCAGAGCCATGTAACAGCAATCTCTTTCTTCTTCTTCATCAACAGATGAGTCATCAGAAGGAACCCACTTCTCTTCAGTTGTAGCAATCATGCACTTATTATTTGTTTCCATTTGTTGTGCCATGAGAGCAATTTGTGCCTTAACCTTTTTAATAACAATGTCCACCCATCGTCCAGATGTGACATCTTCCTTCACCAGGTGCTCATCAACTTCCAGAGCCATGTAACAGCAATCTCTTTCTTCTTCTTCATCAACAGATGAGTCATCAGAAGGAACCCACTTCTCTTCAGTTGTAGCAATCATGCACTTATTATTTGTTTCCATTTGTTGTGCCATGAGAGCAATTTGGGCCTTAAGCTTTTTATATTTCAATTTATAGCTATCATCAGGCTTATTATAAGAAGAGAATGGACCAGGCTTGGATGCAAACTGGTTGGACCTGCACTCTTTCATGAAATGACCCTTTTTGCCACACTTAAAGCATGTCAAATTGGTCTTGTCAGTGGAAGAACTGGATGCAAATTGTCCAGATGGCTTATTTGCTCTTGCTTTGAAACGGTTAAACGTTTTAGCAATCATTGCAATAAGGTCATCATCTTCAGTTTCATCACAACAGTCTGGAGAGATTTGACTGGCCTCTCCAGAATCCATAAGTTCAGACACCATCTTCTTCATAGAAAATACATTCTCAGAAGATATCAGTGCTGTACTTGGTGGTTCAGAATAACTAACCACATTAGGAGTACTGGAGGCATGGTTAAAAGCATCTTGTTCTGCAACCACTCTCTGAGCTTGATTTTCTTCAGTGTACCTGAAGGCTCCATATAGAGTTGAGAGAGTGTGTGTGTGCAGAGTTTTACCTTGTCGTAAAACAAGTATCATGTGAGACCATTTGGTGGGCAGAATGTCACAAAATTTCTCCAGAAGTATATCCTTGTCCTTCTCAACCCCAAGACCTCTCAATTGGTTTATGATACTCATAAATCTGGTGTAAGTACCAGTGAGAGACTCGTTAGGTTGAGCAAAAAATGACTCATACCTCTTGTTTAAGGAGACCTTTCTGGTGACAATGGTGTCATCTCCTCCTTCATGTTGGTTAAGTAGCTCATCCCACATGGTTTTGGCACTAGGAAAAAGAACTAGTGTGGGAATTAGGGTTTCTGGAACGGCCCCGAGGATCATGTTTTTAAGGAGGGTGTCAAGATTCACCAATCTCCTCTCCTCTTCTGACCAATGTTCCTCCCTCTTTTCCCTTCCCCTTCTAGATCCAGAAGGATCAAGAAGTGGATTGAGAGGTGATGTAGGTACATATGGACCTTCGTTTAAGATCTTCATCATGTTCCTCTCAATACCAGTGACATGCAAAATCATCCTAGCTTTCCACGTACCAAATTCATCACTGTTCCCACTGAATTTAGGAACAGGATTATTCGAGTAGTGCACATGCACGTGTGGAGAAGCAGGAGTAGGAGGAGGAGGTGGAGGATTAGTGTTATTAACGTTTTGTGGTTCATTTTGATCATGAATATTTACATTAGGATCGGGACCAAGACTAAAACCTTGTGTATTTTCTTGGTTAGCCATCAAGAACAGATCTAGGCAATGATTAGCCTTCTGCTTTGATACCAATTGTGAGTCCCTTAATTAACGAGATGGTTAACCAATTAAAGTGTAAAATACAACAAGTCTAATAATCACTAGATATGGACTAGTATTACTTGTAAATAAAGATGCAAGATATATAAACAAAGTAATACAAGACTTAAAGCAATAAACAAATAAAGTGGACCATTATGTATGTTTCATGGGTATTTTATTTATTGATGTGTAAATAAAATACAAGGTTGTTGCGGAATCAAGATAACACAATTAAGTGAGTATCCTAACAACCTATGATTACAATATGATCTATGTTTGTCAAATAACTCTTTGGGATCGAGATACTTAAAGTTGTGAAGTATCCCTGTTTTAAGATCGAGAGTATTTAGACAAATTCACTTATATGCAAAAGGAATGCTTAAAAGTATTTTTGTTCAAGGAATGACTTAGTATTTATAGGCAACAAATTCACCAGTGAATTTGTGCCGTACAAATATGGTTGGCATACATTTAATGATCCGACAAGAACATTAAATGTATTAGATAAGAATAAGGATAAAGTCACATCAAGTGCACGTGTATCCTATTATCCAACCACCTTAACACACGTATACTTTTGTTAAAGAACAAGTGGATTGTTCTTTGGAAAGTGTGTTAAAGGCTAAAGTCAATCCTCGATATTAGTGTTCAGACTTGCAGGATCTAGAACACCAACAATCCTCCAGTGTGCAGATCTGGTAAGACTTCCAGTGGACTCCGCCATTTGTCAGTCTTCTTTCTTCAGACTTCAGTCTTTGACTTCAGTCAGAATGTCTTCAGTAGAATAGATCTGGACTGGGGTGAAGTCTTCAGTGAGCTAATCTGGAGAATGCTCCAGATTACCTGTACAAGTAAATGCTCACTAGTCTTCAATTATTTCTGGACAAATCTTCAGAGGAACTCCAGATTCCAAGTCTGGAGTAGGTCCAGTAGAACATGTTTTCTGGTCAGATCTTCAGTGAGCTCCAGTAGTCGGTCTGGAGCGAGACCAGCAAAACAAGTTTTCTTAACAAACCTAAATAAGGTTCCAGTAGTCCAGTCTGGAGCCAGTCCAGTAAGTCTGGACTAAATCTGGACCTAACAACATTATATTTGGTTCAACTGATGATGCAATGTGTAAAAAGTTTTCTAAAATCATGTCATCTGAGTATGAAATGAGTTTAATGGGTGAATTAACATTTTTCTTAGGTATTCAGATTAAGCAAACTGAAAATAGAATTTTCATAAACCAAGGAAAATATGTCAGAGATTTGTTAAGAAAATACAAATATGATTCAATCCCATCGAAAAACACACCTATTGCAGCACCATTAAATTTGGACTCTGACCCAACTGGCAAACCAGTGAACATAACTGACTATCGTGGTATGGTTGGTTTACTGATGTATTTAACTGCCAGTCGACCAGATATAATGTTTGCAACATGTCTATGTGCCAGGTTTCAGGCTAACCCTAAAGAATCACATTTGCACGCTGTTAAGCGTATCTTTAGATACCTGAAAGGGTATCCTAATCTTGGTCTTTGGTACCCCAAAGGCTCAGGTTAGATCTAATGGGTTATTCAGATTCAGATCATGCAGGTTGTAAGATAGATAGAAAATTAACAACTGGTGGTTGTCATTTCCTTGGAGGAAAACTGGTAAGTTGGACCAGCAAGAAGCAGACGTCAGTCTCTATGTCCACTGCTAAGGCAGAGTACATTTCTGCGGCCAGTTGCTGTGCCCAGATTCTCTGGATCAAGAACCAGTTACTAGATTATGGTCAAAAGTATACAAGGACCCCAATCTTCTGTGACAACACCAGTGCAATTGCTATATCTCACAACCCAGTGATGCACTCCAAGACAAAGCATATTGCAATCAGGTATCATTTTATTCGTGATCATGTTATGAAAGGAGACATTGAAATTCATTTCATCCCCACTGACAAACAGCTCGCTGATGTTTTTACAAAACCTCTTGATGAGAAAACCTTTAAACATCTCATCAGCGAACTGGGAATGTTAAATCCTTAAAACTGGAGATTTTTGTTATGAACGAGTCAGTGACACTGATGAAGTTCTCCAGTTGAGGAGGTCCAGATAATCTTTGCTCGCCAGGCTATCGAACACCTTTGTGATACTATCCTGGCACTAATCGATTTCTGGATCATCATTTTAGGGGGAAAGACTCAAAATAATTTTCTGACTAAAATTCGTTTTATTTGAAAATGGCAACTGGAGAACTTTCCAGTTGGAAACTGGCACTGGACTAATCCTCCAGTGACCAGATTCAGTCTTGTCTTAATTTTTTATAACGTTAGAGATACTTGGTCAATATTTGTGACACGTGATGGCACTCGAGTGCTTTAAACCACTCGATATCGTCATCCAACGTGTTTAAAGTCATTTTGGTATTTGACAACTGTTTTTATTGGGAAAATTAAAATTAGTAGGCGTGTGAGTAAGTTAAGCCGTCGTAGCATCTAATGCTGACAGAATTAATTATGTTTTTATTTCAAAATTCAAACTTATTTTGTTAAAATATCTACAAAATTGATTTTGTTAAATAAAATATAATTTTTGGTATTTCATTGGATCTTGAATTCCTTATAAATACCCTTATTTACTCCGATCACATTTACTTCCCTTTACATTCTTTCATTTACTTCCCAATCATCTAAAATTGCTTCATTTCTCTCTCTGCTTCATAAATCAAGAACCCTAATTCCTAAATTTCAATTTCAATTTCAAATGGCACCTAAATCATCCCGTTCAAGAGATGTAAATCTCTTAACTATTCCATATGCTCCTTCACCAGATGTCAAACAGGCACCTGGTGCTCCTGGTAACACTTCGCTCATCAAATTAAATCTAAATAATCCGATGGCGAGTTTACAAGGAACCCAAGGGTCCAATACCCTTATTGGCAGAATCCAAAGATTTTTGAAGGATTCTCCAATTGGACCCTCATTCTCTCTAAACCCACGCAAGATGTTTCACGACTACTTGTGTGAGTTTTGGTACACTGCTACTCTTTCTTCCGATTGTTCTTCCATCACTTTCACATTAAAAGGTGGAACAGTCCAGTGTACCTTATCAGCAGATGTGTTGAGGGATGCCTTACACCTCAACTACTGGAGAGGGGATGAATCTCCAGTTGTCATCACCCCAAACATTAATTTTCGCCAAGTCCTCCTTGAAATGGGACATAAGGAGTGCTTAGAGAAAGGGGTTTTGAAGACAAAGGGTGCGATGACCATGAAGGGTCTTACACCTTCATGGAGGTATTTTTTCATCCACCTTGTGGAAAGTATGGGTGGGAGTTCTGGTGGACTTGACCAGATTAACTTCGCACAAGCAGATATGGCATACTGCTTGTGGAATGGATTGAGAGTGGGTTTTGCTGATATCCTGTTTAGAAGCCTGGTTCAAAAACTGAAGGGCACCAGGGGACTATGCATCCCCTTCTCAAGGGCAGTGAAGCTTATTCAAGCACAGATTTACCTTACACTGTCCCAGATTTGTTGAGGAATCTAGACTCTTTAGTATCTGAAGCTGGAGAGGTCGAGATTCCAGATCGAATGCGGCTGGCATTCGCCAAAACCGATGCACCAATCCCAGGTGAGTCGGAAAGACAACTGGGCGGGCCTCAAAATAATGAGGGACCCTCCAGTTCGTCTGATGTTATGGTTGTGGATAGAGCAACTATAACTGAGGCAACTCCACTAACCTCTATCCCTGGTGAAGATACCTCGGTATCTGATCCTCCAACAGATGCACCCAACCAGGAAACTGGGGAAGGTCATCTGGAGTCTGACCCATCTGGTCAGCCCTCAGTTACATTCATGGATCTGGACATGAATGTTAATGACGAGGAAATTCTTATAGAGTCTTCGGATTCTGAAGGTACTTCATCAGACTTGGAGATTTTTGATTCTGCTGTACAAGATCAAAACCCTTCATCTCCAGTCTCGCTTCCAGATGCTTCAATTTCAGTTTCACCATCCCAAGTAAATGAGCCTACAAATATTCCTTTTCCCACTTATAACTATATGTCTGGAAACAGACGTATGGCACTCTCACCATCTGGGCAATTCTCACTCCTTCGAGAAATGCCCCCACCACTGCCGCCATTGGACACACCTGAGCATTCTCAGCATGTCCAACAAATTAAATTTCCAGTCCTTTCTTCTACCACCACTCCTACTATTTCTTCAACTGCTGAGATGTCAACTGTGGAGACTTCTCTAAATTTGCCTCCTCCAGTTGCTCCAGTAGAAACTGCTGTTGGTCCAGTGACACCTTCTCCTCCGTCACTGGACAGTCAAGTTGTCTCTGTTCAAGCCGATATCCAAAACCTTCTCACCAGGGTGGAGGATATTCAAAAGACACTTGACAAAAATACCAAGTCTTTCTCCAGATACCACAAGGATCACTTGACCAATATTAAAGTGGTTGATCTGGGGATTAACAAGTTTTCATCAAATGAAGACTTGGTGTTGAAGAAGCTGAATGAGCTAGTCACTGGCTGCAACAATCTGGCAACATCTTTAAAAGAAGCCTTTGACCTCACTCAGTCCAAGGTCACAACCTCAATCTCCAACTTGCTGGGCAACACTGTTAGAACATCTGAAGTGGATTTAAGGGAGATTGAAAAACAGGTAAAAGAATTGGTTGACAAACCTGGGTTGAATGTGACTGAACTTGGGCAGCAGTTAATGACTTCAGTTGGTCAGAAAATAGATGATGCGTTGGGTGCTAGAGAACAATAATTGATAGAAAAGGTGATATCTGAGATCACCAAGCTGGCCACTCCTCAGGTTGATCTGGCCCCACTCACTTCTGAGATCAACCAATTGAGGGGCAACATTGATAACTTGAACACCCAGGTATCACTTCATGCTCAGTCTCTGGATAAACTGACAACTGAAGTAGAAAGTTTGAAGAAAAAGGATGAAGAAGTCAAGGATAAGGTGGTTCTGGTCTGGATGAAGATTCCAAGACCTTGAATGAACTGAAAACTGGTCAGGAACAAGTTGCAGCAAATGTTCTGGCTCAGTCAAAAGAAACCAACCACCTATGGAGATCTTTCAGGATGATATGCACCATATTCAAGGAATGCAAGAAAATGCAATCATGGCAGCCTCTTGACCGGTTGCCAGCTCACCATTCTGAATGGGAAGTTATTAGGGCAGGTCTAGATGCTGCCAAGGGGGAAAGAAGTGCAGTTCTTACACAAATTCAAACTGAAAGTAATCCATCTGGAACTCAAATAGGTAGGGAAATGATTGTGGCTGCCAGTACTGAAGCTGGTGAGCAAAGAATGGATGAAACTGGTGATGTAAGTGATAGGGGGAATGTTGTTGACAAGGGCAAAGGTTTAGCATGTGATGTATCTGCCCAGCCGGCCACTGATGTACCTATGTTGGAAACTGGCAATGCTGATGTACTTCCTCCAGTTTCGTAAAGTGTTAGCAAACAACTGGCTAGACTTGGTAATCAAATAAAAGAAAGAAAGAAAATGAAACAAGCCAACCAAGTTGAAGCCAGAGAGCATCTTGCACGGATTAAATTGCTTTATATTAGTGATGCTCACTTATTGGGAATCACTAAGGAGGAGTATGCCAGAGTAAAGAATGATCCCAGGATAGTTGACATGTTGAAAGAAATGCTTGATGTTGAATTGGATAGGCACTATCCTGAGGAAGAAGCTGAATTTGATGCCAGAAGTTTGAATATATCAGTGGATAAGGCAAAGGAGAACAGGGCCAGTGGGATTTTGAAAAGGATCGAAAATGTAAAGAAGGTTGTGAAAAAGGTTTTAAATCCACCAATGAGGAACTCTCAACCAAGAAGACCACTGACCAGAGATGCTGACCTTACTACATTCATAGAACCAACTGGCGAGGTATCGAATGATGACATCAAGTCTGCTGTACTGGCTGCTGGAGCTGGGAGTATTAAAATATCAAATGAATCTGAAGCAAGAAGCTATTACTCCTAGATCATGGAAACCAGAAGACATAGTGGGACTATCAATGGTGTTAATGTAACAACTAAGCCAGGCACCAAGTACTTTCATGTTGAGGTCAGTTATACCAGAGGGCCACTGGTTAAAACTGACAATCCTGGTGCAATGCAATATGGGTTCTCGGAATGGGTTGAGATGGTAAACTTTTTGGAGGCCAAGGCACAAAGGAATAGGTTTGAGAAAGCATGGGTCAACTTCTTGAAGGGCAAGATTCAACACAAAGAAAATATGGAGCTAAAGTTGAATATTGATCCTGAAGACTCTCAGTCTATCTCTTCAGTGACCAAGAGAAGACGAACTGGCGAAGGGCCATCTAATTAAGTTCTCTTTTCAGTTTATCTACTTGTAATTTTATTTACATTCCGTAACTTGTGTAAATTTCATTTCCTTGTATAAATGAAGTTACCAGTTTGTAACCACAAGGTAGATAATAGATTAGATCTAACAAACTTAAAAAGAAAAACCCAAGGCATTTATTGATCTATAAAAATTCCTTGGAAAACTTAGATAGATTTAATCGAACAAGTCTCTCCAGTTCACACTTGTATAGATACAAGAACTGAAAAAGACTTGCTAATATTTCAGGACAAATAGGGGGAATTTGTTAGGACCAGTTTCAGTGAAACTGGCCAGTCTCCAGTTGCACCTGGAGACCAAGAAGATTTGTCCAAAAATATATTGAAGTCCAGTTGCATCGTACAGTTAACGCAACTGAAGACTTCCTCTAGTTGAGAACTGACCAGTTGAAGAATCATTCCAGTTGAAGTCGAAGACAACAAGTGGAAAATAGAGAATGACAATGGCAGCGAAGCCCAGTTGACATTCTAGTCAGTTACAAACTGGAGACCTTCAGTAGAAAGCTCTTACAAAGCTTTACACTGATTACGAGGAATTGACTTTTATGCTTTATGTGCTTTTACCCAGATAATAAGATTTATCTTATTATTTAAATACAAAAAGGTACATAAAGCTGGTTGAATAAAGTTGCTTTATACTGCAACTTTACACAGCATTTTAAGGAATTAAATGCTATTCCTTAAATGTTCTCAACCATATTTATACGACCAAAGTTAAAATCCCAATGTTAACTTTGCCTATAAATACAAGTCATTGCACAACCAAGAATAATACTTTTCAGAAGTCACACACTTTGCAAACCTGCAATATTCTTGGTGAACTTGTGCAATATTCTCTCAATCGTAAAAAGGAACATTTCACAACTTTAAGTGTTTCGATTGTTTAGAGAAATTCCAAGTGTAGATCAATTGTAGTTCATAGGTTGTTAGGATATTTACATACTTGTATTATCTTGGTTCCGCAACAACCTTGTAATTTATTTAAAGTTAATAAATAAATTACACTTGAAAATTACATATTGTCTCACCAATTTACTTTACAAGTATTTTGTATTATTGCATTGTTCTTTACTTATTGTCACTTAAATAAGTAATCTATCTAGAACTTGGTATATACTCCTGTAACTGGTCGTCTCCAGTTCAGTGCTTATATTGCAAAGTAACTCCACCATCGACATAGAGGTGTCTTCAGGTAGTACCATCTATTGAGTTGGGACTTACAAAAGGAATGTGGAATGTGGTTAATATGGTTTGTTGTTGTTATTGGTTGGAGCTAATTTGATGATTTAGGGCAAAATGAAGTTATGCCATTAACTTTGTATAATATGGTGGGAACCCTAAAAGAACCCGATCAACTCTTTTATGGTTACCCAATATTATAACAAGTTAATGACATCGTGGATTGCGCACGTGTGGCTTAAAGTGTAATAAGGAACCGATATGCTTAATGGAAGTTGATTAGGTGGAGGGTTAGCCATTGGTACACCCTGTATACATACCCGGTCAATAACTAGAGAGCATATCGAATTCGGATTATACTTGAGTCATTTGTGTTAGTTGTTTAAATGCATGATGTATTGAGCATGGTTACTTGAATTAATGATAGACAATCGTAGTGAACTTGACATGATGATGTGATAAGTAACAATTCCATAGGATTCTAGCACTCTTGCTTTAGCTTAATGATATGAAATGAGTATGTTACATCGATATGAGAGCATTGACTACTTGTGTGACTAACATGGGAGCATTGAGACTAACTTTCGGGTCAACGCGTTACTTACCTTATAGATAATGGTGGGACCAAGAAGGAATGCGACTAGCCATAGCGATGAGCCGGATTTGGCAACCATGATTGCCCAAGCGGTAGCAAACGCCATACCTACTATCGTACCCAAGTCACGTCAAGACTTCAAAGAAGCAATGAAACACGTGAAGCTAGAGTAAATATGGGCGATGAGGAGGTGTTAAGTAAAGCCTCATCGAAAAGGAAAGAAATTGGAGAATCTAGTGAGGCAAGGAAGGCGAGTAGGTTTGACCCCAACGGCCATAATAAGGGTAGATTCAGGGCGGCGGTGGAGCCGGCGAGGAAAACTTACTTGGGACCTCATCCTTTATGTGGAAGATGCAACAAACACCATCCTTTAGACGATGTTGAATTCTTCATAGACCTTATGCCTTTCGATATTGGGAGTTTTGATGTCATTGTGGGTATGGATTGGTTGACGGCGGTAAATGCGACTATTGATTGTGGTGAGAGAGTTGTTAGGATACCTTTAACTAACGGTAGAATTATTAGGGTTCAAGGCGAAATCTCCGATTCCTCAAATTCTAAAGTCTTTAGTGCTACCGTCACAAAGGTAGGATTGAAGACTGTTCCTATCGTTTGTGAATTTGCCGATGTCTTTCCGGATGACTTACCGGGATTACCTCCAACTCGTGAACTTGACTTTCGTATTAATCTTATCCCCGAAGCCGCGCCCGTAGCAAAAGCTCCATATAGACTAGCTCTAATCGAAATGCAAGAATTACAAACTCAACTCAAGGAACTCCAAGAGAAGGGTTTCATTCGCCCTAGTCAATCTCCTTGGGGTGCTCCTGTTCTCTTCGTCAAGAAGAAAGACGGGTCTTTCAGAATGTGTATCGACTACCGGGAATTAAACAAGCTCACAGTGAAGAACCGGTATCCCCTCCCTAGAATCGATGACTTATTTGATCAACTTCAAGGTGCTAAGCACTTCTCTAAAATCGATCTTCGCTCGGGTTATCATCAACTCCGGGTACATGAAGATGATATCCCCAAGACGGCTTTTCGCACAAGGTATGGTCACTTTGAATTCACCGTGATGCCTTTTGGGTTGACTAATGCACCGGCGGTGTTCATGGACATGATGAACCGGGTGTGTCAACCATACTTAGACAAGTCTATCATTATGTTCATTGATGACATACTTGTATACTCGAAGACAAAGGAAGAGCATGTTGAGCACTTGCGCGAGGTGCTCGAACTACTAAGAAAGGAGAAATTGTATGCTAAATTCTCCAAGTGTGAGTTTTGGTTGGAAGAGGTCCACTTTCTTGGTCACGTAGTGAGCAAGGATGGTATTCACGTAGACCCAAGTAAAGTTGAAGCGGTTAAGAATTGGAGAAGACCCGAAACGCCATCCAAGATCCGTCAATTCCTTGGATTGGCGGGCTACTATAGAAGATTCATCGAAAATTTCTCCCGTATTGCACAACCACTCACCCTCTTTACTCAAAAGGAGAGAAACTTTGAATGGGGCGAGAGACAATAAAATGCCTTCCAAACTCTTAAAGATATGCTATGTAACGCTCCTATTTTGACGCTACTTGATGGAATTGAAGATTTTGTTGTGTATTGTGATGCCTCGGGACAAGGTTTGGGTTGTGTTCTTATGCAAAGGGGTAAAGTCATTGCTTATGCCTCTCGTCAATTGAAGGTGCATGAGAAGAACTACCCGACACATGATTTGGAATTGGGAGCGGTTGTGTTTGCTTTGAAGTGTTGGAGACATTATCTCTATGGCACCAAATGTGTGATTTATACCGACCACAAAAGTCTTCAACACATCTTTAACCAAAGTGAATTGAATATGAGGCAAAGGCGTTGGCTTGAACTATTTAGTGATTATGATTGTGACATCCATTATCATCCGGGCAAGGCAAATGTAGTAGCCGATGCCTTGAGTAGGAAGGAGAGAGTGAAACCAAGACGGGCTAGAGCTATGAGCCTCACAGTGAGGCCAAATATTCGTGATCGGATCATTGAAGCCCAAATTCAAGCCACCCTACCGGAAAACTTTGGAAATGAGAACCTAGATGGCATGGAACAACAATTTGACAGAAAGAATGATAATGGGCTATACTTGGTTGAAAGACTTTGGGTTCCTATTTTCGGTAACTTAAGAACACTTATTATGAATGAAGCTCATCAATCGCCTTATTCGGTCCATCCCGGGTCGGATAAGATGTACTTTGATTTGAAAACCTTGTATTGGTGGCCGGGCATGAAGCGTGATGTGGCTAAGTATGTGAGTGAGTGTCTTACTTGCTTACAAGTCAAAGCCGATCACAAGAAGCCACCCGGATTGTTGGTACAACCGGTGATGCCCGAATGGAAGTGGGAACATATTGCCATGGACTTCATTACTAAACTACCGAAGACGAGAAGCGGTCGTGACACGATTTGGGTGATAGTAGATCGGCTAACGAAGTCGGCTCACTTCTTAGCCATTCGTGAAACTGATAAATTTGACACTTTGGCTCGTTTGTACATCAAGGAAGTAATATCTAAGCATGGAGTGCTGATTTCTATCATTTCTGATAGAGATGCCCGTTTCAAATCAAACTTTTGGGAAGCTTTTCAAAAAGCAATGGGTACCCGACTTGACATGAGCATGGCATTTCATCCTCAAACGGATGGGCAAACCGAGAGAACCATTCAAACCCTTGAAGATATGTTGAGGGCTTGTGCAATTGATTTTGGTGGAAGTTGAGAAGATCATTTGCCACTAGTTGAATTTTCATACAACAATAGTTATCATGCTACCATTCAAATGGCGCCCTTTAGAGCATTGTATGGTAGAGTATGTCGTTCTCCTCTAGCTTGGGCGGAAATTGGTTAGAGTCAACTCATCGGGCCGGAAATTGTAGTTGAAACAACGAAGGTGATTTCTCAAATTAAGGAGAAATTGCAATTAGCCCGTGAACGTCAAAAGAAGTATGCTGATGTGAGGCAGAGACCGTTAGAGTTTGAAATTGGTGATTATGTGCTTTTGAAAGTGTCACCTTGGAAAGGTGTTGTACGTTTTGTGAAGCGAGGTAAACTTGGGCCAAGGTATATTGGTCCTTTCAAGATTCTTGAACGGATTGGAAAGGTTGCCTACCGATTAGAATTACCATAAGAGCTTAGTAGGGTACATGATGTGTTTCATATTTGTAACCTACGCAAGTGTTTGGTGGACCCTACACATCATGTGCCCATGGATGAGATTAGAGTGGATTCGAATCTAAATTTTGTTGAAGAGCCGGTAGAGATTTTGGACCGTGAAGTCAAGAAGCTAAAGAATAAACGCTACACGATTGTTAAAGTTAGATGGAATGCTAGACGTGGAGCCGAGTTCACTTGGGAGCGAGAGGACCATATGAAGTCTAAGTATCCGCATTTATTTATTAATTCGTGTTTTGTTGAATTTCGGGATGAAATTCTTTCAATGGGGGAATAATGTAACATCCGTGAGTTTTGACCCGTTGGCTTTATGTGTAATTTGACTAACAATTCAAGTTAATGAAATATTTGGGTCGTTTTGTGATTAAATGACAATGTGGTATGTTAGTCGGGTCGATAGTATGATTTAAACGTGTTTAAATGTAAAGCGATGTGTACTTTAGCTTTTAAATGAGAAACGGGTCGACCCATGGGCAACAACCCACGACCCATCAGCCCAAAGGCCACCCTTCATCCTCCTTAGCCTTTCATTTCACCTTCCCTCTTTCTCTCTTTTCCCTCTTATCTCTCATTTCTCTCAAAACAAAAGCAAGATTACAAATATCTCTCTTTCTCCCTCTTCCTCTCGAATTATATCTGCATAATTTGGAATTCTTGAACCAAAGTTAATACAAGATCATCATCATCTTCATCACATCAAAACTTGGATTTCAAAGTGAAGGTTTTCTACCCATTTTGGCTTAATTTCGGGTTTGAGCTCAAAAAGAAGTTTTGGTAAGTCAAATTCATCCCATCTTCACCTATTTATGCTTACTTACATGTTGTTAGTCAATTTAATGTATTTACAAGTCTTAAATCGGGCCAAAATGGAATTTGGGTCAAATTAGGGTTTTGATTACGGTTGATTGATTTGGAAGATTTGATGATGTTTTGGAGTGAAATATTGGTTTGGGTAAGTGTATTTAGGCTTTGGAATGTCAATTATTGCTTCAAAACGAGTCCCACAACTCCTTGCATCGATTTAGGGTCGTAGGTTTTGAAGAAAATGGGTTTTGGGGCATTTTTCTGCACTTAATCTGCTGCTGCTGGTGCAGCCTTGGCCTTGACTGCGGCGCAGTGGCAAGACATGGTCTTGACTGCGGCGCAGTCAATGTGCATCCTGACTGCGGCGCAGTCAAGGCTGCATCTGACTGCGGCGCAGTCAATTGCATCCTGACTGCGGCGCAGTCAAGGCTGGCTCTGACTGCGGCGCAGTGAATATCCTCTGGAACGAATTTTGCATCTGACTGCGGCGCAGTCAATGGGCTGCATCCTGACTGCGGCGCAATCAGGCCCTGATGCTCGTTTTTGTTTCATAACTTCAAACACTTATAACTTTTGATCCGTAAGTCCAAATAAGTCATATGACCTATCATTGGAATCGTGAGAGAGCCTAGTTTCTTGTAGTAACATTCATTTTGTGTGAGAACTTCCCCATTTCTAAAAATGTTGAGTCAAAGTATCTTGTTTCCTTACTCGGTAAAGTTGTAAAAGTGTCTATGAGTTTGTGACTCGACTTAAACTTGCTGAACGAACTTGTTTAAGATTGTAGAGTGACATTTATGGTATTATGATGTACATTGATAGGTTGTGGATGCGTGGAGCCTAATACTCGCTTATAATCTTATATTATCAATACTAGCTTCTTTTGCCGAACAAGGTGAGTTCCGTAACTCCCTACTCCATTGAGATTCGGGATGAAAAGTGTAAAACTTGCGTGTTTACTTACGTTGTTGATTGATTGATTGATTTGGTTTAAATGTTGGATTGATGAGACGAATTATCACGTTTGATTGACTTGGTTTATGTTTTGTTAAGTATTTCATTAATATTAGGATAGATGTACATACATAGAAGTCGGTTTTGCCCTCAATGAGTTTTAGATGTGGTGGGAAGGTTGAGGGTGACCCTATACATAAGCATCTAGGACTCGAAGAAGGTAGAATCCTCCTAAGTGTGTGTACGTATAGTATAGTATAGTTTGGTTTGAATTGTGATTATTGGTTTATGATTGACGAATATTGATTGTTGGTTTATGACAGACGATTTGTGATTGATGCATATACGATTGATTGTAAGCATGCATACGTAGTTACATAATCCTCGGTTGAGGACTCAAACATCCAAGTGTATAGATGTATACACTTAATCTGTGAGATGTTGGTGACATGACTCCGAGTATATAGACATATATATCTCGTTGATTTTGAGATACAGCCTTGTTCATTGTGATGATAGGCGGGTATCGTTGCATAGGTGACTTGAGTTCATGCATAAGATAGGCATGTTGGCTTATTTATGCATTTAGCACTTACATTGATGCTTATATCATTTGTGCACTCCTATTACACACTTACTTGCTTTGTGTAATCTTGTTGTTGGACGTTATTGTATTACTTAGAGGCTCGCTGTAAGTCATGTCTAGCCTCTACTCGTATATTGAGATTATTGACGATGGTTCCTTATGAACCATTACTACGAACTCACCAACCTTGTGTTGACTATGCTTAGTACACTTTTCAGGAAATCAGGTTATCCCCGGACGTGGAGTTTAGTTGTTGCTTGCTGTAAAACCCGGGCTTTGGACTTAATGGATCAAGGATTCATCGACCTCCTCTTTTGCATTATACTTAGGATCGATTTGCCTTCTTCTGGATGTTCTTTTGTAAACTTTGATGGTTATTTGCTCCTTATGTATTTTGGTACTTGTTTCGTATTGAAATGGATTCACTGAATCTTTATTTGCATTTAGTTCTTGTTCTATTGTAATTCCACCTTGCGCTATATGATTTCCGTAATATTTCGAGCCTAGTCTTGGGGTGTTACAGTTTGAGATAGCAATGGCACTGGTATTATCACAAAAGATTGGGGTCTTTGAATACTTAATACCATAATCAAGCAACTGGTTCTTCATCCAGAGTATCTGAGCACAACAACTGGCTGCAGACACGTATTCAGCTTCAGCAGTGGACAATGAAACTAAAGTTTGCTTTTTACTGGTCCAGTTGACCAGTTTGCCACCAAGGAAATGACATCCACCAGTAGTGGATTTCCTGTCTATCTTACAACCTGCATGATCTGAATCTGAATAACCCATTAGATCCATGCCTGAGCCTTTGGGATACCAAAGACCCAAACTGGGGACACCCTTAAGGTATTTCAGTATACACTTTACAGCAAGCATATGAGATTCTTTTAGATTAGACTGATATCTGGCACATAAACATGTTGAAAACATAATATCTTGTCTACTGGCAGTTAAATACATCAGTGAACCAACCATGCCTCTATAGACAATAGTGTTCACTGGTTTACCATCTGGATCTGAGTCTAGTGTTAATGGTGCAGAAATTGGAGTGGGTTTAGATGGTGAAGAGTTCATATCATATTTCTTTAAAAGATCTCTGACATATTTTTCCTGATTAATAAAAATACCATCTCTGGTCTGTTTAATCTGGAGTCCAAGAAAATATGTTAATTCACCCATTAAACTCATTTCATATTCAGTTGACATTATTTTCGAAAATTTCTTGCACATTTTATCATCAGTAGAGCCAAAAATAATATCATCAACATAAATTTGTACCATTAACAAATTACCTTTTTTCATGAAGAATAAATAAGGTATTGTCAATTGCACCTCTTTTGAAACCATTTTTCAATAAATGTTTAGTCAGAGTATCATACCAGGAACGTGGGGCTTGTCTGAGGCCATAAAGCGCTTTGTCCAGACGATATACCCAATGTGGATGCTTTTCATCAACGAAACCTGGTGGTTGTCCGACATAAACTTCTTCTTCAAGTTTTCCATTCAAAAATGCACTCTTTACATCCATCTGGTAGACCTTGAACTGATGATGAGCAACAAATACTAAGAATATTCTGATCGCTTCAAGTCTAGCCACTAGAGCAAATGATTCATCAAAATCGACATCTGACTGGCAGTAGCCTTGTGCTACCAGTCTGGCCTTGTTTCTGATTACGTGGCCATCTTCATCTACCTTGTTTCTGACAATTGGTTCTTTCTTTCCAACTGGGAAAGGAACCAGGTACCAGACCTTGTTCCTTTCAAACTGGTGAAGCTCTTCTTGCATAGCAGTCACCCAGTTTGGATCTTCCATAGCCTCGTCAATTTTCTTTGGTTCTATCAGTGATAAGAAACTGACATATAAGCATTGATCACTGGAGGCTCTTCTGGTCAGAACTCCATGACTGGAGTCACCTATGATTTGATCGATAGGATGAGCTTTTGTCCATCTGGAGTATTGACCAGGATTGTTACTGACAACAATATCAGTGCAAGAGTTCAGTTGAGTCTCCTATGGTGTTACTTCGGGAGGAGGATCTTGCCAGACTACTTCAATATCTTCATCTGAATCATTTAAATCACGATTTGCATCATGAAATTCTTCATTTGAAATCATTTCTTGAAGTACTGGTTCAGTCTCAACTGGGACTGATATCGGGGGAGTAGTACGAACATCTGATCCAATATTAATTTCAGAGGGTAGCTTGAAAATAATAGAAGGATAGAATGGAATACTACTGGAGAGTTTCTTTTTTTGAACAGGTTCCAGATTAGGATGACTAGAAACTGTGTCTTCTGAATCTTTATTGTAGTTGATAGGATCAGATTCACAGAAGACAATTGGAGTTACTAGGGGAGTATCAAGGGTTGGCTGTTTATTGATTGCGGCATTTGATTCATCAAATGTAACATGAATTGACTCATGGACCTTCTCCAGTCTCTTGTTGTAGACTCTGAAGGCCTTGCGAATGGCTGAATAGCCTAAGAAATACCCTTCATCAGCTTTGACATCAAATTTGCCTAACTGACTGGAGTCGTTCAGGATGTAAACTGGACATCCAAAAACGTGAAAATAACCAATATTTGGTTTTCTATTTCTTAAGACTTCATAGGCTGTCTTTTTGTGTCTCTTCACATACACTGATCGGTTCTGGGTGTGGCAAGCAGTAGCAATTGCTTCAGCCCAAAAACTGGTAGACAGACCAGATTCAGCAAGCATACTCCTGGCAGCTTCTATCAGCGTTCGATTCTTCCTTTCCACCACTCCATTCTGTTCTGGAGAGCAGGCTGATGAGAAATTATGGGAGATGCCAGTGTCAGTACAGAATGTCTCCAGAGTTGCATTCTGGAATTCTGTTCCATTGTCACTTCTTAACTGACACACCTTTGACTGTACTTGAGCTCAATTTGCTTGATAAGACTGATGATTTCAGCAGCAGCTTCACTTTTAGACCTGAGAAAGGTCACCCAACAATATCTGGAGAATTCATCTATGATCACCAGGGTGTATCTTTTACCAGCACGAGTCTGAACATTCACTGGACCAAAGAGGTCCATATGAAGCATATGAAGAGGTTCAGATATGCTGAAATTCTGTCTGGTCTTGAAACTGTTACGTTTCTGCTTACCCATCTCACATCCTGGACATGGCCTTTCCTTTTTGAAGGAAACTGAAGGTATCCCATCTGCCAGTTGTTTTCTAGACAACTAATTAATATTTTTGAAATTTAAATGGGATAACCTTTTATGCCATAACCAGTTTGTGTCTTCATCAGCTTGAGTATAGAAACACTGCTCTGAAGGAGAGCTTTCCATATCCATCACGTACACATTCTCTTTTCTGGGAGCAATCAATACTACCTTCCAGTCCTTGTTGAATACAATGCCCTAAGCAATATTGAATAGAACTTGATAGCCATCATCACACAGTTGACTTACACTGATCAGGTTATATTTCAAACCATTCACAAATGCAACTCGTCTAAATTTGACTTGTCCATTGTTCAGAACACCATACCCCTCAGTTTTTCCACAACATCATTTCCAAAAGTAATGGAGGGTCCATCAGAAATGATAAACTCCTCCAGCAGGGTCTTACATCCGGTCATCGTCCTGCCAGCTGCACTGTCAAGATACCAGATATATTTCTTTCGATCGCCCTGCACATCCACCAGATATATCAGTTAGATTTGGGAACCCATCGACTGATGGGTTCACTGGACCCTCCCTTATAGGTCCCTGGAGCAATCTGGTTAAGTTCACTTTCTTCAACAGTAGTCTTAGTTGAAAAGACCACTGGGGTTGATAGTTTTGAAACCTTTTTCTTTTTCTCACTGGAGAAATATATTTATCTTTCTTGGAAAAAGGTTTGGTATTTTGTCTAGGGCCAGATGAAGTACCCTCAATAAAGTTTAATCTTGCATTAAAACTTTGAATTGACGAGTCAGTAGTTAAACTGGCTCTCTAACCTTGACAAAACATTTTCATCAGATGACACCTGAGCCTTTCCAGTTGACTGGACTCGAGGCTTAGGTAGGGGATTGGTCTTCTTCTTTTGAACCTGGGGTTCATTAGAAGCAGTCTGAGGCAAAGGTTTCTTCAGATTGATCTTTTGAACTGGAGCAGTCATCTAGAATGCTCCAGTCTTAACCTCTGGGGATTGAACTGGGAAAATATTTGCCTTGGGAGTTACAGGCTCATCATAGATGGTAATGGGCCTGAATCCCTCTTGTAATCTATCAATTACTTGGATTAATGATGCAACATGAGTATTTCCATCTAAATAAGCACGTTTTTGAGCGGGAAATTGATTTACTCCAGCATCATATGGCTTTCTGGTTTCAAGCCATGATTTAATCACCAGTTTTTCTTTCTCTAAAATTACTTCAAGATCTTGTTTTTCTTGAATCAGTTGTTCAGTTACCAGAACCTGGGCTTAAAATGCCAGTTCAATGTCTTGAAGTTCTTTTAATTTTGATTTTATAACAGTTATTTCAGAAAAATCTGTTTCTAGACCATTTACACAGTCAGATCTAACAGTTTTAACAAATATTAAATCAGAATTAAGAGCT
>CM067168.1:54187978-54210422 GCA_034093135.1 Erigeron breviscapus | reverse complement strand
GTGTATTGACTAGGTTGATGAACAACAATATCAGTGCAAGTCACCTGACGATCCTCTTCAGTTGTTGCTTCTGGAGGAGGATCAGCCCAAACTACTTCAATATCCTCATCAGCGTCAATGAGGTCACGATTGGCATCATGAAATTCTTCAGTTGAAGGCATTTCTTGTAGAACTGGAGAAGTTGGAGTTTGAACTGGTGCTGATATTAGAGTGGCACGAACATCTGAACCAATCACCAGCTTATGTGGTAAGTTAAAACTGATGGAGGGATAAAATGAAGTGTCACTGGAGGATTTCTTCTTTTGAACTGGTTCCAGTTGAGTGTAACTGGAAACATTATCTGGTGAAACAACTGACTGGTGA
This sequence comes from Erigeron breviscapus, assembly GCA_034093135.1. Classification (NCBI taxonomy): domain Eukaryota; kingdom Viridiplantae; phylum Streptophyta; class Magnoliopsida; order Asterales; family Asteraceae; genus Erigeron; species Erigeron breviscapus. The sequence goes on along the minus strand of CM067168.1, from coordinate 54,210,059 downwards.
ACTTGGTCAGTTTCACCAAAATTTATTGGAACGACTGGAGAGATATCAAGGTTTGGTCTCTTATTGATTGCATCATTTGATTCGTCAAATGTGACATGAATTGTCTCATGAACCTTTTGGAGTCTATAATTATAGACTCTAAAGGCCTTTAGAATATCTGAATAGCCTAGAAATACACCTTCATCAGCTTTTGCATCAAACTTTCCAAACTGACTGGAATCGTTTAGAATATAAACTGGACAACCAAATACATGGAAATATCCAATATTTGGTTTTCGATTCCTAAGTACTTCATATGCAGTCTTCTCGTGTCTCTTGATGTAGATTGACCGGTTTTGGGTGTGGCAAGCTGTTGCAACTGCTTCAGCCCAAAAACTGGTGGGAAGACCTGATTCAGATAACATGCTTCTGGCCGCTTCTATCAGTGTGCGATTCTTTCTTTCCACAACTCCATTCTGCTCTGGAGAGTGTGCTGATGAGAAGTTTTGAGAGATGCCAGTGTCAGTACAAAATGTTTCAAGTACTTTGTTCTGAAATTCAGTACCATTATCACTTCGTAACTGACAAACTTTTCGGGTGTACTTAAGCTCAATTCTTTTGATGAGAGAGATGATTTCAGCAGGTGCATCACTTTTTGATCTGGGGAATACCACCCAACAGTATCTGGTGAATTCATCAACCACAACTAGAGTATACTTCTTTCCAGCTCTAGTTTGAACATTCACTGGACCAAAAAGATCCATATGAAGCATGTGAAGAGGTTCGGTGATGCTAAAGTTTTGCCTTGTGGTGAGTCCCTTAAGTTCGATGGTTAACCAGGAAAGTGTATAATACAACAAGTCTAATAAGCACTAGAATGGACTAGTATTACTTGTAAATAAAAGCAAGAATATATAAACAAAGTAATACAAGACTTAAAGCAATAAACAAGTAAAGTGGAACATTATGTATTTTTCAATGGTGTATTTTATTTATGATGTTAAATAAAACACAAGGTTGTTGCGGAATCAAGATAATACAAATAAGTATGTATCCTAACAACCTATGAGTTACAAATGATCTATATTTGTCAAATAACTCTTTTGGATCGAGATACTTAAAGTTGTGAAGTATCCCAGTTTAAGATCGAGAGTATTTGGACAAATTCACTTTCATGCAAAGTGTATGCTTAAAAGTATTTTTCTCAAGGAAATGACTTTGTATTTATAGGCAACAAAATTCACCAGTGAATTTTGTGCCGTACAAATATGGTTGCATACATTTAATGATCCGACAAGAACATTAAATGTATTGGATAAGGAATAAGGATAAAGTCACATCAAATGACTTTGTGTCCTTTTATCCAACCACCTTTACACACACACAAACTTTGGTAAAGAACAAGTGGATTGTTCTTTGGAAAGTGTGTAAAGGAAAAGTCAATCCTCGATATCAGTGTTCAGACTTGTAGGGTCTAGAACACCGACAATCCTCCAGTGTACAGATCTGGTAAGACTTTCCAGTGGACTCCGCCATTTGTCAGTCTTCTTTCTTCAAACTTCAGTCTTTGACTTCAGTCAGAATGTCTTCAGTAGAGTTGATCTGGACTGGGGTGAAGTCCAGTGAGCTCATCTGGAGAATACTCCAGATTTTCCTATACAAGTATTTGCTCACTGGTCTTCCATTATTTCTGGACAAATCTTCAGAGGGACTCCAGACTCCAAGTCTGGAGTAGGTCCAGTAGAACACGTTTCTGGACAGATCTTCAGTAAGGCTCCAGTAGTCGAGTCTGGAGTGAGTCCAGTAAATCTGGACTAAATCTGGACCTAACACTTGTCTTGAAACTGGCCCTTTTCTGCTTGCCCATCTCACACCCTGAACATGGCTTTTCTTTATTGAAAGAAATTTGAGGTATTCCATCCGCCAGTTATTTGCGAGACAACTTGTTGATATTCTTGAAATTGAGATGGGATAACCTTTTATGCCATAACCAGTTGGTGTCCTCATCAGCTTTGGTATAGAAGCACTGCTCTTTTGGAGCTGGTTCCATATCCATGATGTACACATTTCTCTTTCTTGGTGCTACAATCACCACTTTCCAATCCTTGTTAAATATGGTGCTTTGAGCAATATCGAACAATACCTTATATCCATCATCACAAAGTTGACTGACACTTATTGATTACACCATATCCTTCAGTCTTTCCATTTTGATCATTACCAAACGTCACTGCCGGTCCATCTTGGACAATGAACTGTTCTAGCAGGGGCTTACATCCGGTCATAGTCCGGCCAGCTGCGCTGTCCAAATACCAGGTGTTCTTTTTACGATCGCCCTGCACACCCACAAAGATCATCAGTTATTTTTGTGAACCCATCTTTTCTTGATGGGTTCACTGGACTTCTCATGGAAGTCTCAGCTGATTGTTGTGGTGTTGAACTGGAGGCTGAATCTGGAGCCTTTTCATCAGCTCCAGATCCAGGAGTAAAAATGATTGGTATTTGATATTTATTCCCCTTTTTCTTTTCATTTTTAGCTCTAGGTTGAGCATTTTGTTTTTGTTTTTGTTTCAAAGGGGGTTTGATATTTTGTTTTTCAACTGGAGGAGAGGAGACTCCTTCCAGATTTTTAATTCTGACAGTGCAACTCTGAACCTGCCTAGACAAAAGTTGGAGTTGACTTTCCAGTCTTGACAAAACATCATTTTCAGTAGGCGGCTGAACCTTGGACTTGAGTTCTGCTGGAGTCTTAGTCTTAGGATTCTTGGGCTTCTTGGACTTTTGAGGTAAAGGCTTATCACCAGCAACCTTTTTAACAAGAGCTTTAGCCTGATCAGCTCCAGGTTTAACCTCAGATGGGGTGGTCTCAATGGGTTCAGTTTTGACAGTCTTAGGCTGGTCATATTCAGTCTCTGGCCTAAGAGCTGGAGGCATGGTATGGATATCTGGAATGATACTGGCCATGTGCACATCTCCAGATTGGTAGGCAGATTTTTGTGCATCAATGGTTTTTGAAAAAAGCATCATAGTTTAATCCAGATGCCCTTATCCAGGATTTGACGATCTTTTGTTCTTTTTCAAGATCAAATTTTTCAGCTAGGGAGAGAGGGGGTAGGACGAATAGGAGGAAAGAGGGGAGGGACAGTTTTAGTTTTTGATTTTCAAAATCCAATGCCTCATTTTTTAAAACTGACTCCTTGAGAGCCAACTGGACACTTTGCAAATTTGAAATTTGAGGTTTTAAATTATTTAATTCTGTTAGAACTGTTTCTAAATATCTTTCACTGTCAGTTCTAACAGTTTCAACAAAAATCAAATCACTGTTAAGTGATTCAGCAAGGTCCAGTTTCAGTTCTGGGTCAACTTGGTTGTCATATTCACAAACCTTTTTCAAAATGATGTCCACCCATCTTTCAGAAATGACATCATCCTTCACCACATGTTGCTGGTCTTCCAAAGCCATGAAACACATGTCCCTAATCTCTTCATCATCATCAGATGAGTCATCAGAGTATTCCCATTTTCCCTCAGTTTGTGCCATCATGCACTGGTTTTTCTCTTTTTCCATTGACAGAAGAGCAATCTGGGCTTTAAGCTTCTTGTATTTAGCTTTATAGCTGTCATCAGCCCGATTGTTATTAGGGACAGGGGGACCAGTTTGATTGTTCAACTGACTAGATCTGCATTCCTTCATGAAATGACCTTTCTTACCACACTTATAGCATGTAAGATTGGTCTTATCCACAGAGTTGGAGCTGGAAGCATTGTTGGGGCCATTAAATCTATTAGATTTATGCTTAAACCTAATAAAGGTATTAGCAATCATGGCGACCAGATCATCATCGTCAGTTTCATGACAATCATCACTGATATCAGTGGTCAGGCCTGAGTTCAGAAAACTGTTCAACATCTCCTTCATAGAATGTGACTGGACATTCTCAGTAGATATTAAAGCAGCACAAGGTTTCTCAGTTATACTAGAAACCTTTGAACTCTGGGCATGATTTAAAGCATCATGCTCAGCCACCAGTCTCTGTGCATTGTTATCTTCAGTGAATCTGAAGGCTCCATAAAGAGATGCAAGAGTGTGGTTGTGCAGGGTCTTACCTTATCTTAGGACAAGAATCATGTTTTCCCATTTGGAAGGAAGAATATCACAAAACTTCCCAAGAAGAATATCCTTATCCTTCTCTACACCAAGCCCTCTCAGTTGATTAATCACACTGGTGAATCTGGTATAAGTACCAGTCAGGCTCTCATTGGGTAAAGCAAAGAAGGATTCATACTTCTTGTTCAAGGCAACTTTCCTGGTGACAATGGTGTCATCACCTCCTTCAAACTGAAGGACCAACTCATCCCACATTGCCTTGGCACTGGGGAATAACACAAGTGTTGGAATTAGGTCTTCAGGAACAGCCCCAAGGATCATATTCTTGAGTCTGGTGTCCAGATCTACAAGTCTGCGATCCTCATCAGACCAATGGTCTTCAGGCTTTTCTCTAGTACCTCTTCTAGATCCAGTAGGGTCAAGAAAAGGACTAACCCCTTGAGACATGGGTACATGTGGAGCATCCTTAAGGATTCTCAACATGTATCTCTCTATCCCACCAAAATGCAAGAGCATTCTGGCCTTCCATGTACCAAAAGTCTCACTGTTTCCATCGAACTTGGGAACAGGAGTATTTGAATAATGTACATGGACATGGTTAGGGGCATTAGGAGGAGGAGGAGGGTTGTTATTAACAGTTTGATTAGGTTGTGTGTTATTAACATTAGGGTTTTCACCTTGACCAGAACCATCCCCACCTTCAGTAGTAGTCATCTAAGAAGATCTAGGCAAGTATATTAGCCTTCTGCTATGATACCACTTGTAAGTTCCAACTCAAGAGATGGTACTACTGAAGACACCTTTATGTCAATGGTGGGATTGCTTTGCAATATAAACACTGAACTGGAGACGACCAGTTGCAGTGAATGTATACCAGGTAACTGGATAGATTACTTATAAAGGTGACAATAACAAATAAGTAATCAACAATGCAATATTAAAATACAAGTAAGTAAATCTGGTGAGATCGATATGTAATTTTTCAAGTGTAATTTATTTATTATCTTTAAATAAATTACAAGGTTGTTGCGGAACCAAGATAATACAAATATGTAAATATCCTAACAACCTATGAAGTATAATGATCTAATACTTGGAAATTCTCTAAACAATCGAAACACTTAAAGTTGTGAAATGTTCCTTTTTGCGATTGAGAGAATATTGCACAAGTTCACCAAGAATACTGCAAAGTAGGGTTTTTGCAAATTTGTTTTCTTGTTGTGCAAAGACCACTATTTAGAGGCAAAGTTGACATTGGGATGTCAACTTTGGCCGTACAAATATGGTTGAGAGCATTTAAGGAATAGCATTTAATTCCTTAGAAATGCTAGATAAAATATGACATAAAGTCACTTTATCCAACCTGCTTTATGTACTTTTGTACTTTAAACATAGACAATTGCTATTTTCCGGTTAAAGGTACATAAAGCAAAAAGGTCTTCCTCGTAATCAGTGTAAAGCGTTGTAAATGCTTTAAACTGATGTTCTCCAGTTTCTATCTGAATAGAATGCCAACTGGGCTTCGCTGCCATTGTCATTCTCTATCTTCCACTTGTTGTTTTCGGCTTCAATTGGAATGTCTTCAGGTCTGGTCAGATCTCAACTGGAGGAAGTCTTCAGTTGCGTTAATTGTACGTTGCAACTGGACTTCATATATTTATGGACAATTTCTTCAGGTCTCCAGATTCAACTGGAGACTGGCCAGTTTATCAGTAAACTGGTCCTAACACATACTACTGTCGGTTAAGTTCCAGGTACGGTACTGAATCAAAGCATGAGACTACGTACTCTGGGACACGCCTATACGTCTCAAGTCGAAGGACAACTAGACACTACCACTTCTCAATAATCATGCATGTCAATATGATCCATATGATTAATTGAGGAATGGGTCTAATCCCAATATTCAATTCACCATTGAATACTTGTGAAATGATTGTATTTCTATACACATTATTCACGTAATGCAAATAATATATCATCTCTCACAATTACCTTTATTCATTATTACTCCCGTAATCAATGAGCGGTAATGGGCAATGTTTTTTAGAATCACTTACATGACTCATGGATTGGTTTTAACCATGCAAATATTGAACTCGGAGTGTTATGAATAAGAATGCCATCATTCTCTTTCAACACTTCCGATAGGTTCCAATATTCAAATACTAAAATTTTATCACAATGTGATTGATAAGCAACACTAACCCCAAACTCTTGGTCAATTCATATTAACTAAGAATATGCCTTTCCCTTAGGGGTCTTGCTTAATCCATCACTTGTATTGAACCTTAGAATATCCACGCGATCTCACTCTCAAGCGTGTCGTAAGCATCTCGTAAATATGATATGATAAAATATCATATATCCCACAAGATGTTCCTCTATGCCTTTAGAGGGCCGATATATATTCTATAATTCCAATAGTGAACTACTACTGAGATATTATGAAAATCCATACATCTCTTGTTAGGTTGAAAATCGACCAAGTATAATTTGTTCAGAAATAGCTGAAGCTCAGTGAAGAATACTTGTATAGAATTATTAGGTCGCTCAGAATTTGTTCACTGAAGCTTCACTTCAGTTCAGATCAACGTATCAGAAAACCGTTCAGAATGAAGTCAAAGACTGAGGTCTGAAGAATGAGAATCAGTTCAGATGTGGGGCTCAGAAACTGATTCTACCTGATCGAAGACTGAAGCATCTCAGTATAAAAGTACTTACACACTTTTACACTGATTACGAGGAAGACTTTTTACTTTACATATCTTTACTCGGTTAATAGAATTAACTATTAATTAAAGTACAAGGTAAAGTAAAGGTTGGGAATAAGGTTTGATAAGTCACATCAACGACTTATATACCTAAACCTTAAAGTACACATGTAAGGAATTAGCTTTAATTCCTTAAATACACCCAACCATATTTGTACGATCTGGTCCACGTCATCATGGACTTAGTCTATAAATATAAGTCTTCTCACAACTTGCAAATGGCTTGAAACCTTTGCATTGCAACTTGTGAGATATACTCTAAGTAATCCTTACGAGTATTTCCAAGTTATTAGATCACTTGTATTTCTAGGTTGTTTAGATATTTACACTTGGGTGTTTATCTTTGTTCCGCAACAATCTTTGTATTTGTTTATATATCAATAAATCAAATACCTTGAAAAATACATTGTGTCTCAATGCTACATACTTGATCTATACATATTATTTATATAGTTTCAGCCCCTATTGTTTCTTGCATTTACTTTCAGTACCTTTATCGTATTGTTCATCCATATCTGGATCGTATTCTGAACTGGTCATCTTCCTGTTAGAATTACTTGCCAGTCGGGTATTTAAGCCATCTATATCTGGGACTCACAATTGGTATCAGAGCCACAAGGTTAAATTATATTAATTCATTAACCTTTGATCTACAAAGATGGCTGACCAAATGTTCAATACAGGCCCTGAACCTAATGCTAATGCTAATACAACTCCACCCCCTATCATCAACAACAATATACCATCACATAATGTGCATGTATACTTTCCGAATAATCCTGTTCCCAAATTTGATGGGAACAGTGAAAACTTTCAAACATGGAAAGCATGCATGCTCAAATATATTGCTGGTGTTGAAAGACATTTGACCAATATTCTTAAAGAAGGACCCTTTGTCCCCTTGAATGCCTCCACTATTGTCAGAAATACCGATGGGACTCCTAGGGTTTCACCCAAGGAGAAGGATCATTGGTCTGAAGAAGATCATAGGCTGGTAGACCTTGATACCAAGCTGCAAAATATGATCTTGTATGCTGTTCCTGAAACTCTTATGCCCACCCTTGTTTTACTTGAAAATTCAAAATTAATGTGGGAGGAACTCATGACACAATTTGAAGGCACCAATGAGACAATTGTCATAAGAAAAGTTGCTTTGAATAAAAGATATGAGTCTTTTTTTGCTATCCCTGGTGAAACTTTAACACAAACATACATCAGATTCACTAATCTGGTAAATCAATTGAAAGCCCTGGGTGTAACTAAAGATAAAGAAATTTTGTTGGAAAAGTTTTGTGACATCTTACCTTCTAAATGGGAAAACTTGATCTTGGTTTTGAGACAAGGAAAAACCTTGCACAGTCACACTATAGCCTCCCTATATGGAGCCTTCAGGTACACTGAAGAAAACAAGGTTGAGAGAGCTGTGGCTGAACAAGATGCCAAAAATCATGCTTCTACCAGTTCAGTCATGGTTCATAATTCTGAACCACATGGGACTGCTCTATTATCTTCTGAGATTGATCATTCTGACTCGATGAAGAAGATGATCTCTGAAATGTTAAAAACTGGTATTTCTGATAATGTAACTCATAGTTGTGATGAGGATGACAATGATGATCTGGTTGCCATGCTGGCTAAAACGTTCAATCGCTTTAAGGCCAAATCTAATCGATCTGGAAAACCATTTGCTTCCAGCGCTTCTATTGATAAGTCTAATCTTGAATGCTTTAAGTGTGGCAAGAAAGGACATTTCATGAAGGAATGCAGATCTAGTCAACCCTCATCATCACAATCTGCCCCTAATCATTCTATTTTTCAGAAACCTGATGACAGCTATAAGACTAAATACAAGAAGCTGAAAGCCCAAATAGCTCTCATGGCTCAAAACAACTCAAGCAATAATAGTTGTATGATTGCCAAGATTGAAAAATGGGAGGAATCTGATGAATCATCTGATGATGAAGAAGAAGTAAGGGATATGTGTTTCATGGCACGTGAAGATCAAGGTCATCTGGTCAAATCTGATGTTGAATCTGGTCGTTGGGTGGATATTATCATGAAAAAGGTTAGTGACTTTGGCTTTGAAAGCAATGAGGAACAAAAACTGGACCTTTTGGTTCTTTTAGAGGCAGACATCTCTTTTGTCGAAACTGTGCGTTCAGAAAGTCTAAAAATGTTTGAAAATAATACTTCTGAACTGAACGCCAGTCAGGCCAGGCTAAAAGAACTGAAAGATGTTCATTTGGCTTTAAAAAGTTATCAGTCTATGGTTGCCACTTTAGAGTTGGAAAAAGAAGAATTAAAAACCATCCTTGAAAAAGAACAAGCAATAATTAAATCTTGGATGAGAGCACCAAGGCCAGATGCTGCAATTAAAAATACTTTTGCAACTCAAAGAACAGCATATGAATCTGGTGATCTTCATTTGGCATCTATAATCACTGATTTAGATGCTCTTCCAAAGGAAATTAAAACCTGAAATCATTTTTCCTAAAGTTGGCAAGCAGAAAACTATGACTGATAAGGCCCTGGAACAATCTGAGGGTAAATCTGAAACAGCTCAGACAACTGGTTCAGAAAGGACGGATAAAACCAAAAAGCCATCCTCTCAGACTTCATCTAAGGTTTCTAAAATCCAAAAGAAGAAGAAAAATATCTCCCCCACTGAGCCTTCTACCTCAGATTCAGGTAAGGCTCAGGTGTCTAATGAAGAATCTATTTTGTTGAGGTTAGAGAGTCAATTTCAGTTATTGGCTAGACAAGTGCAGAGTTGTAATGCACGTTTAAAAAATGATGAAACCACTCCTCTTCAACCTAAACAAAATGCAAAACCTTTTTTCAAACAAATCAAGCAAAAATCTGAGAAGAAAAAGGTTGAGCTCCCCATCAAACCAACTGTTTTTATGTCATCTGAAATTATGACTGAGATCCCCTTTGATCCTTTTGTTCCTTATAAACCAAAGAAATCTGAGACTGCTAAGGGAGAGTCTAGCGAACCCATCACCAGATGGGTTCCCAAAAAGAACTAATCTTTGTGTTTGTGCAGGGAGACCGAAAGAAGAATATATGGTATTTTGACAGTGCTGCTGGCAGAACCATGACTGGTTATCAGACCCTGCTGGAGGAATACAGGGTGCAAGAGGGGCCCTCAATAACATTTGGAAATGATGAAAATGGAAAAACTGAGGGATATGGTGTTGTGAATAATGGACAAGTCAAATTCACACGTGTTGCATATGTGAACGGTTTGAAATATAACCTGATCAGTGTCAGTCAACTATGTGATGATGGCTTCAAGGTATTATTTGATATTTCACAAGGCACCATATTCAACAGGGATGGAAAGGTAGTTTTGATTGCACCAAGAAAAGGAAAAATTTATATCATTGATATGAATAGTTCACCCACTGAACAATGTTTCTACACAAAGGCCGATGAAGACACAAATTGGTTGTGGCACAAGAGATTATCCCATCTGAACTTCAAGAATATTAATAAGTTGTCAAGAAAACAACTTGTTGATGGGATACCCTCAATGTCTTTTAACAAAGACAAGCCATGTCCAGGTTGTGAAATGGGTAAGCAGAAAAGAGCTTCATTCAAGACAAAACAAAGTTTCAGTATAACTGAACCTCTTCACATGCTTCACATGGATCTCTTTGGACCAATGAATGTTCAGACAAGAGCAGGAAAGAAATATACCCTTGTTGTTGTTGATGAATACTCAAGATATTGCTGGGTAATTTTCCTCAGATCTAAGAGTGAAGCTGCTGCTGAAATCATTGCTCTCATCAAACAAATTGAACTCAAGCATAAGCGAAAAGTTTGTCAGCTCAGAAGTGACAATGGCACTGAATTCAGAAATGCCACTCTGGAGTCCTTCTGCACTGAAACTGGCATATCTCAGAACTTCTCCTCAGCCCACACACCAGAACAGAATGGTGTTGTAGAAAGAAAGAATCGTACGCTGATTGAAGCTGCTAGAAGTATGCTGAATGAATCTGGTCTTCCCAAGAATTTCTGGGCTGAAGCTGTTGCAACTACTTGCTACACTCAGAACAGATCTGTCTATCTCAAAAGACACAAGAAGACAGCCTATGAAGTACTCAGAAATAGAAAGCCTAATATTGGATATTTCCATGTATTTGGATGTCCAGTATACATTCTGAATGATTCCAGTCAGCTTGGAAAATTTGATGCAAAAGCTGATGAAGGGTACTTCCTAGGATATTCATCAAATCGCAAAGCCTTTAGAGTCTTTAACAAGAGACTTGAAAAGGTTGATGAGTCAATTCATGTTACCTTTGATGAATCTAACTCTGCAATCTTTAAGAATTCCATTCCCGTACCACCCTCAGAAAGTCCAATAAGTTTCGGTGATTCTGATCCTATTGCTGAATCTGATCAGTCACCTAAACCTGCTTCTGAACATTTAAGTTCAGAACCAAGAATAATCAAGTCAAGCAACATTCCATTTTATCCATCAGTCAGTTTTAAACTACCTTCTGAACTGACTATTGGATCAGATGTACATGCTGCTTCACCTCAGATATCAGGCTCCACTGAAGTACCCCAATCTGAACAGTTTTCTAAAATAATGTCATCTGAGTATGAAATGAGTATGATGGGCGAACTGACATATTTTCTAGGTCTTCAAGTGAAACAAACCAGTGATGGTATTTTTATAAATCAGGAAAAATATGTCAGAGACTTATTAAAGAAATATCAATTTGATTCAGTCTCATCGAAAGATACTCCTATTTCTGCACCATTAACTTTGGACTCAGATCCAAATGGAAAACCAGTGGATCCCACAAAATATCGTGGTATGGTGGGATCCCTCATGTACTTAACTGCTAGTAGACCTGACATAATGTTTGCAACATGCCTTTGTGCAAGATTTCAGTCTGATCCCAGAGATGCACACGCAAATGCGGTGAAAAGGATTTTCAGATACCTTAAAGGTGTCCCCAGACTTGGTCTTTGGTATCCCAAAGGCTCAAGTCTAGATCTAATGGGTTATTCAGATTCTGATCATGCTCAGATTTTGTATATCATTTCTGAAATGAGTCTGTCCTTTATAATGTATTTTGATACTTGGTCTTTAATATCCCAAAGGCTCAAGTCTAGATCTAATGGGTTATTCAGATTCTGATCATGCTCAGATTTTGTATATCATTTCTGAAATGAGTCTGTCCTTTATAATGTATTTTGATACTTGGTCTTTAATATCCCAAAGGCTCAAGTCTAGATCTAATGGGTTATTCAGATTCTGATCATGCTCAGATTTTGTATATCATTTCTGAAATGAGTCTGTCCTTTATAATGTATTTTGATACTTGGTCTTTGGTATCCCAAAGGCTCAAGTCTAGATCTAATGGGTTATTCAGATTCTGATCATGCAGGTTGTAAGATAGATAGGAAAAGTACCACAGGTGGTTGTCATTTCCTGGGTGGCAAATTGGTTAGTTGGACAAGCAAGAAGCAGACTGCAGTATCACTCTCCACAGCTGAAGCTGAATACATTTCTGCAGCCAGTTGCTAGACTGGAAGCTATCAGAATTTTCTTAGCTTTTGCAGCTCATCATGAGTTCAAAGTCTATCAGATGGATGTTAAAAGTGCATTCTTAAATGGTGAATTGGAAGAAGTTGTGTATGTATATCAGCCATCAGGATTCATAAATGAAGAAAGACCTCATTGGGTGTACAGACTGAACAAAGCTTTATATGGTCTGAGACAAGCACCTAGAGCCTGGTATGATACTCTTACTAAGCATCTTCTGAAAAATGGTTTTAAAAGGGGTGCAATAGATAACACTTTATTCATATTGCATGATAAAAATGATATCTTACTTGTACAAGTTTATGTTGATGATATTGTGTTTGGGTCTACGAATAACAAAATGTGTGAACAGTTTTCTAAAATAATGTCATCTGAGTATGAAATGAGTATGATGGGCGAACTGACATATTTTCTAGGTCTTCAAGTGAAACAAACCAGTGATGGTATTTTTATAAATCAGGAAAAATATGTCAGAGACTTATTAAAGAAATATCAATTTGATTCAGTCTCATCGAAAGATACTCCTATTTCTGCACCATTAACTTTGGACTCAGATCCAAATGGAAAACCAGTGGATCCCACAAAATATCGTGGTATGGTGGGATCCCTCATGTACTTAACTGCTAGTAGACCTGACATAATGTTTGCAACATGCCTTTGTGCAAGATTTCAGTCTGATCCCAGAGATGCACACGCAAATGCGGTGAAAAGGATTTTCAGATACCTTAAAGGTGTCCCCAGACTTGGTCTTTGGTATCCCAAAGGCTCAAGTCTAGATCTAATGGGTTATTCAGATTCTGATCATGCTCAGATTTTGTATATCATTTCTGAAATGAGTCTGTCCTTTATAATGTATTTTGATACTTGGTCTTTAATACCAAAGGCTAAGTCTAGATCTAATGGGTTATTCAGTTGCTGCGCTCAGATTTTGTGGATGAAGAATCAACTAACTGATTATGGTGTTAAGTATACAAAGACTCCAATATTTTGTGATAACACCAGTGCCATTGCCATCTCTCACAATCCTGTTATGCACTCCAAAACCAAGCACATCGACCTCAGGTATCATTTTATTAGAGATCACATTATTAAAGGTGACATAGAGCTTCATTTCATTCCCACTGATAAACAACTCGCTGATGTTTTTACAAAACCCTTGGATGTCAAAACGTTTAAACATCTCATCAGTGAATTAGGTATGCTAAATCCTGTATAGCATCACCTCAGGGGGAAGTGTAAAATATTTTTATGTTAAAAAGAATTTCTCTCTAAGGGGGAACTTTGCTTTCAGAAAAATATTTTGACTGAAATGCTTCAGAATTTCTGAAATGATTGATCCTTATAATGTAGAACTTGGTCTTTGGTATCCCAAAGGCTCAAGTCTAGATCTAATGGGTTATTCAGATTCTGATCATGCTCAGATTTTGTATATCATTTCTGAAATGAGTCTGTCCTTTATAATGTATTTTGATACTTGGTCTTTAATATCAAAGGCTAAGTCTAGATCTAATGGGTTATTCAGATTCTGATCATGCTCAGATTTTGTATATCATTTCTGAAATGAGTCTGTCCTTTATAATGTATTTTGATACTTGGTCTTTAATATCCAAAGGCTAAGTCTAGATCTAATGGGTTATTCAGATTCTGATCATGCTCAGATTTTGTATATCATTTCTGAAATGAGTCTGTCCTTTATAATGTATTTTGATACTTGGTCTTTGAATGAACACGTGAAGGTTACTGTTTAACGTTTAAATAATGATGTTTTTGGCTGACGTGGCACACAAGTGGCGCCGTAAAAGGAAAGTAATGATCACTCTTTCTTAAAAGTGTTGAAAAGTTTTGTGAAAATGTGGGGTCATAGCCGTCGTTGCATTAAATGCGGACGTGTACCAAAAAATTATTTTCGGACTTCAAACCCGATCAAAACTGATTTCATTTTAATAATATTTCATTTTTGGGTTTGAATTTCAAAAATCATTTTATTTTATTTATTTGGAAAAACCTTTTGTATTCCATCATAAATATAAATACCCTTTCCAAAACAATTCCTTCATTTACTTCTCCTTACATTTACTCCCAATCATCATTCTCTCTCTACTTCTCATTCCTTCATAACTTCAAAACCCTAAATTCATCTTTCACTTTCAGTTTTCCCTTGCAGATATAATGGCTAAAGTAGTCAAATCTTTAATTGCTTTCGAATATAAACCATCTAAGGTAGTCAAGGCCAGTGCTCGATGCGTCGACCCTTAGATTCAATATGAATAATTTTATGGCCGCACTGAATGCCAAAGGCAAAAATTTAATGGGGAGGATAAATACATTTCTTGAACAATCCCCTCTCCATTACGCCTTGACTGCTGATCCTCAGGTAATGTATCATCGATACTTACTTGAATTCTGGTATACTGCTACTCTTAGCAAGGATGAAAAGTCCATTGCTTTTTCTTTACATGAAGGCACAAAGCAGTATATCCTTTCACTTGATGGGTTTCGGGAGGCCCTTCATTTGAACTACCTTCCCTCCTCTTCAGCCTATGCTAAAAGGCTCAAAGGGATTAATTTCAGGGAAGTTCTGCTGGCCACTGGTCATAATGACATGGTTGATGCAGATGGCAATCTGAGAACATCTGGACACATCTTTTTGTCTGGATTTGGAAACAGTTGGAAATATTTTTGGACTCAGATTGTCGAGTGCCTTGGAGGAAATTATGGTGGCTTGGACCAGATTTCCTTGACACAAGTAGAAATAGGGTATTACTTGTGGCATGGGATTGAGGTGGACTTTGCTGAGATACTTTTCTCTCAGCTGGTAGCAAAATTAAAAGGGAAAAGAAGTCCACATATCTCATTCCCTAGATTTCTGAGCGTTTGCTTCATAAGCATGCTTGGAGATGCGTATCACTTTGAGGGGCTTGAATCTTCGGCGACAGAGTTCTGCAGGGATCTATCAAAGCTTTCTACTTCAGATCCAGAACCAGAACTCTCCGCTGCAATGCTTCAGGTAATTTCTAAAACTGAAACAGCACGACCGGCTGGCTCAGAAAGGTCACCGAGCGGGTCGCAAAAGAATGCGAGACCCATTGGTGCACCTGGTGGTAAAATGTTGAAGTTGTTTAAACCCCCAGCAACTTCTTCTACCCAACCACCACCTCCCTCATCCACTGACCAACCTGAGGATCTCCCAAAAGATCCCTCAGGATCTCCAAAGGGCGTTTTAAAACGACGTAAATTTAAGAAGTCCTCACAGCCCAAGGACACTAGTACCGAAGCAAACCCCTCTGGATCTTCCCAACAAGAACCAGAGGAATCGAGTCTAAAGGGAAACCCACAAGCAGCCATCTCCAAAACTTCTTTAGGGGGAGATGGTGAAGAAAATATTAGTGTGTCCGCCCAGCACACAATAGAGTCCGTGTCTGCACGCGCACCCCCTGAAACTTCACAAATCTCACACTCTTCTGCAGCACGAATTGATGAAGTCTTTGGTGTGACACCACCTGAGACTGAGATTCCAGACTCTACGGCCGATGAAGTGATTCTTGTTGACGGTACGAGAATCATTAAGGCAATCCCCGTGTCTACTGTCTCTGGCGATGAAGCTATGGCTGAGCCAACCAATAAATCTGGTGACGATGCATCTGCAGCAGCAGTTGTTGAACCAGAAGCTGGTTCAGGTACCAGTGATCTGAACCAGGGCATATCTGATCAGACTGCAGTTACGACTGACCTCTGGGATGAAGATGAGCCACCTCAAGGGAATCTCGATTCCTTTGCTGACTTTGAGTTTGACGAGGGTTTACTGGAGGAGAATCAGTCTTCTGATTCTGAGCCAACCTTCAGCCTCGCAAACGTCCAACCTCCCCCAGAAATCCAAAATGTTGAACAACCATATCGCCAACCAGAAACTTCACATCAACATCCATTTTTCCACCCGGCTCTACACCTGCTTATGTTTCATCACCACGTTTTCATCCACAACTCCAACACTTACATCCACAAATTCACAAAGTGCCAAGGCCCACCAATTATGATATTGAAATTGAGAAAGAGTTGGACTCTGATACTGAATCTGAGAGTCCAACTGAAATGCAGTTGGAAAAGGCATTGGATGGGCTTGGTAGAATTCCCTTTGTTGCTTCTGTTTCTGCACAGCCACCTCCTCCTTTGAGTGTAGAAGCACAGTTAGAGAAACAAAATGCCGAAGTCCAAAGCCTACTTATCAAGGTGGAGGACTTAACTAAATCTCTAACTGCCAATACCAGTTCCATCGCTGAAATGAAGGGTGCTCAGATGTTTCTTGGAACTGAGTTCACCAAGGTTGCTGGAAATGAGGGACTGGTAGGTGGGAAGCTAAATGAGCTGGTGCATTCATGCAATAAGATCAGTATAGCTATCAGGGAAGCCTTCAGACTGGCCAAAAGAGATGTGCAAGCTTAAGTAGTTGCAAACTTGACATCTGGTATTGAATTGCTAAAACAAGAAGTTCTGGCAGTCGGGAAGGAGGTGAATGAGTTTGTAAAAAGACCAAGTGTCAATGAGAAAGAACTTGGGTCTGCTGTTGGTAATAATGTGATTGAGAAGCTGAAGTCTGAAATCTCTCAGACTCTTGTTGATCAGATTTCAGCTTCCGTGGCTGAAAAGGTTGAAGATGGGGTCAGAAGGATGGTCTTAGAACTTACTGCAGACACTTCCGAGAAGGTAGATCAAGCTGTTGCAGAAGTTCAGAAATCTGTGTCTACTCTCGAAGAAGTTGTTAAAGGCCAGTCCAAGCAGTTAGATGAAATTCTGACCCTACTTAAGAAGGAAAATGTTGGTGCTGCTCCTCCTCCTCCTCCTCCTTCATTCTCTGAAGAAGATAGGAAATTGCTGAAAGAATTAAATGAAAAAGAGAATCTGAACCTTAACTCATCATTCAGGTTAAGGGCTCAGTTCTCTACCATGGCAAAAGGCATTTCTGATTGCCTTCTGCAGAGTTGGGAACCTCTGAAGGCCATTCAGACGGCGATTAATGTTTATGCAAAAATGCCTTCTGAGGTCCCCAAAGGGGAAATGTGCCTATTGGTCTGCTCTCAAGTACTCAGGAATTAATCGAAGCAACCAAGAAGCAAGCTGAGGTACCATCTGGTAGTGCCTCAGTTCAGGGGGAACAGGTTCAGAAATCTGAAATGAAAGCTTCTGAACCTGCTAAGAAAGATAAGGGCAAGGCCCAAGTGGTGGAAGAACCAACAAAGGAAGATGCAAAAGGTTCTGGTTTGGTGGTTGGTGAAAATATTGATGAACAAGGTTACCCACTTCATGATCCGAATGCTGACAGCAAGAAATTAGAAGCCTTGCAGAAGCAAGTTTCTAATCAATTTATTATGTGGGGAGAAAATAAGGAAAGAGAAAGGGTTCAACATCAGAAAATGGGAACCCTTGATCATATTGATGCTGCAGCTCTTGGTCTTTCACTTGAAAGATATCTGAAAATTAAAAATGATCCAAGAGTGCAGAAGGCTGTTGTTGATATGCTCGAGTATGAATATGGGGTGAATTATTCTCCCTTAGAACAAAAGCTGGACCATCTCACATTCAAAATGTCCATTGAGGACTTGGTGAAAAACAGAGAGAAAGAGATGGCAATTAAAAAGAAGGAAATTCTGGCTGGAGTTCTGAAGGTGGAAAAAGAATTGACAAGGCCACCCATTAAGCCCAAAGTGACTGGACCAAGATCATCAAGAAAAAATATTCGTGATGCTGATCTCTCCACCTTCAAACCAATGTCTGATGATGCTATTGAGCTCCAAAGAAAGCATGAGAAGGATCAATATGAGCATTATCTGAAGCATCGATCTCATCCAGCTAAAATAGTTGATATGGAGGTAACAAAAGCTGATGGATTGAAGCTTTTTGATTTGATGATAAAAAGAGAAGGTAGAGCAGCTGAAGAGTATAATCAGGTTTCAGTGCACGAGTTTGGGATTTCTGAGCATAGGGAGATGATCCAAATTCTGAGGGGGAAGCCGAAATCTGCTTTGATTGGTGCATGGTTATCAAGAATACAACAAAAGATGCAGGCCAAGGTAGAGATTGAAGGCAGATTGTTTGGAAAGAAGGATCATTCTCCACTGAAGAGGAAACCTACTGAAGCACCTTCTGGTTCAAGGCCTGCTAAGAAGTAGTTTCTTTTTCAGATTATCATGTACTTGTATAAATATTTACAAATGTAACAAACACTTCAGTTTGTATATATATGTTACATTTTGTAGCTTATACGTAGATGATAGGTTTAAGTTAGAAAAACCACAAGTAAAATTCTGATACATCAATGATCTATAAGATGTATTTAGAAATTTTTTTACAACTTAAACAAAAACTTGCATTTCAGACTTACAAACATGTATAGATAGAAGTCTGAGATGCATGCACTATTTCAGAACAAATAGGGGGAATTTGTTAGGTCGAAAATCGACCAAGTATAATTTGTTCAGAAATAGCTGAAGCTTAGTGAAGAATACTTGTATAGAATTCTGAGGTCGCTCAGAATTTGTTCACTGAAGCTTCACTTCAGTTCAGATCAACGTATTAGAAAACCGTTCAGAATGAAGTCAAAGACTGAGGTCTGAAGAATGAGAATCAGTTCAGATGTGGGGCTCAGAAACTGATTCTACCTGATCGAAGACTGAAGCATCTCAGTGTAAAAGTACTTACACACTTTTACACTGATTACGAGGAAGACTTTTTACTTTACATATCTTTACCCGGTTAATAGAATTAACTATTAATTAAAGTACAAGGTAAAGTAAAGGTTGGGAATAAGGTTTGATAAGTTACATCAACGACTTATATACCTAAACCTTAAAAGTACACATGTAAGGAATTAGCTTTAATTCCTTAAATACACCCAACCATATTTGTACGATCTGGTCCACGTCATCATGGACTTAGTCTATAAATATAAGTCTTCTCACAACTTGCAAATGGCTTGAAACCTTTGCATTGCAACTTATGAGATATACTCTAAGTAATCCTTACGAGTATTTTCAAGTTATTAGATCACTTGTATTTCTAGGTTGTTTAGATATTTACACTTGGGTGTTTATCTTTGTTCCGCAACAATCTTTGTATTTGTTTATATATCAATAAATCAAATACCTTGAAAAATACATTGTGTCTCAATGCTACATACTTGATCTATAAATATTATTTATATAGTTTCAGCCCCTATTGTTTCTTGCATTTACTTTATATCTGGATCGTATTCTGAACTGGTGTTAGAAATCCAAAAATAGTGATAAATTGTAATTTAGATCAGAGGATTTTCTTGTTATTAAGTCATAGGTAAATGATCACTAAGGTTGAGGGGCTAATTGTGATAAATTAGCATAATTGTATAGTTAGCCTATAAATACCCCTCTCATATCTTAGAGATCATAACTTTTGAAGAACCTTGATTAATCCCTGGATAATTTTTAATACAAAATCACCAACTTTTACATACACACACACTTTCTCTCTAAAAACACAGACAAACACCAAGAACACACACTCACCAAAACCGCCATTGATGACTTGAATTCGGTGATAGAAATCATGTTTTAACAAGTGGTATCAGAGAAACATCGATCAGATGACGATCCATAACTGAATTCAGTCACAAATTCATCAAAAATCAAAATTATCTACAATTTTTGTTCGTCTTTTTCACCTACTGGTTCATCAAAATTCACATTCCAAATCACATAAAATCACAGTTATTTGTTCACCAATAGATTCGTGGTTATTGAAAACATAATCCTGTCAAGTCTCAACTTCCAATTCAATCTAATTCTCGAGATTGAATTTTGCAGTTTTGGCGCGAATTTGAGGGATTTGAATCTGTTGTGTTTTGTGTTGAATGTTGTTCATAAATTTGTTGCGGACGTGAATACGATCAGTTTGCAAGTGATTTCGTGATCTAACTCCCAGTAATTCAAAAGATATTGAAGCTTTTTGAAGTTGTTAATGGAGTTTTTATGGAAAACTGATGAGATGAAGAAGATGACTCTAAGACGATCTTCACTAGGACGATCTTCCCAAGATCATCTTTGTAACATCCCAAACTTTTCTTTAAGATTTGACTAACGCTGTTAAGTCAACCTCATGTGTGTCGTTAAGTCTAGTGTGAATATATGCATATACGTAGTTAATGTGTGTTATGTGTGAGGTTTGAAAACCTAAATGTTAATGTAGTATAAATGTGTGAAATATGAAGAAATTATGTCTATGTAGTGACATTTAATGAAGGGTTAATGTTGTATATGGGCAATAAAGAAGTTTGTGACCAATAATGAAGGATTAGGAAGCCTAGGGGACTAGTTTTGACATGTGTGGAAAGTCAAAAACGGGATTAGTAGCTTAGAGGCCGTCATTAGGAGGTTATTTGCAGATCTCACTTCTTCTAAACAAGCCCTAACTGATCCTAAGTCATTCCATAGTCTTCTCTCATCAAATCTCAAGCCGAAAAGTCGTTTTGTGTGTGAATTGGTGGTCATTGTCAAGAGTATTTGCATTCTATTTGTCATTTGCAGGTAATAATCAATTCATTGATCGTATTTTCAGATCATGAGTCGTGTGTGTTGAATCAAATCTGATTGAAAAGGGGTTTGTAAAGGAATTTGGGTTTCATTGTGTTCTTGGTTAATTTATGTGTTTTAATCTAGTATTTGGCCTAAAACGATTGTAAACGATGTTTTAACGATTTGGATTGATAAGAGATGTTTTGATGATCAAAGATTAATGTTTTTGTGTCAATTCGATCGGTACTTAAAGAGTTTTGGGGTCATTTTCTGGAAAAAGGTCGAAAAACACGTTTCTGCACTTTCGAACGAAGATAACCTTCGTAAGGCTTCTATTTTCGTACGCAGTCACTATCTTCGTAAGAACAAACTATCTTCGTAAGAACAAACTATCTTCGTAAGAACTGTAGCTAAGTTCGTAAGAAGGATTTCCAGACTAAGTTCGTGAGGTTTGTTAAGTTCGTTTGAGTCCCAAATGACTTATATTTCATATGTTAATGTACGATAGGTGTCGGGGATTATTGATAAGCACTATTAGCTATTTGTTTGCGCGCGTACACTACTACCAGGTAAGATACACTACTTTGACACGCTGGGGGATCAACTAAAAGCTGGTTTCAAATCGTAAACACTTCCATTCGGTACCTTATTATTGCATGTGGGCATATGGGTTACTTGGGAGGTATTATGGGTTATGCAGTTGATGTGAGTCCCTTAATTAACGAGATGGTTAACCAATAGAAAGTGTAAAATACAACAAGTCTAATAATCACTAGATATGGACTAGTATTACTTGTAAATAAAGATGCAAGATATATAAACAAAGTAATACAAGACTTAAAGCAATAAACAAATAAAGTGGACCATTATGTATGTTTCATGGGTATTTTATTTATTGATGTGTAAATAAATACAAGGTTGTTGCGGAATCAAGATAACACAATTAAGTGAGTATCCTAACAACCTATGATTACAATATGATCTATGTTTGTCAAATATCTCTTTGGGATCGAGATACTTAAAGTTGTGAAGTATCCCTGTTTAAGATCGAGAGTATTTGGACAAGTTCACTTAAATGCAAAAGGAATGCTTAAAAGTATTTTTGTCAAGGAAAATG
>CM067168.1:54183891-54186978 GCA_034093135.1 Erigeron breviscapus | reverse complement strand
CTTGGTCTTTGGTATCCCAAAGGCTCAGGGTTAGATCTAATGGGTTATTCAAATTCAGATCATGCAAGTTGTAAGATAGATAGAAAGTCAACAACTGGTGGTTGTCATTTCCTTGGAGGAAAACTGGTGAGTTGGACCAGCAAGAAGCAGACGTTAGTCTCTATGTCCACTGCTGAGGCAGAGTACATTTCTGCGGCCAGTTGTTGTGCCCAGATTCTCTGGATCAAGAACCAGTTACTAGATTATGGTCAGAAGTACACAAGAACCCCAATCTTTTGTGACAATACCAGTGCAATTGCTATATCTCACAATCCAGTGATGCACTCTAAGACAAAGCATATTGACATCAGGTATCATTTCATTCGTGATCATGTTATGAAAGGAGACATTGAAATACATTTCATCCCCACTGACAAACAAATCGCTGATGTTTTTACAAAACCTCTTGATGAGAAAACTTTTAAACACCTCATCAGCGAGTTGGGAATGCTAAATCCTTAAAACTGGAGATTTTGTTATGAACGCGTCAGTGACACTGATGAAGTTCTCCAGTTGAGGAGGTCCAGATAATCTTTGCTCGTCAGGCTATCGAACGCCTTTGTGATACTATCCTGGCACTAATTGATTTCTGGATCATCATTCTAGGGGGAAAGACTCGAAGATATTTTTCTGACCAAAATTTGTTTTGTTTGTAAAATTGCAACTGGAGAGCTCTCCAGTTGGAAACTGCCACTGGACTAATCCTCCAGTGTACATGTTCAGTCTTGTCAAAAAAACTGGTGGTCAACCAGATTTCATAACGTTAGAAAATACTTGGTCAATATTTGTGACACGTGATGGTACTCAAGTGTATTTCCTACTTGCAACCGTCGCATGACGTGTCAAAGACTTTTTTGTAAAAAGATGAACTTTTTATGGGGATTGTGAAAAGATAGTGGGCGCGTGGGAATACCAGCCGTCGTAGCATTTAATGCTGACTTGATGGTATTAAATATTTTTGAATTTCAAATTTTCAATAAATCAAAATTTTATTTGTTTTCGAAAATTTGGGGATTAAAATATTTCAGTATTTACTTTGGGATATTTACTTCCCTATAAATACCCCACAATAAATCATTTTGCCTTTACTTCTTCACATTCTTTCATTTACTTCCCAATCATCAAAATTGCTTCATTTCTCTCTCTGCTTCATAAATCAAGAACCCTAATTCCAAAATTCTCAATTTCACTTTCAATGGCACCTAAATCATCCAGATCAAGAGATATAAATCTCCTCACTGTCCCATATGTTCCCCCACCAGGTGTCACACAGGCATCTGGTGCCCCTGGTAACACTATGCTCATCAAATTAAATCCAAATAATCCGATGGCTAGTTTACAGGGTTCCCAAGGATCCGATACTCTTATTGGGGGAATCCAAAATTTTTTGAGAGATTCTCCAATCGGTCCTTCCTTCTCTGCAAACCCACGAAAGATGTATCACGATTATCTTTGTGAGTTTTGGTACACTGCTTCTCTTTCTCCTGACTGTTCTTCCATCTCCTTCACATTAAAAGGTGGAACGGTCCAGTGTACCCTTTCGGCAGAAACTTTGAGAGATGCCCTTTCTCTCAACTATTGGCTTCCAGGGGAGAATCCAACAGTCATCTCCCCTAATATTAACTTCAGGCAAGTGCTTCTTGATATGGGACACAAGGAGTGCCTGGAGAATGGGGTTCTAAAAACTAAGGGCCCCATGACGATGAAAAGCCTATCACCCTCGTGGAAATATTTCTTCATCCACTTGGTTGAAAGCATGGGTGGGAGTTCTGGTGGACTTGACCAGATCAACCCCTCACAAGCAGAAATGGCTTACTGCTTGTGGAATGGACTCAGAGTGGACTTTGTCGATATCCTGTACAGAAGCCTGGTACAGAAACTGAAGGGCACCAGGGGACTTTGCATCCCCTTCTCCAGGTATTTGTCACTCTGTTTCAAGCTGATTCTGGGCAGTAAAGAATACAATAACACTCTATCACTGTACACTATCCCAGAACTGCTCATGAATCTTGACTCCTTGGTATCTGAAACTGGGGAGGTTGAGATTCCTCAAAGAATGTTGCTGGCATTCAATAAAACCGATGCACCAATACCAGGTGAGTCGGAAAGGCAACTGGGCGGGCCTCAAAACAATGAGGGACCCACCGGTTCGTCCTCTGGCGTTGTGATAGTTGTTGGGCCTGAACAACAGTCTAACCCTGCCAGTTCCAGCGTGTCAGTTCCTACAGATACAACTGGAGGCCTCCAAACAGGTCCTCCAGTTATACAAAAGGCTCTTCGAACCTGCCGCCCAAGGAATCAGTCAGCACGAGCCACTGACAGTAGTACCCAAGCCAACCCTTCAGTATCCTCCCAACAGGATGCTGAAGAAAGTCAAAGGGAAAACCTACAAGCAACCATTTCCGAAATTTCTGTAGGAGGAAGTGGTGAAGATAATACTGGGTCAGCCCAACCCAGAATAGAGTTAGAGTCTGCACAAACAAGTGTCTCTGGCCAAACTTCTGACACTTCTATTGCACGAGCTGATGAGGTCTTCGGTTTGTCACAACTAGAGACTGAAGCTCCAAACTCTACGGCCAGTGATGTTTTGATTGAGGATAGAGCAATCATTACTGAGGCAATTCCAGTGACCTCTATTCCAGGTGAAGTTGCTACGGCAACTGCACCACCAACTGATGAAACCTTCCAGGAAACTGGAGATGGTCATCAGGAGTTTGGATCACCAGTCCAGCCATCACTAACATTCATGAATCTGAGCATGAATGATGATGAATTCCAGTTAGAGTCTTCAGACTCTGAAGGAACTACTTCTGATCAAGAGATGGTTGATGCTTCTTTACAAGATCAACCCTCTTCATCTCTTGATCTGCCCCCAGAACAATTAGTTTCAGTTTCCTCCACACATATGCTTACTCAAATTCCACAAGAAAGACCACGATCCCTTATATCTTCCCTTGTTGTGCCTAGAATTAGACACACTCACCAACCGCCGCCGTTGGTCACACCTGAGCATTCTCAGCATGACCAACACATTGATCTCTATGTACA
>CM067168.1:54146391-54181391 GCA_034093135.1 Erigeron breviscapus | reverse complement strand
TCAGTTGGTCAGAAGATTGATGAGACATTGGCTGCCAGAGAAGAAGAGTTAGTTAAAAAGGTGATGTCTGAGATCGCCAAGATACCACCTCCTCAGGTTGATCTGGCCCCATTTACTACTGAGATCAACCAGTTGAGGGGTTCTATTAATGCTCTGAACACCCAATTGTCCTCCCACACTACAACTGTTGATAAACTGGTCAGTGAAGTGGAAATTTTGAAAAAGAGTGAACAGGAAAGAGGTGTTGTACAGGCTGGTCTCTCTCCAGATAATGTCAAGTTGTTGGAAGAGTTAAAGACTGGTCAAGGACAAGTTGCTGGTAATGTCTTGACCCAGTCCAGAGAGACCAACCACCTTTGGAGATCATTCCGAATACTTTGTACGATCTTCAAAGAGTGCAAGGACATGCAGTCGTGGCAGCCTCTTGACCGGTTGCCCACCAACAATTCAGACTGGGAAGCAATTCGGGCAGGTCTAGATGCTGCCAAGGGGGAAAGAACTGTCCTTGCACCCAGATTACCAAGTGCAGGTACAAGAAATCTGGTGGAAAGATAAGTTGTTGTTGCTGGTGCTGGTACTGATGCCAGTCAGCATGTGATTGAACAATTTGATGATGTGGTTGATAGGGGGAATCGTGACAAGGGAAAGAGTATTGTGCTGGCCACTGATACACAAACAAAAGCAACTGGTACTGTAGCCAGGGTGCTAGAAACTGGTAATCCTGATCAACTTCCTCCAGTATCTGAATCTGAAAGCAAGAAACTGGCAGCCATTGGCAATGCAATTAAAGAAAGAAAGAAACAAAGAAAAGCCAATCTGTTAGCTTCAAGGGTTCAATAACAAGGTCTGGGTTTGCTGGATAAAAATGATGCCAATCTATTGGGCATACTGGAGAAATACATGGGAATAAAGAATGACCCAAGGATTGTTGGAATGGTGAATGAAATGATCGATATCCAACTGGAAAGAGACTATCCAGATGATGAAGTTGAACTTGATGCCAGAACAATTAATGTGTCAGTGGAGAAGGCTAGAGAATTAAGGGCATCTGGAATTGAAAGAAGAATTCAGAATGTCCAGAAAGTTGTGAAAAGGGTACTTAACCCACCCAAGGTCAAAGGAAGAACAAAGCCTCTGCCAAGAGATTCAAATCTGAGGACTTGGGTGGAACCAACTGAACATATCAAAACTGCTGTACAGAAGCTAAGTACTGGCCATATCAAACTGGAAAATGAATCTGAGGCAAGGGCCTATCTAAGTGAAGTGCAACAGTGGAGATATCACCCTGGCAAGATTATTGATATGCAAGTCTCTATCAAGCCAGGAACAAAACATTTTTATGTTGGTGTTAAGTATTCCAATGGACCAATGCTCTTCACTGAAAATCCAGATGTTAACCAATATGGTCATTCAGAGCATGTGGAGATGCTAAGCTTTTTGGAGGCCAAGAAAGAGAAGAGTAAAATCGAAAGGGGTTGGATTCATGTTCTCCAGAGTCTTATCAAGTTCAAAGAGAATATTGAATCAAGACTGGGATTTGATTCTGAAGACAACCAACCAATCTCTTCAGTGGCCAAGAGAAGGAAAACTGGCGAAGGGCCATCTGTATAAGTTTTCCTTCCAGTTATCATCTTGTATTTTTTTTTACCTTCTTGTAACTTATGTAAGTTTCGTTTTATGTATATACAAGTTGCCAGATTGTAACCCACAAGATAGATAACAGATTAAATCTAACAAACTCGAATGAAAAACCCAAGGCATTTGATGATCTATAAAAATGCCTTGGAAAATTAGATAGATTTAGTCAAACAAGTCCTTCAGGTTCACACTTGTATAGATACAAGAACTTGAAAAGACTTGGCAATATTTCAGGACAATTAGGGGGAATTTGTTAGGACCAGTTTACTGATAAACTGGTCAGTCTCCAGTTGCATCTGGAGACCTGAAGAAATTGTCCAGAAATATATGAAGTCCAGTTGCAACGTACAGTTAACGCAACTGAAGACTTCCTCCAGTTGAGATCTGACCAGACCTGAAGACATTCCAATTGAAGTCGAAGACAACAAGTGGAAGATAGAGAATGACAATGGCAGCGAAGCCCAGTTGGCATTCTATTCAGATAGAAACTGGAGAACATCAGTTTAAAGCATTTACAACGTTTTACACTGATTATGAGGAAGACCTTTTTGCTTTATGTACCTTTAGCCGGAAAATAGCAATTGTCTATGTTTAAAGTACAAAAGTACATAAAGCAGGTTGGATAAAGTGACTTTATGTCATACTTTATCTAGCATTTCTAAGGAATTAAATGTTATTCCTTAAATGCTCTCAACCATATTTGTACGGCCAAAGTTGACATCCCAATGTCAACTTTGCCTATAAATAGAGGTCTTTGCACAACAAGAAAACAACTTTGCAAAAACCCAACTTTGCAGTATTCTTGGTGAACTTGTGCAATATTCTCTCAATCACAAAAAGGAACATTTCACAACTTTAAGTGTTTCGATTGTTTAGAGAATTTCCAAGTATTAGATCATTGTACTTCATAGGTTATTAGGATATTTACATATTTGTATTATCTTGGTTCCGCAACAACCTTGTAATTTATTTAAAGATAATAAATAAATTACACTTGAAAAATTACATATCGATCTCACCAGATTTACTTACTTGTATTTTAATATTGCATTGTTGATTACTTATTTGTTATTGTCACCTTTATAAGTAATCTATCCAGTTACCTGGTATACATTCACTGCAACTGGTCGTCTCCAGTTCAGTGTTTATATTGCAAAGCAATCCCACCATTGACATAGAGGTGTCTTCAGTAGTACCATCTCTTGAGTTGGGACTTACAGTATGGGCTATTTTGGGTATGAGGTGAAATATGGAAGGGATGTATGTTGTCAACAAAGGATTTGTTCGCCAAAGGGTTGGAAAGATATCACGCGGCCACTCGATGAAAGGAACTGATTAAGTGCATGGCCATGCCCCGGGTACATTACTTATGAATGTGTTTCTAAGTAATCGTATTTTGGATTGTTTCACTTCTTTTCGATAGATCGAGCAATATGTCGAAGTTATATGAGCGTCGCTTGATCCGCGCCTCATGACTCGATGTGATATCGGAAACATATAGGGAGGATTAGACATTTTACCAAAGCATTAAACGAGTTTAATGTACAACATCTAGAAGTTGATGTTGGTTCCCGTCACGGAATTATATTCATACATATTTGGGGGCATCGTCGTGTTGCTAGACGAACGTTCGGTGTCAGTATACTTGACGTATGTTGGGATGATTCTCATATTGGAAATATCCTCAAGTGGGAGTGTTGAAATTATGAGAATATTCCAATATATTTATACGGCCTCATATCTATGAACCTTTAGGGTCGCACGCAAAGAATGGGGAGGGCTTAGTTGAACTTTATATTTATAACAAATAGCCATTGTGAAAGATAATAACTAGAAGTTTCTAAAAGTAATTTTAGAAAGTTTCCAAAAATAGATTTGGAAATGACGAGCGGGTTGAACCGGGTCGAAATCGGATCGGGCACCTAAGCACCATGGGCCAATCCATTTGACCATGGGCCAAACAAGATTGGCCCATGGAGGACCCTAAGGTCGGTCACGCACGAAGGGAAAAAGGGAAAGAAAAACTTAGGTTTTTCTTGTCCCACATTGATTAGAACAAGGAAACCTCCAAGGGTTTTTCCCTTATATGTAGAGGGCTTTCTAAGGGTTTTATTCATTCAATTATTCTCTCCACAAGGAGCTAGGGTCGAAATTCCTAACCCATTTTTGGTTAGGGTTTCGACTAAGCTCCATCTAGTTATTTTTATGGTGGGTTTCGTTATAACGAAAAGTTATAGCTAGCACTTAGCTAAGTGTCGTAGATCCGTTCGTGTGTACGCGTCTTTAGAGGAGTTCCTACTTTGGGCTCTAGTACGTGACGGAGTTCTCGTCTCTGGTTTTCTACAAAGAGGCTAGTCTTCTTTCGTTGTTTATTTACTACTTTATTAGCTGGTTATATTGCATGCATGATAGATCGTTTTAGGGAATTAATTAGTTAATTGTTTTATTAACTTATTCCGCATATATAATTAGTTAGGTTAATTAATTATTGCATAAGTAAATTAAACTAGATTAATTTATTTGCTTAATTAATTAATCGTAACTAATTAGGATGTTCATGTTTTATTAAAAAGGTTTTTAATTAAACGTTTTCGAGTCAAATTAGGTTGTGGAATTCGACCTCCCCTTCACAAGGGAAGTCGAATTCGACTTTCAATATAATTAGGGTTTCGAAATTAACAAGCCTTTACAAGGTAAGTTGAGTTCGACTAGGATTAATTAAATTGATTTTTAATTATTTACACTTTAAACCCTAAGTTTTGAATAAACTAATTTGAAGTCCTTTCAAATTGTGAACATCCATTTTTAGATACAAAGAGTTGTATAGTTAATAAAATCCCAACAGTGGTATCAGAGCCAGGTTCATGCATGGTATAATCACTAATAGAAATACAATTTGTTAGGTTTTCCGAATTGTATATAATTGGTTGAATTAACCCGTATGTGCGTACCGGGTCGGTTCACCCATGTGACTACTATTGATTTATGTTTTTATTATATGCCTATGTACATGCACCCATAGCCATGACCGTAGTCACTAAAAAGATAATATAGGATATTGCTATGCGTAAACCCTCTGATTTAGTCCATACGTTTTATTAGTAGTGATCATGTTTGATTGTTTCTCAAGTTTTAATTTTCAAATGAGATTGAAATAGTATGTATTCTATTTTAGGGAAAATAATTTGGATTTTGAGAATATAAAATTAGTTGATTCCATGTAGTGATGGTACCTTCATCGAGCTCATCGAACCAAGAACGTGCCTCTCCCGTGAGAGACGACGGAAATAAGCTAAGCTTCACATCGTCATCGGTGACGTTTCCTCCGTATTTGAACATTTTGCACAAACTTGTGAACCTGCTTACATGCTTATGGGGGTCGATTTGGCTCGGCCGTCATATTGGTTGTCTTGGATTAACTTAAGGTGGTGTCCTTTGACTGAAAACGAATCTCATAAGTTGGGTGGAACTATAGCCGATCCCGGTGTCGGTGCTACGGCTCTCGTTCTTTCCATCATCGGTCGGTCGAATTCGTCCATTTCGGATCTAGGTGAGTTTGGTGGTGTAGGTGATTTTTGGTGGGTTTGATGGGGCTGCTTCTAATTGTTGTATCCTAATCTTATCGGGTGATGGTGCCCTAATGTTCTTGTTTCTCGAGTAAGCCTCCAACTTGATTACCTAAGTAAAACCTGCAAAACTCAAAGAAAAACGTAAAACGCACCAATATAAAAACAAAATGAAAAATTAAACTACTTAAAATGAAAATGAAATGAAAATACTACTAAACCCTAAGTTGACCTAAAAATCTAGTTTGACCTAATTTGACTTCTAACCTAATTTGACTTCTAACCTAATTTGACCTAAACCTAAATACTGAAAGTAACTACTTCGTGCCGAAACACAAAGTAGGATCGAACTACACTACTAAACTAAGAATGCGTCGCGTCCCCGGCAACGGCGCCAAAAAGCTTTATGGTGGTTTTTATTTCTGCTTTTAAATTTATAAATGTTGTACAAGTAATTATCCTAAAATACACACCTACGGGCAGAGAACCCGATCGGATGTTGTATAGTTTAGTGATAAGTTACAGGATCGTTCGCAGGGACGCGTTGCTTTACCTAATCTAGTAATATGTGTAATTCTAGCGGTTGTGGGGTTGTCACGATTTCCTATTAAAACTAATGCAAATAAAAAGTAAATAGAAGCCGCAACCGCTTATTCAGCGAGAGGCTTAGTCTGAAAATAGTTTGGAAAAAGCAAATAACAGTAATAAAATTAAAATACTTGTTTGGCATCTCCGATCTCATGGTACGGCCAAATACTATCCTACTCATTTGCTAAACTGTTGGAAACTTAATCACGGCTCAGATTCTCGTTAGATTCACTTTGCCTAATTACTGGTGCTGTCGATAGACTCACACTACCCTATAAACAAATTCTCGTTAGATTCATTGTTTAAGCATTAATGACCTAAAGTTCGTGTTACTAGTTCATCTTTAAGTTACCCGGCTCTTAAGCCATGGCCAGATAGTAATTATCTCCGGTGACCACAATGCTCGTTTCCAAGTCAAAGGATCGCGTCTGACATTGTTAAGCATCATGTTCTATTCATCCTAATTATTATGGTTCTGGATCCCTCGGTTACAAGTGAATCACCTTTTACATCTAGTTAAAGACCGACTAGTGTTTTCCATCCTTATGTATTAATCCTAGTGTATGATTATAGACCGATCATCAGAATTAAACTAATACATGTAGATATAGAACCGATATTAATATGAAGAACTAGTAAAACATGGATCTACGATAAACAGTAAAACACACTCCAACAGATTCTAACAAATAAAGTAAAACAATAAACGTCTACATGATCACATTGATCCAAACAAGTATTCAGCCTACTAGCCTGACATTATTAAAGGAATAACAAAGTCTGAAAAGATGAAAGACATTGTTTACCAACTGAAAGTAAAATAAAGAGTAGATCTAGGCTGAGGATGAAGATCGGAAGGTGTTAGAAGCTCCAAAACCTCCTTGGAATCTGCAAAGTCGACCTAGGGTTGAATATGGGCAGCTAGGGCTGCTGAATCGGCTCTATCTTAGGGTTTTGAGGGTTAGTTCGACTTAAATAGGTGAATAAGTCGGTTGCTGAACTGGGCCGCCCAGCGGCGCTGGACGTGGGCCAGCGGCGCTGGCAGCTCCTGCTGCTTCTCGTACTTCTTCGTTCGGCTCCCGAATCACCTCCTTGTGTCTTGTAACTTCATAGGCTTCCTTCTTGAGTCACTTGATGCCATTTACCCTCTCTCGCATCTTCCGTGAACCTGCGTAAACATACGACTCCATTAAGTACCGATAGTTCCGGAATATTAACTCATTTAGACATTGAAATAAAGTCTTTCGATAGGGGTTTTTATCACAAAATGGACGCTCATCACCTTACCCTTTTTAGGAATTTTAAGAAAATAGGTTATCTTCTTATGCATTTAACCCATTATTTTATTACTCTATTATTATTGAATTCAACCCGTTGATTATTTTAATATTTTTTATATAACGATGTAAGTTTAGTTATTTACTAGCTAATTATCCCGGGTTCAACCCGAGAATAGTAATATAAGTTTTGTAAAAGCGTATATTCGATACTGAAGTTGTGACAGTCCAACGGTACTCATAACCTCGTAATAGTATACTTTATGTTTCAAATAAATTTAATTAGCTTATTAACCCGTATGATATGCCAAAAATTTAAAACTTTGTTATGATAAAATTACTTAGATGATGAAAATATAAAAGTCCATGTATAAAATATTAGAGTTTTAAATAGTAAATAAAGACATTTTTTTCAAAAAAAAGACATCATAAATAACAAAAATAAAAATGAAATAAACTTTAATTAGGAAGGTGTTTTTGACATCATAAATAAATTAAATAAAAAAGAACTAATTTTAAGAAAAAATATGAAGGTAACAGAAAGGCTATTTTTGTAAAATGTGATGTCATAACAATTTTGTTTTATTTAGTATAGAGATAGAGATAATTCTGGTCTCTTAATTATAAGAATTTAAAAACTATCCTAAGATAATGACTACGTTGCCCCAAGAAAATCTATATCTATATGGGTAACAATTCTGTATTTCTTTTTTTTAACTTATCATTTTATGTGATTTATGTTAAATTTATCATAAGAAATTATTCGCTAAAACTATATATTTTATATATCTGATTATATATCATGAAAAATCAATCTAAGGATAAAAAAATTTTGTTGACTCGCCCTGAACAACAAAAAATCACAAGACCGGCTCTGTATTATTGGTTTACGACTCGGATTCATTAATAACGGATATAGTGTACCCATTATCGCGACCCACAAATAAGTACATATTTATACCATCACATATCCATGGATAAGTTTTATTAAAATTATTAGTGCATGACGGATAAATATCTGCGGGTTACTAATTTTCCTAGCCAATATATTGCCATCATATTCATCTATTATTTTTAAAAATATCATTTTTAATTTTTTATATTTCTTTTTCACCCTTGTCCCTGGTCTCTCTTTCTTCTTTCCATCTTCAAATGAATATCATCGACACACTTTAACACATAGATATTATTTTATGATTGATGACCTGTATAACATTAATTTTTAACTGTAGATCACCAATATGCTTTATCATATTGTATAACTAGATTATTTTCCCGCGTAATACGCGAAATAACGTATTAAGTTTTTATAATAACATAATTAGTAGTTATAGATATGACATGATGAAATATAATGATATTATTATTAAAAAAATTTGTATCAAATAAGGTTAATAGGATATGTTATATATTTGTCTAATGGCAGTTTAATGTTAAATATAGATATTATACTAGGTACTTTTATAAAAGTTGTTTAATACATACCTAAAAGAATTTTTTTAGGGGAAAATTTTACATAAATAGGTTTCGATAACTATTTAAATACACAAGTAAATACTTTTTATAGGTTAATTATGTAAAAATTGATTATGTTATAATTTGTGATCAATACACGGATTATTATGGCCACCTTTTGTTCCATTTCCTGACAGCAACCATTAACACAAGATTATACATCCATCTCAAATTATAAAAATGTTGATCTGCGTATTCAAAATTAACTAATGACAATTATGAAGTCATCCCAAATTTCCAACATGTTCATCTGTATATGTAGAAATAATTAATAACTAATGACAAAATTTATTGATAAATTTTAACGAATTAACTGCATAAAATGTATACAATGTACAATAACTAACCAGAATATATATATATATATATATATATATATATATATATATATATATATATATATATATATATATATATATATATATATATATATATATATATATATATATATATATATATATATATATATATATATATATATATATATATATATATATATATATATATATATATATATATATATATATATATATATATATATATATATATATATATATATATATATATATATATATATATATATATATATATATATATATATATATATATATATATATATATATATATATATATATATATATATATATATATATATATATATATATATATATATATATATATATATATATATATATATATATATATATATATATATATATATATATATATATATATATATATATATATATATATATATATATATATATATATATATATATATATATATATATATATATATATATATATATATATATATATATATATATATATATATATATATATATATATATATATATATATATATATATATATATATATATATATATATATATATATATATATATATATATATATATGTATATATATATATATATATATATATATATATATATATATATATATATACAGGTTATATATTTGTCTAATGGCGGTGTAATGTTATAATATATATATAGATGTTTGAAAAAAGATGATATTATTATTAGAAAATATTTTTAGTGTGAATGTCGTAAAATATGTTTGTTATACCTTTATATAATGACGATTTAAAATAATTATAGATAAAAACAAGTTTATTTTGTGTAATAATAGAAAGATATGAACACATTTCATTTACATCCGATCGATGAAATATACCATATATGTGGATGAATGGGTTGTCAAAAATTGCTTACTTTGATATTTCTTTTTTTATTGTTTCATAACTTTACCCAATGCAATCAACTAACAAATACTTAGGCATGGGTTTATTTCCAAAAACAATTACAAACAAAACATGACAATAGTTCAATACAAATAAGTAAACAGAATAAGAAAAAACCATCATACTTAAGGTGATATCTTATATGGTGAGGAAAACAAATCATCCAAAAGTTGCAAAATAATTCTTTGTCTTTGATGAGACATATACAACCTGGAGAGAATTTATGTATAACTTGTTTCACAGCATATGTAATAAAGAGAAATATCTGAATATTAAAACAGATTTAATGCATTAAAAAAGAGATTATAAACGGGTCTACAAATCACCTTAACCTTGAAATCGATTTCATTCCAAAATACCGACTCACCTGTACGTACATGCTTATTCTAACTCCATAACACATAGAACAATTAAGAGAACTTTTGCTTTATATAAGTTATTATTAGGGGTAGGAAAACACTATGGAGTTGTTTTGCATATCTTTTTCAAAATTATGGCCGATAGTTTAGAATCATACCTATG
The DNA here is from genome assembly GCA_034093135.1 of Erigeron breviscapus. NCBI lineage: Eukaryota > Viridiplantae > Streptophyta > Magnoliopsida > Asterales > Asteraceae > Erigeron > Erigeron breviscapus. The sequence continues at coordinate 54,171,021 of CM067168.1, read as the reverse complement.
ACTATGAGTTGTCGACTTGTCGTATCCTATATTCTAAGATTTAATTATATTGTTAACTTTGATGTAAGATTTATATAGAATTTTGTATAATTATTTTAATATTTTGTGTAATATTTGCCAAAAAAATTAATGTCTTTCTTTTCGTTTTTTGTCTACGATTTGTTTCACTTTTTTTTCTTTTCTCTTATTTATAGTTTATTCTCTTACTTATAATTTATTTTTATTTTATATAATCATATTTTTTATTCCATATATATAAATATATAAGATAAAATATTGTAAAAAAACTATGGGGATGCCACATAGGATTAAGTCCTACGTGGCAATTTTATAAGCTAGTTTTAGTGAAGAGTCTCTAGGATCGTCCGGATAACTACTGTTTAGATATATATATATAGATGATGTTTGAAAAAAAGATGATATTATTATTAGAAAATATTTTTAGTGTGAATGTCGTAAAATATGTTTGTTATACCTTTATATAATGACGATTTAAAATAATTATAGATAAAAACAAGTTTATTTTGTGTAATAATAGAAAGATATGAACACATTTCATTTACATCCGATCGATGAAATATACCATATATGTGGATGAATGGGTTGTCAAAAATTGCTTACTTTGATATTTCTTTTTTTATTGTTTCATAACTTTACCCAATGCAATAAATTAACATTTATAATTTTTAACTTTATAGAATGTTAACTTTTGTATACTTTTACTAAAGCGAACATTTTTTTGCATAATGGTAATGTGAAACTCTTGTAAATAGTTATACCATTTAAAGATGTGAATTTAGCCATTTAGCAATTTTGTAAATTAAAACAGTTAAAAAAAAGTAATTAGATGGAAACCTCCTGATCCCATGTACCATTTGGTACACACCAATCCCCCAGCCAGGCTAGTGTCCAGGTGAATCTCAACCACTTAATAATCCCCTGATTATCTCAAGTTTGCCTTTAGCAAAACTTGAACCCAGGACCTCTCCTAGAAAATGACGACTGCTATTTATTTTTCAACTTACAGTTATGCTACTCAATACGACGTCTAAATTTGTCATGAAGGTACGAATATGTGTAAACATCTTCTTATTGAATAGTTAAAATGCAAAACTACATAGCATTTTTTTAAAGCAAGTTTCATTGAGTTTTTTATGTTATTCGTAATCTTTTAATCAAAATGCATAAATATTTTTATTAAAAACTTAATTTAGTTTGATTTTAAAAATACTTTCATTCATATTAAATTATCATTTACTTACTTCAAATATATTAATTAACTTTAAATATCAATATAATATTATATTAATATCAAATCTAAAGATGATATGGTATAATAGATAAAAAAAAAAATTAATATAAAGTATAACATTACAGTAAATTTTATATATATATTAATATATATATAATATATATATATTATATATATATATATATATATATATATATATATACGAGAGAAAGTTACCCGCGCGTTGCGGCGGTGATGTAGGTGATGCCACGGTGGTGATGTAATGGCGGTGACGGTGATGGGGTGATCTACCTGACCCTTAGCCGTACGGGTTCCGCCTTCGGATTTAAAAATTCGTTGAAAGTACATCGAATGATCTCTCTAATGAAAGTACATCGTCAAAATTTTTATAATTTATCAATGTACGGTTTTTGAAATAAAAGATTTTGAATAAATTAGAGGAATAAAATGATTTATGGAGAAGAGATAAAAAAAATGAGTTGTTGAGATTTGAGGAGAAAGAAAGGGTATTATAGTTATTTTAGGTAAATATAGAATAGATAAGAAGGACATTTTGGGAAAGTAAATGTTGAAACTTAAAATTTTAAACAGGGCTATTTGTTTTATAATATAGTATAGATATAGTTTTGACGTTTTGTATTTTTTTGAAAGGCGCGGATCGAATATCACAACGCAGGTCCTAGACTATGTTGTCTTAACTGGGTACACGCTAAATAGTCCACTCACCCAAAATCTAGTAAGAGGAAAACCCACTAATAATCCGCCTAAACAACATATTAGGAGAAAATCTTGTGCGCTTAGACTTGAACGTTAAATTTTATATTACGTGATTTTATATTATATTAAAAAAATAGTACGTGATTTTACAAAGTACTTTACTAATTTAAATTCAAAAGAACTTCGATCAATTTTATATTACGTTATTTTAAATTTTAGATAGATACATTACGTGATTTTACAAAGTACTTTACTAATTTAAATAAAAGAACTTCAATTTTATATTACGTGATTTTATATTATATTAAAAAAATAGCACGTGATTTTACAAAGTACTTTACTAATTTAAATTCAAAAAAGCTTCGATCAATTTTATATTACGTTATTTTAAATTTTAGATAGATACATTACGTGATTTTATATTATATTAAAAAAAATAGCACGTGATTTTACAAAGTACTTTACTAATTTAAATTCAAAAAAGCTTCGATCAATTTTATATTACGTTATTTTAAATTTTAGATAGATACATTACGTGATTTTAATTATATTTATTATTTATGGTAAAATTCAATTATGAGTTCTAACTTTTAGTCACAACCCTTAGATCAAACAAATAATGTTATTTTCAATTTTACTATTGAAGAAACACAACATTAGTGTTTATACTTTAAAATTTTTTACTATTAATAAACATTCCCTTTTAAATCACAATTAGCAAGATATTAAGATTCTAATTTATATGAATGATTTCATACGTATATTACTGTTTTCAAATCATAATATATTTACACCTTTTTTCGCATTGTTAATTTTAGTTAATACAATTTTTATAATAAGTATAGATATAAGTTTTGACGTTTTGTATTTTTTTGAAAGGCGCGGATCGAATATCACAACGCAGGTCCTAGACTATGTTGTCTTAACTGGGTACACGCTAAATAGTCCACTCACCCAAAATCTAGTAAGAGGAAAACCCACTAATAATCCGCCTAAACAACATATTAGGAGAAAATCTTGTGCGCTTAGACTTGAACGTTAAATTTTATATTACGTGATTTTATATTATATTAAAAAAAAATAGTACGTGATTTTACAAAGTACTTTACTAATTTAAAATCAAAAGAACTTCAATTTTATATTACGTTATTTTAAATTTTATTAAAAAAATAGCACGTGATTTTACAAAGTACTTTACTAATTTAAATTCAAAAAAGCTTCGATCAATTTTATATTACGTTATTTTAAATTTTAGATAGATACATTACGTGATTTTAATTATATTTATTATTTATGGTAAAATTCAATTATGAGTTCTAACTTTTAGTCACAACCCTTAGATCAAACAAATAATGTTATTTTCAATTTTACTATTGAAGAAACACAACATTAGTGTTTATACTTTAAAATTTTTTACTATTAATAAACATTCCCTTTTAAATCACAATTAGCAAGATATTAAGATTCTAATTTATATGAATGATTTCATACGTATATTACTGTTTTCAAATCATAATATATTTACACCTTTTTTCGCATTGTTAATTTTAGTTAATACAATTTTTATAATAATAATAATAATAATGTGTGTCGATGAAATAAATGTATTAAATAAAATGAAAAAGATGATTTCTCTTTCAGGAAACCAATATTAGTTATAGTTGGTTTAGAACATAACAAAATTTCTAACAATATAACCGAAAACTAACCATACATATTTTTGTCCTAAATAGATTTCCAAAGAAAATAGATCTCCAAAATCATATTGAGGTTTTGCTTATAAATACTCCCATATTATACATTCTTTTAACCTATGATCGATTAAACAAAACACCCATAATTAATATCTCTTCCATGATTAATCACAGAAGCATCAACAACAACAAAGTAGGCAAGTAGCTTTCTCTAAACGTAGAACCAGGCTTTTCAAGAAGGCATCAGAACTTTGTGTTTTGACGGGAGCCCGAGTCGCCATTCTGGTTAAGTCCCCTGGTGAGAAGGTGTTTGCATTTGGTCATCCCAATGCAGACGTCCTCATAGACCGCTATCTTGGTCATGATAACAATAACAATAACGCAGTTACTCAGCATTCGGTACCCCTTTGGCAATGAACTCATGATGATCAAGACAGGCCTGAGGTTCTTGTCTACTTCCAACGTGTCTGAGATTGGCTCTAACGTAAAGTGAAGGTTCCGGTTAGCCAAAGTGGAGCCAAGTGGTATGAAGCACCCGCTTGACCCAACTATATGTTTGGGCCGGCCCTGTCTTTCTTCATTGGTAGAATTAAGGAAGAAAGTGGAGACAAGGGCAGATGAACTCATGATGATCAAGACAGGCCCGAGGTTCTTGTCTACTTCCAACGTGTCTGAGATTGGATCGAATAATGCTTTTGAAATCTGCTCGAATAATGTTTCTGAAATTGGCTCGAATAATCCTTCTGTATTAGGGTGGAATAATAATGGTGTTCCTACGCTTGGTCAACCTTCAAATGCCAATGTCAATGTCGGGCCAGATTTTGACCCCATGATGATCAAGACAGCCCCGAGGTTCTTCTCTACTTCCAACGTGTCTGAGATTGGCTCGAATAATGCTTCTGAAATCTACTCGAATAATGTTTCTGAAATTGGCTCGAATAATCCTTCTGTATTAGGGTGGAATAATGGTGTTCCTACGGTTGAACCTTCAAATGCCAATGTCAATGTCGGGCCAGATTTTGACCCCATGATGATCAAGACAGCCTCGAGGTTCTTCTCTACTTCCAACATGTCTGAGATTGACTCAATAATGCTTCTGAAATCGGCTCGAATAATGTTTCTGAGATTGGCTCGAATAATCCTTCTGTACTAGGGTGGAATAATAGTGTTCCTACGGTGGGTGAACCTTCAAAAGCCAATGTCAATGTCGGGCCAGATTTTGATCCGTGCTCATCCCTACACGGCGGTTTTGATTTAAAGGAAGACTGGGACTTTGATGAGCTGTTAAATAAATGGTTTTAATTGTTTTTCTTTAAATGATCATTTTTCTTTGAATAATCATTAATATAATTGTCAAAGACGTTGAAGCTTATTTTAGTTAGCTTTTGTCTTTTGATTTTTGTATGAGCTTTTATGTTTCATTGTGTTAATAAACTTTCGGTGTTTATCGGGTATTATCAGATAAACATTGAAATCATATCTCTCCAACCATTTCAAAATAAATTCATTCAAGATAAAACAATGAAGAAACTATATATAAAAAAAGACAATGGAATTGACCAGGAAAATGCGAAGTTCTGGAAGAAGAGTTGGCACAAATACATTATCATCTGACGTTATGGCGCCATACGGATGTCTTGTGGTTAGAAACGGGAGAGCTGTTCGAGTTTACGAGATTGAAAAAACTTGCATCGACCTTTTCCGCTTGATTCAATATCTTCGCTTCTTCTCTTCACCCCAGTGAAACCGAGATTACTCAGCTTTGATTGCCGCTTGCGCGTCTTACTTGAGGATTCATCATCATCGTCTTCTTTATCTGCTTCCCTGTAATAACAAGAACGTAGCAGGTATAGTAACCTCTTCAGAAGCTACTAACAAAGTATGATGATAATTGATTATTGAAATGAGAGCTCACCATAACACTTCAACACCGCCTTTGACGTATGCATTACATGTGCCCCAACTAAAGCGAACCAATGATGGGAAGCCAAATACTGGGTGTTTATGATGTTCTAACCAGTCTTTAGTGCTGGGATCTGCATAAAAATTCATTGTAAGTAATCACTAGACAAGTAAACTAACTTGGAGACGGTCATTAATGCCAACGAAACATACAATAACAATAATAAGAACAGAAGTAAGCTTTGCTATCTTTAAAATGTAAGAAACTAAATTCTCTCACCCCCAGGATATCCAGATCCAAAGTTTCTATGCATATTTTCAGCAGTTTCATCAAACGTCCAATTTTGCAATGCTCGGTCCCTTGTCACCTGAATTATCAAGTAGGTTGTGATTTTAAAGAAATTTCCCTGGGAAGATCTAAGATGATCACCAAAAAGCCTTTGAACCCATGGGTTCTGAACAGATGATAACTTTTTAGTACAAGTTAGGGTGTTGGTTTATGAGTATGGGAATGAGGGAGTAACTTTCATTCCTATTACAAATGTTTGGTTAATGGGGTAGGATTTACATAATGGGTATCCAACCCACCAAGTTAGGCACAAATGGCAAGTATCCATTCTCATTTGCATTTAAAACCTACATCCATAGTAAATCTCACTGTCAAGCCAAACACCCCCGGGTAGGGTCAGCTTAGACCGACCTACAAACACTTTTTTTATATTCTTCACTGAACTTTATAATAACAAAACATTAATCTATTTTAAATGACTTATAAGATTGTATACATTTGGTTTGCGTAACTTTCACTGGTTTTTTGTTCTAGCCAGGTCATCTACATTTACCCTTTAACCATAAATGACTCAAAACTTTCACCTTTAGTTCGAGTTCCAGTCTCTTCGGGGAATAGAAATTTACCTTGGCAACTATACTTGCTCCACTAACAACTGGATAGAGACTATCAGCCTTCTTTGCAACCACAAACTGAATAGATGGGAATCTCTCGGAAAGCTTAACTCTGTATTTTTCAGGATCTCCTACCGTATCAACATAAACCTGTGAAGTTCTACCGGTCAAGAGTCCACATGCATTCATAAAACTCACAGAAAAGTGAATGCAGAAATTTAAGCCAATGCAGGTTCAGTTCTTGATTAGTTTTCTTGAAATTTCCCTCAGCTACTGTCAATTAAATTTCCAGATATCTCTTCAACTCGTAGATATGAACTGATGAACATGTACATGTTAGTGATGCTAATTGTATTAGTCTAGTTTGTTGTATAAATAACTAAATACTAGTTGTAGTTCATTTACATTTGATTTTGAGGAAGAAAATTTCCCAGATTCTCTCTCTAGATTTTGTTACAACTACTTAACTTAGTTTTCTATATAAGAGGGCACACATGAGGCTAAATCCTTCTCATTCTAGTAGCATGGTAGCTTAGAAAGGCTTTTGCGGCATTCTGTATCAGCATGCTATGCATGCTCAACGGGAAAAAAAAGAGAAGGAACTAAGGTATCAATGTGCATACTAAACTGTGGCATTTTTTTTTGTCTCCGATAGCTAAAATGTGCTTTCATGAGACTTACCAAGACATGAAAAAGTGGTAATCATCATACTTGCTCTATTCGCAAGACAATGCAACATTTGATTGACACTAATTTAATGGAAAATCTTTGACCAGTGATCAAACACCTAAAATGCTGTTTAAAATGACAAAACTGGTGCAATTCTGAAGCGCAATTAATCAAAACAATCACTTTTATCTCTGTATTAGATTGTAATGCGTACCTCAGTCAGAAGATATCCCATGCCTAGCACCTTCTTGACAAGTCCCATGGCCGAGTCATGTGAAATCTCATTAAGGTTTATCTTGTTTCTGTTAAAAACAAAACATATATCATTTGGTAATTAGTCATTTAAATGCTACTGCTAGATTATAAATGAAAGTAAGTTGCATACTAACTTTCGCAACATTTTAGCTGAGAGCTCTCTAGGATCTATGACATCAGCAGCCCAGCCAATTGTTTGATCACCCTTTAAACTTTCAAACAATTCCTCTCTTTTCTCTTCTTTCAAAGTCTTGGAATCTGCATAACACCCAGAAGAAGCTCTTTATATACAGAGAAAAAAACAAATCAAACAAAAGAGCCAAGAAAAGGCGTATGCACGAGAAATATCAAAACCAAACTTCCAATAGGATGACAGAATAAACACCAAAGAAATCATAGATATGGGTATCAAGTTAAGGTATAAAACTTGTTTGGGACATGTTTAACACTGCTACATGTCTAGAAAACATGTAAAGGTTGTAAAAATCTGACAACCCATTAATAATCAGAAAAAATGTACACTTGATTAGCGGAAAGTCGAAAGCTTTAAATTTATCAGAAAAGATACCCATTGATCCAACATAGTACTTACCCTAGGCAAATCCTATGAACATACTATACAACATAAACTAAAAAAAACTAGTGAAACGAGACACCGAAAAGCTAAAAGACAGTAAAAGAGAAGACGCACTACTAATAATAAAAACACAATAAGTAATTAAAATCTGATATCGAACGGGAGGTGATATGTACACAAGAATATCTAATCGTACACAACATACATCCAGATTGATTTAGGGTTAAGAAAGGGGGGTTTTGGTATGAACCTGCAAATTCCAGAGTGGAGAGGGTTTTCTTGTAAGAAAGTGGACAATATAGGCATCCGTAAACCATCGGACCTGGAACATAATAACACAATCAGAATTAAATTAAAAATGCACAGAAGGTGTTTGATGAAATGACAAAAAGAAAGAAGAGAGGGGAAACCTAAAACAGGGCCGCGACCGGCTTCATCGATACCCATAATGCACGGAGTTGAAGCCCATTCATGAATCTCATCACTTTCCGATCCCATGGCTTTGCCTTGTATTCTAATTCTAATTTCGTATCTTTCACTTTTTTGCTCCCTCCTTTTTCTCTTTTGTTTCAGTTCCCGCCATAAAAAAAAGGGAGAAATTGTTTTGTTTCGCGGCTACTTCAAAGTGGGCCCTCCATAGTTTACGACCACGGCTTTATTTATTCCACTATAAAAGAAATAGCTTATTTTATTTATATATCTATATTTACATATAAAAGATATAGCCTACTTTATTTATGGAAATGTTGAAAGTTACTCTACGCAATATGACTAAAATACCCCTTACTCTTTCTCTAAATCATCTTCTTCTTTTTTCACTAATTTAATTATTTCCACTAATATACCTAAAATATCCTTAATGAAATAAATTACATCACCAGTCTCTTAACTCTTAAAACAACTACACTAACCATTATATTAATTACATTTACATCAATATCCTACATTGTTCATCGTCACCATTATCCGTCGTCACCGCCACCAGTCATCATCGCCACCGCCGCCGCATTTGCGCGGGCACCATGCTAGTCTATAATGTGTATCATTATTTGGTTGTTTTTTGTGATATTTGAGATGACACATAATTTACTTGAACTTCTTTCATATTCATTAGTTTACTAATTTACTTATGGTTTTTTGAATATAACATTTTTTTAAATGAACGAATTAATTTTTATCCGGGTGAATATACATGTTGTTAACAAATTTTCTTGTTTTGTGGTATCACTCAAAGATACTTTTATTTTTTTATGGTAGTTATGGCTCAACTTAGATAGTTAGCAGAGCCGGCCTAATAGTTTTACGGGGTTAGTCTTTGGGGTGTTTTGGGGGGATTTTTAGTCGTTAGATGTGTTTGTTGATATGGCCTAACTATGACTAGTTCTTCTGGGAATGAGTCCTAATAATGGGTAGCCGCTTATGATATTGATAATGAGTCTAGAAACCAATTGGAAACAAAAATGAAACTTAAACTAAACTCATAAAAATAAAAACAAAGTTTGTGCCACTCCGTTCAGTCTAAGCGAACCCAAAAGACTAAAAGCTGACAAGGCTCACGGCGATGCATGCAATGAGTCTTGATGACCCGTTTTCTATCAACCTTACAATTTTCATCCAATTCTAAGATAGAAAATCAAATTGGCATTTTAGGATGATGATGATTTCACTCCTACTAGCTAATTTCACAACTATATATAAAAAAAAATATGTAATGGGGGAACTCTAGTCCCGGTACCATAACCACTACTACTGGGTTATGGCATCATTATGATATCATTTGATCCATAAATGTTTCGGCTAACTCTCCTCATTGAAAAAGGACACATCAAACTTGAACATCTGATGAAGCGTAAACTGGATTAAAAGAAGAGTGTGGATTCCCTCAAGTTAGAAATAAGTCAATAACTTGAAGAGTAAAGTTAGAAAGTTAATGACCGTTGGATTAAAATCAATGGACAAGATTCAATTATCTTAGAAGTAACTTGAGGGAATCTCTAACGCTTAAAAGCATCACAGATCGAGTCTTTGTTCAAGGCAATGAAAAAACACCATCCACTTCAAAACACATGCATGTCCACCTTATATATTATTTGGACTGCAATAATACTTCAAGAATCTGCCATCTCAATTATGTGATGCAGAAAATAGCCATTGCTTTCGAAATCAGAACATATTTTGAGCTTCACATTTTCATAGTCAAGAACTTTAATTATCTCTTCGCCTTTATTTTATTAATTTAAATTAAATAATTTTATGATGTCCTATGTAAATAGAATATTTGTATTCATAAAATTCAGGGTCAATTTTTAATATGAAATGCACAATTTTTTTATATATACGCTAACAACAACCTTTAAGGTAACAAAACCTCTAAGACTCTAGCTAGCATTTTTCATAAAATAATACGAGTAGTTATTTAGTCCATGACTACGATGTGGTGATAAGAAATTTAGCTACTAGTGCTAATGATTGGATATTTAAGTTCTTCTATGCGTATGTAGCTTTTAAATTTTGTTAATTGAGAAATTTAGCTACTAGTGTATTTTTATTTGTTGAGACATTAATATCATCAAGCCGAACACACTTTGAGTATTGCTAGTTTAGTTTAAAAGGTTATTGATAATCCCAAATTAGTGTAACAAAATTTTATAGTTCAATTTTATGTTTGTTAATATTATGAAAACTCTTTGGTAACCCAAAAAACTCATCCTTTTAAGTTTAAATGAACAAATTTAAGTTTAAACTTTAAACGAACAAATGAATAATCTTTTTTACTCGTATTTAATTGTTTAAAGGGATATATAAACACAAAAAGTAAAACATAAACAAACATACCCAAACACATAATAATGTTTAAATATGTATAATTATCCTTTTCATTTGTTTATTAATAAATAAACAAAATCACTAAAGAGTTTCTCTCTCTTCTCTCTCTCTCTAACCTCTCCCTCTCCCTAACGGTAACAAATTTCTAGATCTAAGATCTGAATTTGTGAACCGAAGAGTGGGATTGAGATTGAGATTGAGAGTTTGAGATCGAGATTATCCCTATCCGGTTAAGCTTCCACTCCGGTGGATCTAACCTTATTTTTTTCACCCGGGCCGGAGGTCCCTTCCACTGCGGTGGAACCGGAAGCAGCCTCCCTACCTTTGAGTAGGGGTAAGGTCTGTCTACATCATACCTCCCCCATAGCCCGGCTTATGTCGGGATTGGGTACCTTGTTGTTGTTGTTGTTGTTGTTGTTGTTTCTCATTATTCAGTTTCGTAGTATGCATATATACACCAATATATATAAAGAGAGACATATAAATGAACGGTAACAAACAAGTTTAAGAATGTTTACGAGCATAAACGAACGAACAAAACAATATGTTTGTGTCTAACTTAACTAAACAAACGAGAAAATATTGTTCGTGTTCATTTGTTTATTAAATACATAAATATAAACGAACTTCTCGTCAGATAATTTCACTACTTGTAACGGCCCAAGGTCAATATCTCATACTTTAGGGTACGTGCAAGGCTTCATTATACGGTGAGGTTTTCCTGATGTTGTGTTCCGACTGAATGTTCGAAAAAAAGTCACTAATTGTTTGCGCCCGTAACAAGGTTCCGAGACCGCCCCTGCACGGTAGCATTAATGCATTACTAACTTCTACGAGCCTCTTACTTTATGGACTATTATAGGAACATTTATCACAAAAGAAAGCTGTCGGGCTCTACCTCTCTTTCCCTCATCTGCGACACCCCTATTCACACCCTCATATGAAGATTTGTTAGATGAAAACTTTATTATCTATAATCTATAATAACCTTATAAAGCAAACTCTTTTTTTGCCATTAACTCTTTAAAATACCATTTTTACCCTTAAAATTATAGTTACTCATATTAAATGAGTATTGTTATACCAGAAATACCCCAATAAGTTTGTCTTTCACTTTAAGGAAATATCATACCATAATATTCTATTTTCACGAGTGCCCCTTTTCATTAACTATACGCCACCATCACCCGTCGTCGCCACATTGCGCGGGTACCCCTCTCGTTACAATAAATGGATAGGAGATAATTTTGATCTGTTTAACAAAGTCACCATCAGCCATTACTTCATTACTTGGTACCCATCTCGCACTCGACCCTTTCTCTTGCACCACCACCATACTTACTTTTGCATATGAAAGTTTCAAAGGCAGCACATGATTGGTTAGTCGAAATTTAGTAGATCATCCCATTAACTTTAATGAATATAACAACCATACTCGTTTCTCACATTTGAAAGTTGAAATTTCCAACGTTAATATTGGTGAACACATCAATGCATTTTAAGTTTTGCAACCAACCGGCAAAATGTCTTTAAAATGCATCTGTAAGACTGTAAGAAATCACCAACTAAGCCTGCCATTCGTTATCACTAAAAGAAAGAAAAAAAAATGCCAGGTCCCATACCTATTAGTCGTAACACCCCTAAGTTGTCAAGTGACGAAAGTCTAGTCTCATTCTAAGTTTATTTTTCATGATAGCACATGAAACAAGTTCCTCTTTCAAAAAATAGCCTCACTCTCGATAGTTTTTGGAAAATTTATCATTTTTCTTATGTGGTATATCATAAATTGTTGAACAAAGATAACAAATACAACAACTCAAATAATGTAGAATATAATTTAAGATAATAATTGATGTACGGCTATTAAATTTTTGTTTTATGACATTGACGAGTTGGGGACTGATAAACAGTAAATGAAAATTAAAGGAGGCCACATGTTAACTATGATTTAAAAGAAGTATTATTGTAGGGGCCGGAACATATGGTAAAGTTTTTTTATTTTTATTTTTACAACATATCTACTGGATTAATACATTAATTCATAAACTCTATAATTATACATCTACTGGATTAATACATTAATTCATAAACTCTATAATTATACATCATTGTTAAGATTTAAACTCTAATTTTTTTTAAGAGGTCAAAGCCTCTACCACCTCACCCAAATGGATGGCAGACATCCGGTTAAGTTAAAACATGACCTTGCGAATTATAAAGTGTCAAAAAAAGGTAAATATATACAGTATAAGAAAAGAAGAGGAGGTTCGACAAAGCTTTATCCAACGCGTCCTCATCATAAAAACTTTGCTATTTGACATAATGCCAACTTTTAAAATTTTCATACTCAGTACTTGACTTAGACATGATGATCGATAAATATGAGTGGGGTCAAAAATCTTGCCGAGTGAGTGAATTATTAAGATTATGAAGGATTATGGATAAAATTAGAAGGATTATAGAAAAAATTTTGTTTAGTTTTAACCACTCGATGAGCAACACTGCAACACTAACTCGTGCCAAGCGGAATGACAAAACGATAAGTTATGCTATCGATTCATATCTTTTTAAACTTTAACACCAAAGATCAGCTTAACCCATCAAAAGATATCAACAAAAGCAACCCATTCCATGCTCGATTAAGTATCCCACATTCCCACCAACCAAGTCTAAATTTTGTGTGTTTCACATTTTTTTAACAAACAAACCTAATCTGTTATTCATATGAAATATTCTATTAAAATATACAATATGCTTAAGGTAGTATTACTATATTAGCATGTCCGAAGGATCCGCTAAGAAGGTCTAAATGAAAGAAAAATACATAATAGATTAATAGTTGGATGATGATTTATACCGTCATTTTTTAACTGTACATCATAAAATCTTTTTTAAGATGTTGTATTATATTATACGGAAAATGTTTATACAATTATCTTAAAAGTCTGGGGTGATACGACTAAAAGATGATATGTACGAATCACCATTCCTCGCACCCAGTTAAGTATGCATAAGGTCTGTTTGTTTAAACTTACTAAAAAAAATGGAATGAAAAAGAAATACTAACTCATAAGTCAATTAAAATTGTTTGTTTTTAACTTAATAAATAAAAAAAACTGTATTGAGTTAATACGTACAGATATTATTTAACTAAGTCTTACTTTATTATTAAAAAAAAATAGTTTGTATGTCATTTAGCCATACAAAACGTACATATTTTACCGTATATAAAACATGTAAAATGATTAATCAACCTAATAATATGATGACATTTGGCATAACCAAATGAATAGATTTGGAAAGAGAATGAGTGGATTACACTTGTTAATTAAAAAATAATTGAACTAATTGCATTTTTGGTCCCTGTGTTATCATACTTTTTGCACGTTTGGTCCAAACTTTTCATTCGTTGCATTTTTGGTCCCAAAAGATGTGAATTTTTCGCAAGAATGGTCCAATTTAACGATTCCGTCAATTATCAACCGTTAAGTGGATCATGTGCACCTCATGTGAGGGGCAATATCGTCTTTTTACATAAAGGAGGACCATTCTTGCAACTTATTTCTAAGATATTTTTTTTCTTTATTTCTTACTTTACTTTTTCTTTCTTTCTTATATAATATCATTGACATATTCATCTCAATCAATTTCAATAAATCTGTATATTAAAATAAAAATCAAACGCAAGAAATCACATTAAAAACCCTACATCTGGAACCCACCTTTTCTTACCAATCAAACCTGGGATCTAAGAAATATTTATACTTCCTCATATCATAACAAATGAAACTCATGATATGTGTTCGTTACTATATCTTTACCGCTAGTAATCACTGACTTTCAAATCCATTCATATGTTTGTCGGGATTACTTATTCAAGGGCTTCATCATTACCACAAAATTCAGGCTACCATTATATAAGACGATATCGAAGATCCATTCAAATTTGTTAAACTTTAGATCTACATCCATTTGCATCACATGTATGTGTCTTGATTGGAAAATAGCTTCTGGTGACTTCACCACCAACCACCACCACCGTCGGTTGCTGAATCTCCATAACTTCTGGCCAACGAGGGTCCTGTCGAAGCCGGTGGCGACGAATATGGGGAAATCGGTGAGTATGAAAGTTGTGTTTTCGAATATAAAACTATAGATCTAGTAATGTATAGACCTAGTAATGATTCATTAACAATATATAACTATAGATCTAGTAATGTGTATATGTATAGATATAAATTCAGGGATGATTATGGAAGACTTTTAGTTGAGAGATGAATATGAGAAAGATTTAGATTGATGGATGTTTTGGAATATTTGGATTCAATCACCACAAGAAAAAGAAAAAATACCAGAAAGTTTATTTTCAATGTGTGAAAGATGTGAATTAATTACAAGCATCTTGTATTTGATGAAAAAAGTGGCGGTGTTCTTTTTTTCCTCTTAGATTGATCGATGGATCTTTGGCAGGTTTTTAGAGCTTCTCTTTCTTCCATTAAATCTAGAAAATTAGGGTTTAAAAAGTTGGTACATGAAGTTTAAGTATAGGTGTAGATCTGAATTTCAGATTGATGAATTTTAGATAGATGATAATATGAATACTATGATATGAGTAGATGTATATATGAAATGAATTTCAGATTGATGATGATAATATATGAATACTGACAGATACAGATTTTGAGATAAGAGATGAGAGAGAAGAAATATAGAGAAGAATGTGGCGGGGAAGTGGATATTGTAAGAATAGTCCTCCTTAATGTAAAAGACGATATTGCCCCTCACATGAGGTGCACATGATCCACTTAACGGTTGATAATTGACGGAATCGTTAAACTGGACCATTCTTGCGAAAAATGCACGTATTTTTTTTATTAAGAGTTAATTGCATTTTTGGTCCTGTGGTTTGTATGTTTTTGCAGGTTCAGGACCTTTTCAGGTTTCATTGCATTTTTGGTCCCTATTTTGGAAACCTTTTGCAAATTTGGTACAAATTAACGGTGGCTGTTAAATGAAGCCGTTAAATGCTGTTAGATTAAAAAATGGTGTTTAATTGTAACTTCTTAAAAGTGTAAGGGTTATTTGTGTTAATAGTGTTGGTCAAAATTTTTGTCATGTTGTCCTTCACCTGCTAGCGCAGTGGTTGGACACCCCGGATGTTGTAGCACGGGTCACACGTTTGAATCCCATCTCGAGCGTTGTTATAGCCAATATTCTTGGCGAGCGAGTTGAATTTACCGGGTGGATCGGGCGGGGGGAGGGGATCGGGTAGGCCCACGGTATTCAGTCCGGATACCCGTGGTCCGGCCCTTCGCTGTTCTAAAAAAAATAAAAAATAAAAAAATTTGTCATGTTGTCACTGAAATATACACGTGATTGTTTTGCAAAAAATTATAAAAATTTACGAGCTCTATAAATGAAAGTTTTGTAATTTAGCTCGCTAAATGTAAGAAACAATGGCGGCCGAATGTTCAACAGTTCGCCGGAAAATTCAAAACACGTGGGAAAACCAAATTCACGATTTCCTTCTTCTTCGAGTAAAAACTCAAAACTGATACCAATCGACTCAGAATTCCACCGCGCACAAACCCTGACCAAAATGAACTTCAGAAACCGTCGCCGGAAAATATGGCAATTCGCCGGAAAACTTAAATTTGCGATTTCTCTTTTGTTTTTACGAATTAAAACATGAAACCGGTACCAAAATGCTCAGGTTTGCATTCCGCACAAACCCTAGCCTATTATTCTGTCAAAAAACTTTGCCGGAAAATTCGCCAGAAAAGTAACTGTCAACGAATCTTGATGAATCGGAAAACTTAAAATATGAATATGACCGGAATCGGATCGCGAACAAAACCTGATGTTTTTCAGATCAATTTGACAAATCGCGAAAACGGAATCAAAGAGGGAAGTTTGCAGAAAAAAATTCTTTTTTTTTAAATAAAAGAAATGTATTTAAAAGCAATAAAAGGAATAAATTGTGTTAACTGGACAAACTTTTTACTAACACTATTGACACAAATACCCCTTATACTTTTAGAAATTTACAATTAAACACCATTTTTAATTCTAACAGCACTTAACGGCTTCATTTAACAACCACCGTTAATTTGTACCAAATTTGCAAAAGGTTTCCGAAATAGGGACCAAAAATGCAATGAAACCTGAAAAGGTCCTGAACCTGCCAAAACATACAAACCACAGGGACCAAAAATGCAATTAACTTTTATTCATCAAAGCATTATCTTAATTTAAAAATTAAAGAAATGTGTGTGGGATGAGATGTAAGTAGTAAACAAAATTAAGAGATATAAACATTTGTCTTGGAATTTATAGTCTTTAGTTATTCGTATTTGTAGTTTTTAGTAAAAGGTTGACAGGTTGAAACGTGTTTTGACGATCAAATCAAACCCAACCTAAATATTATAATGTATTAGTCATGTCGGAACCGTTTCTGATCCAAACCCCCCCAAACATCTAGCCTCCGCTCAAAGCAGCCGTATTTCTTGTCGTGGCGGCGTCAAAAGGTAGTGAGAGTGTCACTTGTTGGAACTTGGAATGTGAGGGCTATATCATAAGAAGCTAATTGAAAAGAGAAAGTGTTTCACATATACCTGAGACAAACCGAAGAAAACCTGTAAATTTCAATTGCATTTTGAAAACCGGACACTAAAATCTCCAAACAGTTATAATACACATTACAAACTCAAATCAGGAAATCATATATTGTTAAAACAAACTATTTGATAATTCAAAATCATTTATTTTTTTAACTGAGGAAAGAAATCAGGAAATCTTAAAACAAACATATTCTCATATTCAAAATCATTACTTTAACTTCTCCTCATATGCTTTCCCATTTCGACTTCAAACTACACTGTAGTTTTGCACACGATCGATTATCACAAGTTTCTAATTTAACACCTACAATATGAACTTTTTTCTTGAATGGAAGTACATGTAAAAAAACCCGAGTCCATGCAAACCATTAATTCATTCTGTATTTTTGTCGTCCGTAGGCCATACAATAGTTTCCATGAGTCTTTCCCTCATCAACTCCAAGTTCTCATCTGAAATTTCCTTGTATATTTCAGCATGATCACATTGCTAGATCAAACCATAATTAACATAGCTTATTAAATAATTTTATTTTTAAACAAGTTTTCATTTTTTTTGTGGAACCGGTATTTGAAATACCGGTTTCAAATTTTTGGCTCGAAACCGGTATTTGCATTACCGGTTTAAAAAAAAATACTTTGAACCCGGTATTTCAATTACCGGTTTCAGAGTTTTACAGTTTGATGTGACAAGCTGAAGTACGATTGATGAGTGCTATAGTTGTCCTTCGCACATATTTCGAAACCGGTATTTCAAATACCGGTTTCAAATCTAGTATATATATATAATTCGTTTGATGTTTTAACTGCATACCGACTTATGTTTTAATCAGAGCACTATCTAAAACAATGCAGGCGGCATGTGTTGAATATTTAATCTTGGAGGGTGATAATCTATCTTCTTTATTTCCAAATGCATATTTAAGTATTGGAGGATATCACCTAAGTTCACACTATTTGTTTGCTGTTATGGTCACTCTTGCTGTGCTTCCAACAGTTTGGCTTTATGTTTTTGAACTCTATTAGCTTTGCCATATGTACTCTTCTTTATGCTGGCGTTGCCATAATGGGATACGTGATGTTTGGTGAATCAATAGAATCACAGTTCACTCTCAACCTACCTTCGAATTTTCTTGCCTCCAAAATTGCAGTATGGGCTACGGTACGCTAGCTACAATCTATAACCTGCTTTCTCGGGTTATTAAACCTTCATAAAGTTCAGTTCAAAAGTAATACGTTGCATGTTGTTTTTTTGTCGCGACTCGTGAACCCGGTTTTGGAAATACCGGGTTCGAGTGTGTTGTCACATCAATACTGCATCTCTGTCCTGTTTCTTACTGTTTCTCTGCAAAAGCATTCCAAACTCTGAAACCGGTAATTGAAATACCGGGTTCAAAGTATTTTTTTTTAAACCGGTAATGCAAATACCGGTTTCGAGCCAAAAATTTGAAACCGGTATTTCAAATACCGGTTTACCCGGTTCACAAATTTTTTTTTTCGAAAACTTGTTTGACAAAACACCCTTGAAAAACGACCGTTTCAAAAAAAAATTCTATATATATTTTGGTCCTTTTTAAAAGCAAGAGAAAACAATGATACAATGAGGTAACCTTGATCCATTTTGCGTACAGGTGAAGACGTGTGATCATCACTCTTTCCGCAAGGTCATGATATTCCTGAAAAATCAAGTAAAGAAATTGCTCAATGGTGCATTGATATTCTTGTGGAAATCAATAGTTCAATACTTTAAGAGGGGAGATCACAGCTCACTAGATTAGCTTTAGACAACGTGTTCATGGTTTGGTAGCTGCACTTCTTAGTATAGTGTCAAACTTGTGGCCTCTGTCGATACATCTTAGTAATTTACAATGCAATTCTAAATGGGCTCTTACGCTTTATCTAAGGATAGTAGCTATGAGAGTCGTCAGATGGGATTTCTTGAATGTGGGTAATTGGGTCAAAAACCAAACGGGTCTCTTAAAGCGGTCGGGTAACTAAAACTAGTGGCCTCTAGTCATTGAAACTCTCATTACCATAGTTTTAGTGTGTCAATATGAATCCGCTTTTGGTTAAGCTTTTGGTCAAATATGATAACCCTAATTACTCCTATTAAGCTGTTGTTTTCATTTTCCTTACTTTTTGATCCTACGTAAAAGGTTGAAATTGCCATCTCTATTATCCAGGCCAATGTACCAAAATCTTACCTTTTTGTAGTTTGCTCTATAATCTGATTAATACGAGTATCTACACTGAGAATGGATCAAAGAACCGAAAATTTTAATCTTGTGTTGGAACAATACCTTTGCAAGATTCCGAAGAAATACCTTTCCGTCTGCAGGATCATTTTCAGCAATGAAACTGCAAATCAAGACACCTGATATCAAACAAAACTGAAAGAAAGTTGCAGCAGTGAATGGAGCGGGATTAGAGAAGGAAATGGTGCACAAAAAGTGAGTAATGGGGGTTTCACTTGCTTGTGTAGCCAGATATATTGAGGAGGATTCATCTCATAGAGTTGATAAAGAACAGTTCTGACTGCTTTCTTGGTAAAACAATTGCGTAATTCCTGCCAGCAGACAACTACTTTAGTTGAATATCTTGTGAGAAAATTATCTATTGTTGAAGGGTCAAAAGAGGTACCAATTTAACGTCGTTGAAGACCTCTTCATACTGCCCACCAAGCTCGCTAACAATTGTGTTTTGAAAATTTTTCTGCCGGTGATTCCTGGAGGATAAACAAAACAATCTTGCATACCATTCGTCGTCCAAGAAAGAACTACTCAGATTTGAATGTGATTTCAAATTCCATGGACTTCAGTTTTCTAATGGACAAAGACCTTGTATGGCCCTGTTTTTCCACTCATTTTGACTACATTTCATCTCTGTAAATAAGCTAGAACATGGGCATGAACTTGAATTTGCGCCATAGCCATAGCTCCAAGCCTCCAATCCCTATAAAGAACATTGAGATATATACGCTAGATTCACATGATATGGAGAATAAGTATCTTCTTTGTCTTATCCCAACAGTCTGTTTTTTATGGTCCAAATTGTTTCATATATATATAACCGACACATGTAATAAACTTTGTCTTTTCATTGAGGTGTATCGAATAAGTATATTACAAGAAATTTTAAACCGGAAATTACAAAATGCAAGTTTAAACAGCTATAAAATCACAAAATGTAACAAGGTGGTTTATATAGATATATATAACTTACAAAACTGTAAAAAGAATTGAACAAATACATATGCCTTCGAGTCTTATAACTATGCAGTAGACTTGTAATTTAAGAAAACAAGTGAAATCTCCACATCACAAAAGAGTGTAAATATCCAGATGTTTAAGTAACATAAATAACATTTTCACTTCCAATTGCATTCTACATGTATTTAACAGTTGATTCCACAAAACTTGACATCCGGGCCGGTGACTTTAGTGGTAAATGGGTCAACTCGGACCCATAAGAGAGAGAAAATAGAGGCAAGTAGAATCGACCACACCACCACAACAGTAGGCGTACGGTTTTGCTTTCCCATGAGACCCTTGAGGAAGGGGTAAAGATGAACAATCACCCAAAAGGCAAAGAACAGTTTACCAAAAAGTGGACCCCATGATTGGTATCCGCTGTTGATGGCATATGAGATTCCGGCAACCACTCCGACTAAGTTTACAATTAAAAGAGTTGTTGGTGGGATGAGAAGAGTCGTCCATTTGAACAAATAAAGCTCGGCAAAATCACCATCTTCGTCTGACGCCTTTGACGTGACTGTAAAATTGGTGTCGATACCGGCGAGAACTTTGAGCAAACCTTGGAAGACGGCAAATAGATGGGCAGAAACACCACCGATAACCCAAAACTGTTCATTCCTCCACCATTCATCGATTCCAACACCACTCCACCTCATTTCTAGAATACCGGTGGCAAAGATGGAAAGAAAGAGGGATATAAACCATATACTGGCAAGATTACTAATCTGCAATTACATTAAATCAAAGAATTAATATGTTACAGAGATGCTATTTATATATTGTTTTATTATAGCTTAAATGCGACAAATTAATTACCTGTGGTATGATAAACTTTCCAGTGAGAAGACAGACAGCGGGGAGAGTACAGTAGACGAGAAGAGGAATGGAAGTGATAGGGTAAATGGTTGTGTTTATGTATGCAAATCTCTCTAGCCATTTTAGCCTTCCAGAATAACCATACCATATAGGGCAATGCCTGCTAAACAGAATTTCAACAGATCCTAAAGCCCATCGAAGCACTTGATTTAGACGATCTGACAAATTGATAGGAGCAGAACCCTTGAAGGCAGCCCTAGGTGGCATGCAGTATATTGATCGCCAACCCCGTGCATGCATCTTAAATCCTGTAAGAATATCTTCTGTAACAGAACCATAAATCCATCCAATCTGCAAATTTAGAGTCAACATTTCTCTTAGCATTTTTTGCTTTCACAAGTTAAAAACTGAATTGATAACTATGATTACAGATATATTAATCAAATCACCTCGTTTCCCCAGTCTGTTTTGTCTTCATAACCACAACTGATAACGTGAATAGCTTCTTTGAGGAGAGTCTCTGGTGCTGCAGATTGGGGCACACCTCCATTCTCCATGAGTGTTGATGCAACAAATACAGCTGATTGCCCAAATCTTTTCTCAAGTGACATTTGAGACATAAGCAATGATTTCTCATCATCAAACCCAGCACCTGACAGAGAATAAATAGGATTTTAAAACCAACAACTAAAGAATTAATCTGACATACTAAAAACAAGAGATTCTTGAGAAACTTACCTTCAACTCCCTCTTCAATATCCTCAAGATTAAATACTGGTACAGTGGGATCGATGTGTTTGCTTGATTTCTTTTTATCTGATCCCTTTTTACTTGATTTTGAACTTTTCGTACGTGATCCACCGAAGCAGGAAGAGAAGAAACCATCTTCTCTCTTCTTCTTAGGCTTAAGAGGAGGTTCATATCCATATAATGCTGTTCTGTTAAACACACATCCAGTACCCACATAAACTGGACCTTGAATACCATCTAAACCCCTTAAATTAATCTGTACATTAAAGAAATAGTCAAATAAATATGAGAGAAAAATGTGACATTCTAAAACTACTGTGTTTTTATATCTTATAAGGTAATATGGATTATGAGAGGTAATAACTCACATCAAAGAACACTGTATTTCTGTTAGCATATCGATCGTTCTTATCAATACCATCAAATCTCTGGGGAAACTGGACATAGCATACGTATTTTCCAAGATTCGGGTCCATCATAAAGCACATAGCTTCCCTAAGCGCCTTGCTATTGTTGATGTAATGATCACAATCGAGATTCAATAAAAAGGGGCCATTCGTAAGAACTGCAGATACACGAACCTACAAGAAATGACATTGAAAGTTGTGGGACATTTAGTACAAGCAGACTTATTTAAATGATTCATATGAAGATATTACTTACAAGTGCATTCATGGCACCAGCTTTCTTGTGATGTTGAAATCCCGGACGCTTTTCTGTAGAAACATAAACTAATCGTAGCAACTCATTACCCTCACTGTCAAGCCCTCCGTTTTGACCCAAGAAAACCTGAAAAGAATATTGTTTAGGACAACCTGTTCATGTTCTGTGCCTAAAATGGAAAACCTTGACAGCTATTTCCATTACCAAAACTGCTATCATTATTACAACACGTAAAAAGAAGTATTAATTTTGTAATCTAACTTGAAAAACAATTAACTTATCAAATGAGTTAAATAACCTGTATCATTCCTGGATGGTCCCTAGTATTATTCCCGGGCCATGGTGTACCATCTTGCATGCTCCATCCTTCATCAGGAACTTTCAGAGCCTTTGCAACAAGACCATTTATACGAATTTTGAATTCCTCATATTCTCTCTGCATTTCAAGGGAATATAAGAAACAACACCAAAAGAAGGATGATCTAGAACTAGAGGCGGCAAAACTGGCGGATAGGGTAACAGGATATCAACGGTTTCGGTTGAAATGGGTTGTTTCTTAGACTCTTGGTACAGGTCAAAACAGGGATGGGCTGATCCAGAGAGAACCTTTTCTCCATTTTTAGAAGATAGTTAATCAATAAGTTCATTGTTACTTATGATCACGAAAACAAAATACACTTTGGGTTGCAAGCACTTCAATCCATTTGACCCATTCTCATTTTAGTTAAAACTTTTGGTTTGACCTATTTGAGATAGAACACATCCCACATCAGCCCACGTAGCATGAAAAAAAAACCCACCTTCATAGCTCTTCGATCTTTCACAAATGTTGGTTGAATTTTATCTTTCAAGTAATCAATCTTCTGGTTAAAGTACCATTCTGGAGCTCGTGGCTCAATTTGATACTTTTTGCAAAACGGAACCCATTTTCTTGCGAATTCTGATGTTTCAGACAGTGACTCAAATGACAACATGGCCGCTCCATCATCAGATACATAGCATGACACTTTGTCGACTGGGTAGTCAACTGCAAGGATGGACAGGACAGTGTTGGCTGTTACAAGTGGAGGTTCCTTCAAAGGATCCACAGTACTAACAAAAATATCAACAGCAGCTAGTTGTGATGGCTCTCCTTCCCGCTCATACCTACAAGATAATTATATATTTGAATCTTTATCCTTTCCTTTTTCATAGTAAGGTTGTCTTAAGGTCATGCAACTTAGGGGAGATTTAAAATGCACTTTGGGACTGATTATTAGCTTATCAGTTTGTAATGTCTGGGTACACAAATTGTGCTTTTGATTACCGGGTAGGGCTCAAATATTCATCTTCATACCAGCTATAACAAAGCTAAAAATCTAAGGGAAGAATAAGGTCAGTTACCTTCCTTATTCCAGAAA
This sequence comes from Erigeron breviscapus, assembly GCA_034093135.1. Lineage (NCBI taxonomy): Eukaryota > Viridiplantae > Streptophyta > Magnoliopsida > Asterales > Asteraceae > Erigeron > Erigeron breviscapus. Next base: position 54,146,726 of record CM067168.1, on the reverse strand, counting down.
TTAATCTAATGATAGAATAAGATCAATTCATTAACCACTTTTAAAACCAAATATAATAGACTTCAGCTCCTAATTCACCCAACATGTTTCATATTTCTTTTCACAAAAAATTCATATTCGGGTCAATTTACCTTTTGCTTTTTGAATAATCCGAATTTATCTAAATCCGAGTATGATCACATAAGCCATTCCAACAAATCCAAAGAGCGATGATACTTTAAACAATAAGAATGATTATAAGGACGTTACATTACCTTAGGGATAGCCGGTCAAGATAGGTCTCGCGATTTATGGGAAGCCATTTAGGGAACTGATCCAGTATCCAAGATACAGCA
>CM067168.1:54105212-54145391 GCA_034093135.1 Erigeron breviscapus | reverse complement strand
TTGAATGGAGGCTGAATCTGGAGCCTTTTCATCAGCTCCAGATCCAGGAGTAAAAACGATTGGTATTTGATATTTATTCCCCTTTTTCTTTTCATTTTTAGCTCTAGGTTGAGCATTTTGTTTTTGTTTTTGTTTCAAAGGGGGTTTGATATTTTGTTTTTCAACTGGAGGAGAGGAGACTCCTTCCAGATTTTTAATTCTGGCAGTGCAACTCTGAACCTGCCTAGACAAAAGTTGGAGTTAACTTTCTAGTCTTGACAAAACATCATTTTCAGTAGGCGGCTGAACCTTGGACTTGAGTTCAGCTGGAGTCTTAGTCTTAGGATTCTTGGGCTCCTTGGACTTTTGAGGTAAAGGCTTATCACCGGCAGCCTTTTTAACTGGAGCTTTAGCCTGATCAGCTCCAGGTTTAACCTCAGATGGGGTGGTCTCAATGGATTCAGTTTTGACAGTCTTAGGCTGGTCATATTCAGTCTCTGGCCTAAGAGCTGGAGGCATGGTATGGATATCTGGAATGATACTGGCCATGTGCACATCTCCAGATTGGTAGGCAGATTTTTGTGCATCAATGGTTTTTGAAAAAGCATCATAGTTTAATCCAGATGCCCTTATCCAGGATTTGACGATCTTTTGTTCTTTTTCAAGATCAGATTTTAACTTTTGGTTTTCAACATCCAATGCCTCATTTTTCAAAACTGACTCCTTGAGAGCCAACTGGACACTTTTCAAACTTGAAATTTGAGGTTTTAAATTATTTAATTCTGTTAGAACTGTTTCTAAATATCTTTCACTGTCAGTTCTAACAGTTTCAACAAAAATCAAATCACTGTTAAGTGACTCAGCGAGGTCCAGTTTCAGTTCTGGGTCAACTTGGTTGTCATATTCACAAACCTTTTTCAAAATGATGTCCACCCATCTTCCAGAAATGACACCATCCTTCACCACATGTTGCTGGTCTTCCAAAGCCATGAAACACATGTCCCTAATCTCTTCATCATCATCAGATGAGTCATCAGAGTATTCCCATTTTCCCTCAGTTTGTGCGATCATGCACTGGTTTTTCTCTTTTTCCATTGACAGAAGAGCAATCTGGGCTTTAAGCTTCTTGTATTTAGCTTTATAGCTGTCATCAGCCCGATTGTTATTAGGGACAGGGGGACCAGTTTGATTGTTCAACTGACTAGATCTGCATTCCTTCATGAAATGACCTTTCTTACCACACTTATAGCATGTAAGATTGGTCTTATCCACAGAGTTGGAGCTGGAAGCATTGTTGCGGCCATTAAATCTATTAGATTTATGCTTAAACCTATTAAAGGTTTTAGCAATCATGGAGACCAGATCATCATCGTCAGTTTCATGACAATCATCACTGATTTCAGTGGTCAGGCCTGAGTTCAGAAAACTGTTCAACATCTCCTTCATAGAATGTGACTGGACATTCTCAATAGATATTAAAGCAGCACAAGGTTTCTCAGTTATACTAGAAACCTTTGAACTCTGGGCATGATTTAAAGCATCATGCTCAGCCACAAGTCTCTGTGCATTGTTATCTCCAGTGAATCTGAAGGCTCCATAAAGAGATGCAAGAGTGTGGTTGTGCAGGGTCTTACCTTGTCTTAGGACAAGAATCATGTTTTCCCATTTGGAAGGAAGAATATCACAAAACTTCTCAAGAAGAATATCCTTATCCTTCTCTACACCCAACCCTCTCAGTTGATTAATCACACTGGTGAATCTGGTATAAGTACCAGTCAGGCTCTCATTGGGTAAAGCAAAGAAGGATTCATACTTCTTGTTCAAGGCAACTTTCCTGGTGACAATGGTGTCATCACCTCCTTCAAACTGAAGGACCAACTCATCCCACATTGCATTGGCACTAGGGAACAACACAAGTGTTGGAATTAGGTCTTCAGGAACAACCCCAAGGATCATATTCTTGAGTCTAGTGTCCAGATCTACAAGTCTGCGATCCTCATCAGACCAATGGTCTTCAGGCTTTTCTCTAGTACCTCTTCTAGATCCAGTAGGGTCAAGAAAAGGACTAACCCCTTGAGACATGGGTACATGTGGACCATCCTTAAGGATTCTCAACATGTATCTCTCTATCCCACCAAAATGCAAGAGCATTCTGGCCTTCCATGTACCAAAAGTCTCACTGTTTCCATCGAACTTGGGAACATGAGTATTTGAATAATGTACATGGACATGGTTAGGGGCATTAGGAGGAGGAGGAGGGTTGTTATTAACAGTTTGATTAGGTTGTGTGTTATTAACATTAGGGTTTTCACCTTGACCAGAACCATCCCCACCTTCAGTAGTAGTCATCTAAGCAGATCTAGGCAAGTATATTAGCTTTCTGCTCTGATACCACTTGTAAGTCCCAACTCAAGAGATGGTACTACTGAAGACACCTCTATGTCAATGGTGGGATTGCTTTGCAATATAAACACTGAACTGGAGATGACCAGTTGCAGTGAATGTATACCAGGTAACTGGATAGATTACTTATAAAGGTGACAATAACAAATAAGTAATCAACAATGCAATATTAAAATACAAGTAAGTAAATCTGGTGAGATCGATATGTAATTTTTCAAGTGTAATTTATTTATTATCTTTAAATAAATTACAAGGTTGTTGCGAAACCAAGATAATACAAATATGTAAATATCCTAACAACCTATGAAGTACAATGATCTAATACTTGGAAATTCTCTAAACAATCGAAACACTTAAAGTTGAAATGTTTCTTTTTTGCGATTGAGAGAATATTGCACAAGTTCACCAAGAATACTGCAAAGTAGGGTTTTTGCAAAGTTGTTTTCTTTTTGCGATTGAGAGAATATTGCACAAGTTCACCAAGAATACTGCAAAGTAGGGTTTTTGCAAAGTTGTTTTCTTGTTGTGCAAAGACCTCTATTTATAGGCAAAGTTGACATTGGGATGTCAACTTTGGCCGTACAAATATGATTGAGAGCATTTACAGAATAGCATTTAATTCCTTAGAAATGCTAGATAATGTATGACATAAAGTCACTTTATCCAACCTGCTTTATGTACTTTTGTACTTTAAACATAGACAATTGCTATTGTCCGGTTAAAGGTACATAAAGCAAAAAGGTCTTCCTCGTAATCAGTGTAAAGCGTTGTAAATGCTTTAAACTAATGTTCTCCAGTTTCTATCTGAATAGAATGCCAACTGGGCTTTGCTGCCATTGTCATTCTCTATCTTCCACTTGTTGTCTTCGACTTCAATTGGAATGTCTTCAGGTCTGGTCAGATCTCAACTGGAGAAAGTCTTCAGTTGCGTTAATTGTACGTTGCAACTGGACTTCATATATTTTTGGACAATTTCTTCAGGTCTCCAGATGCAACTGGAGACTGGCCAGTTTATCAGTAAACTGGTCCTAACACATACTACTATCGGCTAAGTTCCAGGTACGGTACTGAATCAAAGCATGAGACTACGTACTCCGGGACACGCCTATACGTCTCAAGTCGAAGGACAACTAGACACTACCACTTCTCAATATTCATGCATGTCAATATGATCCACATGATTAATTGAGGAATGGGTCTAATCCCAATATTCAATTCACCATTGAATACTTGTGAAATGATTGTATTTCTATACACATTATTCACGTAATGCAAATAATATATCATCTCTCACAATTACCTTTATTCATTATTACTCCCGTAATCAATGAGCGGTAATGGGCAATGTTTTTTAGAATCATTTACATGACTCATGGATTAGTTTTAAGCATGCAAATATAGAACTCGGGGTGTTATGAATAAGAATGCCATCATTCTCTTTCAACACTTCCGATAGGTTCCAATATTCAAATACTAAAATTTTATCACAACGTGATTGATAAGCAACACTAACCCCAAACTCTTGGTCAATTCATATTAACCAAGAATATGCCTTTCCCTTAGGGGTCTTGCTTAATCCATCACTTGTATTGAACCTTAGAATATCCACGCGATCTCACTCTCAAGCGTGTCGTAAGCATCTCGTAAATATGATATGATAAAATATCATATATCCCACAAGATGTTCCTCTATGCCTATAGAGGGCCGATATATATTCTATAATTCCAATAGTGAACTACTATTGAGATATTATGAAAATCCATACATCTCTTTTCGTTCACAAGGAATTTATTCCTTTCCGCTTATCGACAATCCAAGAATCTTGGATCTCGAATATAGTTTAGCCAAGCTAACCAATTTATTTGAATTATATACATGAATTATGACATAGCCGAGAAACTTCATTTCGTGAGCAACTTTCTCATAAAATTTGAAGTTTCACTTTGAGTACTTACTCAAATAACGTCGCGCGGTTCATCTAAAGTGAACACTTATCTAGAGATAATTCTAGATACGATCATGTAATCTTATTTAAGCTAATATTCATAGATTAATTCCTTAGAAATGCTAGATAAAGTATGACATAAAGTCACTTTATCCAACCTGCTTTATGTACTTTTGTACTTTAAACATAGACAATTGCTATTGTCCGGTTAAAGGTACATAAAGCAAAAAGGTCTTCCTCGTAATCAGTGTAAAGCGTTGTAAATGCTTTAAACTAATGTTCTCCAGTTTCTATCTGAATAGAATGCCAACTGGGCTTCGCTGCCATTGTCATTCTCTATCTTCCACTTGTTGTCTTCGACTTCAATTGGAATGTCTTCAGGTCTCCAGATGCAACTGGAGACTGGCCAGTTTATCAGTAAACTGGTCCTAACACATACTACTATCGGCTAAGTTCCAGGTACGGTACTGAATCAAAGCATGAGACTACGTACTCCGGGACACGCCTATACGTCTCAAGTCGAAGGACAACTAGACACTACCACTTCTCAATATTCATGCATGTCAATATGATCCACATGATTAATTGAGGAATGGGTCTAATCCCAATATTCAAATACTAAAATTTTATCACAACGTGATTGATAAGCAACACTAACCCCAAACTCTTGGTCAATTCATATTAACCAAGAATATGCCTTTCCCTTAGGGGTCTTGCTTAATCCATCACTTGTATTGAACCTTAGAATATCCACGCGATCTCACTCTCAAGCGTGTCGTAAGCATCTCGTAAATATGATATGATAAAATATCATATATCCCACAAGATGTTCCTCTATGCCTATAGAGGGCCGATATATATTCTATAATTCCAATAGTGAACTACTATTGAGATATTATGAAAATCCATACATCTCTTTTCGTTCACAAGGAATTTATTCTTTTATGCTTATCGACAATCCAAGATTCTTGGATCTCGAATATAGTTTAGCCAAGCTAACCAATTTATTTGAATTATATACATGAATTATGACATAGCCGAGAAACTTCATTTCGTGAGCAACTTTCTCATAAAATTTGAAGTTTCACTTTGAGTACTTACTCAAATAACGTCGCGCGGTTCATCTAAAGTGAACACTTATCTAGAGATAATTCTAGATACGATCATGTAATCTTATTTAAGCTAATATTCATAGATTAAATTCCAAGTCTATACACAATACCTCAATTGTGTTTGTATTAACAATGACGCGTTAATCCGTTATGCCTCTAAAGAGCACATTCGGATTGTTGATGATTTGAAGTTCCCAAGATACTATATAAAGGTTTAGAATAACCTTTAGGTTGCACCATTTAACGTCCTCGCTTATGGTGACCCTTTTATTGCTTAAAACTCATGGCTAACCTATGAGCTTAGGGCAATTAGTATCTTGCTACTTCAAGTCGGATTCAGGTATCAATCTCATTGACTTTGAATGATTTGCAACTTTAAAAGCTTGTAATTAACATTCATATGGATCTTCCGATTAGCACCTACTAATCTAACATGTAGATATTCGGCTTACCTTAAATCCACTGCGCCTCTGAGCTTACACTCTAAGGCCCACCACGCGCAATGGCTAATCATTTTTAAGAAGGTTGTGATTCGTATATCTTGAAACCTTTCAAGATCTACACCGCTCCCACTGAATCTAAGAATTTTAGAAATCCTTGATTTTGATAAGTTTCACTTATCGTGGAAACCATGAAGATATTTATCAATCAAGGCTAACTCTTGACCGATTCACGAATCATTACTCGTTAGACATAAAACAAGATAATTCTTATTAATGTCATAACATATAACCTTCTACTACTTGGAATAAGGTTTAACCAAAAGGGGTGAAGTTACTTTAGATCATCATGAACCATACCTTGTATGTTTCAATGGTGAAGACAAACGAAATGTAAGGCATTCCTAATTTCACGCGTATGACCCAAAATAAACTTTGATTATTAACGAGTAGGAATTTATGACGTCATAAGTAAAACAACTAAGTGTAATACTTACAAAAATTTTGAATGTATAAATATCCAAAACTTTTGTATATACGACATCCCAATGACCAAGAACAATTCTTGTTCAAATGACAAGACTAGATCAAGATTCAATCACTTAAGTAAAATCTGACATGCTCTTCAAGGTTGTGATTTCAGAATCTCGAGTCTTTCATTTCCTACTTGTTTTCCAATATTGAGCAACTCAATAAATCTTAGGTTGACACCTAGTGCCATCCATCTTTGGAAAACATATAATCAATATAGATACTTTATTTAGCAAAGCTTCTATTCGACATAGTCTTGCTAGTAAGATAGTCAAAATTGCTTCACTTCCTAAATAACCTATTTAAACCACATTGGTTATAGGTAGTATCTTATAAGAACTCTTCTTATTCCCTTTCTTGGACTAAGAAATATCATCGTGAAAACAAAACACTTGTTCTTCACTCTACCTCTTGTACCTTCTATCGGGCTTCTCGACTTCTCCATACTTATCACAACTAGAGCTTTGCCTAGCACAAGCTCCATTAGTTGCCATCAAATAAGTTGACACAACTTAAACATACTCTTATTTCACCTTGGCACATTGAATATGCTCGTAGGGTTTTGGTCGGTGAATTGTAAATTCGTCCCAAACTCCATATTGGTGATATAAGTCGTTGTGATTCATCTATGTACTCACATAGATTATCTTATCGTATGCAATATTAACATGGCTTTCTAGTGAGCTTGCTTTTTAAACATGCAACAAACTTTCTAGCCATGAAGTGAGCTTTCGAATGCTCGATTCCTTTTGATCAGCAAAAGGTATATTGCAATCACAAGACAAATAAACAATCTCACTTTGCTTATCGTATCACTAGAGAATACAAAATAGCAACAGTGTATTGGTTATCGGAGACAATGTCAAGAAGATGCAACTTCATTTCATGCCTCAAGAATAAATCCCGAGTTAGATATCGAAGTCGCTCTCATTTAGCTTCTCATTATCTAGCAAATATATTAATAATTCAAATAACATTTAACAACTAGCGGAGTTAACCATTAAAACAGGTTCTCATTTTAGCATTTAATATTTATCTTTAACTAGTATAGCTACCCAAGATTTCGAAACAAAATCGTCTATTTAGTTAAAGCTTAAAGAACCAAATTGAGTCCACGTCACGCGTATCCGGCAACAGTCCGGACGACCTAGCAAAATCCCGCCTATAAGCTGGCTGTGGCTGTCCATGTCCGGTAACTGGGATGGGCGGACATGAAGGACCACCCCGTGTCTAGCTATGGCTTAGGCAACAGTCCTGAGCAACAGGGAGCGTAGATGTTAGGTGCTTCTCATAGGATGACAGAGATTTCTTTATAAGGGTAGAATAGTTTGAACTAATAAATTAGCCCAATGACAATTTGTTCCGCATGCATTCAAAACAAATTATTGCACCTACTTAAGTTAACAACTTTAACCTATTTAAGTTCTACGAAATATGTTTGTGACGTCTAAGGCATAAAAGAACAACACAAACAAATAATGCATGAAATTAAAAACTCTTTCTTAATTTTAATTCATTTCGTAAAACTTTATTTCGAGTTTCTTAAAATATCCATTTTATAAAACTCGTTTTAGTTTTAATTCAAAACACAAGTTTCCCATTAAAACTAATTTATATATGTTATTTAATCTCTAGGGTTTAAAACCAACATGCATCATTTAAACCATATTAATACATATATATCCGCATGCATAAACTAGTCCATAATATTACATGTAGTTCCAACTAAAACAAGTTACTACGTCTATTACTTTCGCGATCCGTTATCGAGCTCCCACTTACTTTGACAACTATTATCAATATAAATAAGCTCGAAATGATTTTTGTTTCTCAAGAATTTCCTTTTGATCAGCAAAAGGTATATTGCAATCATAAGACAAATAAACAATCTCACTTTGCTTATCGTATCACTAGAGAATACAAAATAGCAACAGTGTATTGGTTATCGGAGACAATGTCAAGAAGATGCAACTTCATTTCATGCCTCAAGAATAAATCCCGAGTTAGATATCGAAGTCGCTCTCATTTAGCTTCTCATTATCTAGCAAATATATTAATAATTCAAATAACATTTAACAACTAGCGGAGTTAACCATTAAAACAGGTTCTCATTTTAGCATTTAATATTTATCTTTAACTAGTATAGCTACCCAAGATTTCGAAACAAAATCGTCTATTTAGTTAAAGCTTAAAGAACCAAATTGAGTCCACGTCACGTGTATCCGGCAACAGTCCGGACGACCTAGCAAAATCCCGCCTATAAGCTGGCTGTGGCTGTCCATGTCCGGTAACTGGGATGGGCGGACATGAAGGACCACCCCGTGTCTAGCTATGGCTTAGGCAACAGTCCTGAGCAACAGGGAGCGTAGATGTTAGGTGCTTCTCATAGGATGACAGAGATTTATTTATAAGGGTAGAATAGTTTGAACTAATAAATTAGCCCAATGACAATTTGTTCCGCATGCATTCAAAACAAATTATTTGCACCTACTTAAGTTAACAACTTTAACCTATTTAAGTTCTACGAAATATGTTTGTGACGTCTAAGGCATAAAAGAACAACACAAACAAATAATGCATGAAATTAAAAACTCTTTCTTAATTTTAATTCATTTCGTAAAACTTTATTTCGAGTTTCTTAAAATATCCATTTTATAAAACTCGTTTTAGTTTTAATTCAAAACACAAGTTTCCCATTAAAACTAATTTATATATGTTATTTAATCTCTAGGGTTTAAAACCAACATGCATCATTTAAACCATATTAATACATATATATCCGCATGCATAAACTAGTCCATAATATTACATGTAGTTCCAACTAAAACAAGTTACTACGTCTATTACTTTCGCGATCCGTTATCGAGCTCCCACTTACTTTGACAACTATTATCAATATAAATAAGCTCGAAATGATTTTTGTTTCTCAAGAATTTCCTTTTGAGTATGAAACTCAATTTCGATTTTAAGAATTAAAATTACTAATTAATTTAATTTAAAAGGCATTTATAAAATTAATTTAATTCTCTCAAAAACTAATTTTATATTCTCAAAATCCAAATTATTTTCCCTAAAATAGAATACATACTATTTCAATCTCATTTGAAAATTAAAACTTGAGAAACAATCAAACATGATCACTACTAATAAAACGTATGGACTAAATCAGAGGGTTTACGCATAGCAATATCCTATATTGTCTTTTTAGTGACTACGGTCATGGCTATGGGTGCATGTACATAGGCATATAATAAAAACATAAATCAATAGTAGTCACATGGGTGAACCGACCCGGTACGCACATACGGGTTAATTCAACCAATTATATACAATTCGGAAAACCTAACAAATTGTATTTCTATTAGTGATTATACCATGCATGAACCTGGCTCTGATACCACTGTTGGGATTTTATTAACTATACAACTCTTTGTATCTAAAAATGGATGTTCACAATTTGAAAGGACTTCAAATTAGTTTATTCAAAACTTAGGGTTTAAAGTGTAAATAATTAAAATTCAATTTAATTAATCCTAGTCGAACTCAACTTACCTTGTAAAGGCTTGTTAATTTCGAAACCCTAATTATATTGAAAGTCGAATTCGACTTCCCTTGTGAAGGGGAGGTCGAATTCCACAACCTAATTTGACTCGAAAACGTTTAATTAAAAACCTTTTTAATAAAACATGAACATCCTAATTAGTTACGATTAATTAATTAAGCAAATAAATTAATCTAGTTTAATTTACTTATGCAATAATTAATTAACCTAACTAATTATATATGCGGAATAAGTTAATAAAACAATTAACTAATTAATTCCCTAAAACGATCTATCATGCATGCAATATAACCAACTAATAAAGTAGTAAATAAACAACGAAAGAAGACTAACCTCTTTGTAGAAAACCGGAGACGAGAACTCCGTCACGTACTAGAGCACAAAGTAGGAACTCCTCTAAAGACTCGTACACGCGAATGGATCTATGACACTTAGCTAAGTGCTAACTATAACTTTTCGTTATAATGAAACCCACCATAAAAATAACTAGATGGAGCTTAGTCGAAACCCTAACCAAAAATGGGTTAGGAATATTCGACCCTAGCTCCTTGTGGAAAGAATAATTGAATGAGTAAAACCCTTAGAAAGCCCTCTACATATAAGGGAAAAACCCTTGGAGGTTTCCTTGTTCTAATCAATGTGGGACAAGAAAAACCTAAGTTTTTCTTTCCCTTTTTCCCTTCGTGCGTGACCGACCTTAGGGTCCTCCATGGGCCAATCTTGTTTGGCCCATGGTCAAATGGATTAGCCCATGGTGCTTAGGTGCTCGATCCGATTTCGACCCGGTTCGACCCGCTCGTCATTTCCAAATCTATTTTTAGAAACTTTCTAAAATTACTTTTAGAAACTTCTAGTTATTATCTTTCACAATGGCTATTTGTTATAAATATAAAGTTCAACTAAGCCCTCCCCATTCTTTGCGTGTGATCCTAAAGGTTCATAGATATGAGGCCGTATAAATATATTGGAATATTCTCATAATTTCAACACCAAAAGGATTTAGACCTAGCCGGCGGTGGTAACTTTTTGTACAAGTCTACCAATGACGCGTACAAAATGATGGAGGATATGGTGCAAGCTAGCTTAGCTCGAGATATGGATGATAAGGATAGAGAAAGAAGGCCGAGAAGGACCGTGGCTAGCATCGAGAGCAGCTCCGACAATGAGGTAATTCATGAACTTAAAGCTTTATCTAACCGTTTTTCTACTTTTGAAGATAGGTTGGACATTATGGACAAAGACCTCAAGGTGATTGCACACGGGTGCAACAATTGCGGAAGAATGCACTATACCGAGGATTGTGAAGAGGAGGCTACCGAGCAAGTCAATTTTGTCCAGAACCAATACCGAGGAGGCTTTCAACGAGGACTATTTCAAAGAAACCCCGGTAATTCTAACTTTAATTCTAGTTATGCTAGAAATAACTTTGGTTCTTTTCAAAATAGGTGGCAAAGGAGTAATGGTCAACCCGAGCAATCAAAAGTGGAGAATGAAGTCAAGGAGGATCCAATTGTCAAGCTTACCAACATGATGGAGAGGTACATTGAGATGAATGACAAGAGGCATGACTCCTTAGCAAGCTATACAAAGTCACTCAATGAGAAAATAAGCAATCTCAATCAAAAGGTTGACGAAGGAGCAAGAAATCAACAAGCCGCAATCAAGGACCTGGAGAGGAGGATAGATAGATGGATTGAGCAGAATACAAGAAAGGAGAGCAGCCCCACTCCAAGGAAAATTATCCAAGGCGGTCCAAGCTCAAACCCTAGCTCGAGTCAAAAGTACCAACCACCAATGGGACAAAACGAGAATGTGAACGCCGTGTTCACCGAAGGTAATTACTCTACTGAGCTTTGTAATGATTTTTGTGAAGTTTCCGATCAGGTACAGGTCATACGAGAGCAAAATGAAGAAGAAACGAACAAAAATGCAATTCTTGAATCTGCCCAACACTTGCCAGCGCCGCTGGCAACCCTTCAGGAATAGCCCAGCGCCGCTGGACACCCTCCAGGTGCAAACCAGCACCGCTGGGAGCCACGCAGGTGAGCCCGAGCGCCACTCAGACCCTCCCAGCGCCGCTCCGGAGTCCGTCAGTCCAGATTCGCACGAAAATTCGTACCCAGTTGTCTTTCAGGGAGACGACGAGACCCAATTCGCTTCAAAATGCAAAATCAAGGATGGGGACGACTCGGACAGAAATGATGAAGTTCAAGATCCCGAAGCACCGAATGACGGGACACAGCTACCGCAAGCATCTGAAGATTCAGGAAGTTTTCTTATTCCTTGCACTATTAATAACGAGTATTTTTTGAGTGCATTAGCTGATTTAGGGTCAAGTATTAATGTTATGCCTACTGTGATTTATGAGAAACTTACCCTTTGTTTGCTAAAACCCGTTAACATGAGCATTCGGTTAGCCGATCAGACTTACCGACAACCCAAGGGGATTGTCGAACGAGTCCATGTCAGGGTTAAGGAATTAGAATTTTGGACTGAGTTTGTTGTGCTTGATTCGGTAAGTGAAGTAGTGACACCCCTAATCTTAGGCCGACCATTTTTGCATGTTGCGGATGCTATCATCCATGTTCTGAAACGTGAAATATCTCTGTCAAGTGGTCAAGTAAGAGTCAATCTGCCTGTTTTAGACTCTAGGGATGTCAACTATGACAACATGTGCCTAAATATTGAGAATGAGTGTGATGAGGAACCTTTAGATGCCTATCATTGCCTTAGAAATCTAAGTCGTTTTTGGTATGGTCAGGGCTTAGATATAAAGACCAGGTATGAGAAAGGCTTAAGTGATTTACTTAGGAAAACTAAAATTGATGAGTTAGAAAAGATCCTTGCCAGCGCCGCTGGGAGCCACGCAGGTGAGCCCGAGCGCCACTCAGACCCTCCCAGCGCCGCTCCGGAGTCCGTCAGTCCAGATTCGCACGAAAATTCGTACCCAGTTGTCTTTCAGGGAGACGACGAGACCCAATTCGCTTCAAAATGCAAAATCAAGGATGGGGACGACTCGGACAGAAATGATGAAGTTCAAGATCCCGAAGCACCGAATGACGGGACACAGCTACCGCAAGCATCTGAAGATTCAGGAAGTTTTCTTATTCCTTGCACTATTAATAACGAGTATTTTTTGAGTGCATTAGCTGATTTAGGGTCAAGTATTAATGTTATGCCTACTGTGATTTATGAGAAACTTACCCTTTGTTTGCTAAAACCCGTTAACATGAGCATTCGGTTAGCCGATCAGACTTACCGACAACCCAAGGGGATTGTCGAAATGCAAAATCAAGGATGGGGACGACTCGGACAGAAATGATGAAGTTCAAGATCCCGAAGCACCGAATGACGGGACACAGCTACCGCAAGCATCTGAAGATTCAGGAAGTTTTCTTATTCCTTGCACTATTAATAACGAGTATTTTTTGAGTGCATTAGCTGATTTAGGGTCAAGTATTAATGTTATGCCTACTGTGATTTATGAGAAACTTACCCTTTGTTTGCTAAAACCCGTTAACATGAGCATTCGGTTAGCCGATCAGACTTACCGACAACCCAAGGGGATTGTCGAAATGCAAAATCAAGGATGGGGACGACTCGGACAGAAATGATGAAGTTCAAGATCCCGAAGCACCGAATGACGGGACACAGCTACCGCAAGCATCTGAAGATTCAGGAAGTTTTCTTATTCCTTGCACTATTAATAACGAGTATTTTTTGAGTGCATTAGCTGATTTAGGGTCAAGTATTAATGTTATGCCTACTGTGATTTATGAGAAACTTACCCTTTGTTTGCTAAAACCCGTTAACATGAGCATTCGGTTAGCCGATCAGACTTACCGACAACCCAAGGGGATTGTCGAAAATGCAAAATCAAGGATGGGGACGACTCGGACAGAAATGATGAAGTTCAAGATCCCGAAGCACCGAATGACGGGACACAGCTACCGCAAGCATCTGAAGATTCAGGAAGTTTTCTTATTCCTTGCACTATTAATAACGAGTATTTTTTGAGTGCATTAGCTGATTTAGGGTCAAGTATTAATGTTATGCCTACTGTGATTTATGAGAAACTTACCCTTTGTTTGCTAAAACCCGTTAACATGAGCATTCGGTTAGCCGATCAGACTTACCGACAACCCAAGGGGATTGTCGAAATGCAAAATCAAGGATGGGGACGACTCGGACAGAAATGATGAAGTTCAAGATCCCGAAGCACCGAATGACGGGACACAGCTACCGCAAGCATCTGAAGATTCAGGAAGTTTTCTTATTCCTTGCACTATTAATAACGAGTATTTTTTGAGTGCATTAGCTGATTTAGGGTCAAGTATTAATGTTATGCCTACTGTGATTTATGAGAAACTTACCCTTTGTTTGCTAAAACCCGTTAACATGAGCATTCGGTTAGCCGATCAGACTTACCGACAACCCAAGGGGATTGTCGAAAATGCAAAATCAAGGATGGGGACGACTCGGACAGAAATGATGAAGTTCAAGATCCCGAAGCACCGAATGACGGGACACAGCTACCGCAAGCATCTGAAGATTCAGGAAGTTTTCTTATTCCTTGCACTATTAATAACGAGTATTTTTTGAGTGCATTAGCTGATTTAGGGTCAAGTATTAATGTTATGCCTACTGTGATTTATGAGAAACTTACCCTTTGTTTGCTAAAACCCGTTAACATGAGCATTCGGTTAGCCGATCAGACTTACCGACAACCCAAGGGGATTGTCGAAATGCAAAATCAAGGATGGGGACGACTCGGACAGAAATGATGAAGTTCAAGATCCCGAAGCACCGAATGACGGGACACAGCTACCGCAAGCATCTGAAGATTCAGGAAGTTTTCTTATTCCTTGCACTATTAATAACGAGTATTTTTTGAGTGCATTAGCTGATTTAGGGTCAAGTATTAATGTTATGCCTACTGTGATTTATGAGAAACTTACCCTTTGTTTGCTAAAACCCGTTAACATGAGCATTCGGTTAGCCGATCAGACTTACCGACAACCCAAGGGGATTGTCGAAATGCAAAATCAAGGATGAGGAAAAGGAGAAATGATGAATATCGAGTCATATTTGGAGGATAGGTCTGACATTTATATTCGATACAATCCAACGGGCACCGGCCCCCGGCCTACCCCGTATTCTTCCTCAACCTAGTTCCTAGGCCGAGTCCGGCTGAAGACTCGTTAAACTTAGCGCTTCTTGGGAGGCAACCCAAGCCGTATTTTCATTTTTATTTTTACTTTTATTTTTATTTTTATTTTTATTTTTAGGAATATGTGACTAATTGCAATTGAATGATTGTTTTAAATTTTATCATTTGTGACCTATTTTATGAGTATGTCCTTAGAATCACAGATGCAAGATTTCAATGGATCGAAGAAACAAGTAACTTATTGCAATCGTATTATGTTTTTATTTTTATTTTATGTTTTAGCTTGTTATTTTTCATTTTGATATTATGATTGAAGTGTGCAGGAGTATATTGCTTTGTAGTCTGAAGGAAACCATGCACTTGGCCAAAAGCTAAGTGTGGGGGAGTTCAAACATCAAATCGTTGAAGAAATCAGACGTCGAAACACGTACAGGAGTCAAAAGCGCCGCTAGGAGACCTCCAGCGCCGCTGGGACTGCATCTGGGCAGCCCAGCGCCGCTCACACACCTCCAACGCCGTTGGACCTGCACCTGTGCAGATCCAGCGCCACTCATCAAGCCAGCGCCGCTACTGTATGTCCAGCACCGCTCAGGCACTGCCAGCGCCGCTCAGGCACCTGCCAGCGCCGCTACCTGCTTAGCCAGCGCCGCTCCCAGCTCCAGTCTGCACACCAGATCGCGAAAAATCCAAAAAAATCAGAAAAACCCAAAAAATCAAAAAATCAAAAAATCAGAAAATACCAAAAAGAAAAGAAAATTGAGAAGCATCAATGGATCGCCATCAAATGGAGACGACTGAAGTTTTTGAAGCTCATCATGTTTCAAGTCGCTCTGCATATGCCATCTTCAACAACGATCATGCAACATAAGCCCGGGAAGTTTCGTTAATCCTTTTACCTTTTGTATTTTTCCTATTACCCTGTTATGTTAGGTTTAGTACAACGAGGACGTTGTACAATTTAAGTGTGGGGGGATGGAATAGGAAAAACTCGTGGTTTAATTGCTTGATTTATCACAAGTTTTCTACTACTTATTTCATGCAAATTTTAAGTTTTTCTTGTATCGAAAAATCATTTTGAGAATATAAGCTTTGCAAGTAGACAAAAGATGACGATAACTAAGCAATATTAGCTTTGGTAGATGAACGGTTAGTTAGGACTGTTAGCTTAACTATAGATTTGTGGCTGTTCATTCTTCCAACTGGATTAGAGCTTAGACTGAAACTGTATGCGATTATGTTTGCCATAGCACATTTAACCGGACTTTAATATGCCTAGCAATTAGAGCTTTCTAGTCACTAGTATAGGTATATTAATTGGACTTAATGATATACGTGCTTGTGTAGGAACTAGTTTAGACGTATGATTCGCCTTAATTCTTACACTATTTAATGTGAACTAGTTGCATGCGGAGTAGGAGTATGAGTCATCTAGGATCTCTGATAATGTCTATTGCATGAATAATGTAGTATCTTAAGAAAGGCAATCAGTGGATTAATTAAAAGAGTTCAAAGAACTAATAACGAGTAAAATCTATACGCGTCAAGTTATGTCGCTTTGCGCGTGGGGAACCACCGACCTGTCACCGATGTCTTGATGTAAGGTATAAACTCTAACCATTAGTTGAGTTATGTCGCTCTGCGAGTGGGGAACCACCGACCTGTCACCGTTGTCTCAACTATTAAAGATGATAATATCGTATGACTGCTTTAGTGTCTAGCTAGTAAGCATGACTGTAGTGTGAGAGTATGTCTAAGTAGTGACTCACAAGTACACAAACGAATGAATAAAAATGCCTTGCTAGTAGCTAGTAGTTCTGATTGCTATACAAACCTTAATTAAGTACTTAACTAGTCAGCAGAAAGAAGTAAGATTGAGCTGTAAGACATGTGGAAGTATAGAACTGTTTTAGAGGTATTAACACAAGTAAAAAGTTAGCTTTTAGTTTTGACTGACCAATTATCTTGCCTCTAGCTATAGCTTACTGATTTTGTCTAAAGCTTTCTCAAAACATTTTGCATGACTATTCTTTCAAATGTTTTTAATAAAGTAGAATACTTTAACACTTAAGCTATCCGCTCATCATTGTTTTATTTTTCTTGGACTATTTGCTTGAGGACAAGCAAAGACTTAAGTGTGGGGGTATATGATGAGCGTCCATTTTGTGATAAAAACCCCTATCGAAAGGCTTCATTTCAATGTCTAAATGAGTTAATATTCCGGAACTATCGGTACTTAATGGAGTCGTATGTTTACGCAGGTTCACGGAAGATGCGAGAGAGGGTAAATGGCATCAAGTGACTCAACAAGGAAGCCTATGAAGTTACAAGACACAAGGAGGTGATTCGGGAGCCGAACGAAGAAGTACGAGAAGCAGCAGGAGCTGCCAGCGCCGCTGGGAGGCCCAGTTCAGCAACCGACTTATTCACCTATTTAAGTTGAACTAACCCTCAAAACCCTAAAATAGAGCCGATTCAGCCGCCCTAGCCGCCCATATTCAACCCTAGGTCGACTTTGCAGATTCCAAGGAGGTTTTGGAGCTTTTAACACCTTCTGATCTTCATCCTCAGCCTAGATCTACTCTTTTATTTTTACTTTCAGTTGGTAAATAATGTCTTTCATCTTTTTAGACTTTGTTATTCCTTTAATAATGTCAGACTAGTAGGCTGAATACTTGTTTGGATCAATGTGATCATGTAGACGTTTATTGTTCTATAATCATACACTAGGATTAATACATAAGGATGGAAAACACTAGTCGGTCTTTAACTAGATGTAAAAGGTGATTCACTTGTTACCGAGGGATCCAGAACCATAATAATTAGGATGAATAGAACATGATGCTTAACAATGTCAGACGCGATCCTTTGACTTGGAAACGAGCATTGTGGTCACCGGAGATAATTACTATCTGGCCATGGCTTAAGACCGGACCGGACCGGACCGGACCGGACCGGACCGGACCGGACCGGACCGGACCGGACCGGACCGGACCGGACCGGACCGGACCGGACCGGACCGGACCGGACCGGACCGGACCGGACCGGACCGGACCGGACCGGACCGGACCGGACCGGACCGGACCGGACCGGACCGGACCGGACCGGACCGGACCGGACCGGACCGGACCGGACCGGACCGGACCGGACAGTCACGAGCCCTGGACACGACCGGACCGGACGACCGGACCGGACCGGACCGGACCGGACCGGACCGGACCGGACCGGACCGGACCGGACCGGACCGGACCGGACCGGACCGGACCGGACCGGACCGGACCGGACCGGACCGGACCGGACCGGACCGGACCGGACCGGACCGGACCGGACCGGACCGGACCGGACCGGACCGGACCGGACCGGACCGGACCGGACCGGACCGGACCGGACCGGACCGGACCGGACCGGACCGGACCGGACCGGACCGGACCGGACCGGACCGGACCGGACCGGACCGGACCGGACCGGACCGGACCGGACCGGACCGGACCGGACCGGACCGGACCGGACCGGACCGGACCGGACCGGACCGGACCGGACCGGACCGGACCGGACCGGACCGGACCGGACCGGACCGGACCGGACCGGACCGGACCGGACCGGACCGGACCGGACCGGACCGGACCGGACCGGACCGGACCGGACCGGACCGGACCGGACCGGACCGGACCGGACCGGACCGGACCGGACCGGACCGGACCGGACCGGACCGGACCGGACCGGACCGGACCGGACCGGACCGGACCGGACCGGACCGGACCGGACCGGACCGGACCGGACCGGACCGGACCGGACCGGACCGGACCGGACCGGACCGGACCGGACCGGACCGGACCGGACCGGACCGGACCGGACGGACCGGACCGGACCGGACCGGACCGGACCGGACCGGACCGGACCGGACCGGACCGGACCGGACCGGACCGGACCGGACCGGACCGGACCGGACCGGACCGGACCGGACCGGACCGGACCGGACCGGACCGGACCGGACCGGACCGGACCGGACCGGACCGGACCGGACCGGACCGGACCGGACCGGACCGGACCGGACCGGACCGGACCGGACCGGACCGGACCGGACCGGACCGGACCGGACCGGACCGGACCGGACCGGACCGGACCGGACCGGACCGGACCGGACCGGACCGGACCGGACCGGACCGGACCGGACCGGACCGGACCGGACCGGACCGGACCGGACCGGACCGGACCGGACCGGACCGGACCGGACCGGACCGGACCGGACCGGACCGGACCGGACCGGACCGGACCGGACCGGACCGGACCGGACCGGACCGGACCGGACCGGACCGGACCGGACCGGACCGGACCGGACCGGACCGGACCGGACCGGACCGGACCGGACCGGACCGGACCGGACCGGACCGGACCGGACCGGACCGGACCGGACCGGACCGGACCGGACCGGACCGGACCGGACCGGACCGGACCGGACCGGACCGGACCGGACCGGACCGGACCGGACCGGACCGGACCGGACCGGACCGGACCGGACCGGACCGGACCGGACCGGACCGGACCGGACCGGACCGGACCGGACCGGACCGGACCGGACCGGACCGGACCGGACCGGACCGGACCGGACCGGACCGGACCGGACCGGACCGGACCGGACCGGACCGGACCGGACCGGACCGGACCGGACCGGACCGGACCGGACCGGACCGGACCGGACCGGACCGGACCGGACCGGACCGGACCGGACAGTCACGAGCCCTGGACACGACCGGACCGGACGACCGGACCGGACCGGACCGGACCGGACCGGACCGGACCGGACCGGACCGGACCGGACCGGACCGGACCGGACCGGACCGGACCGGACCGGACCGGACCGGACCGGACCGGACCGGACCGGACCGGACCGGACCGGACCGGACCGGACCGGACCGGACCGGACCGGACCGGACCGGACCGGACCGGACCGGACCGGACCGGACCGGACCGGACCGGACCGGACCGGACCGGACCGGACCGGACCGGACCGGACCGGACCGGACCGGACCGGACCGGACCGGACCGGACCGGACCGGACCGGACCGGACCGGACCGGACCGGACCGGACCGGACCGGACCGGACCGGACCGGACCGGACCGGACCGGACCGGACCGGACCGGACCGGACCGGACCGGACCGGACCGGACCGGACCGGACCGGAGCCGTGCCAGGACGGCATGAGCATGGTCATAAGACCGGACCGGACCGGACCGGACCGGCTAGGACCGAAGACCGAAATGGCATAAAAACCCAAAAAGTGGGCTGAATGTCGGGTTTCGGTCCCAAAAAGTGGGCTTTCGGTCCGGTTTCGGTCCCAAAAAGTGGGCTTTCGGTCCGGTTCGGTCCAAAAAAGTGGGCTTTCGGTCCGGTTCGGTCCAAAAAGTGGGCTGAAATGGCATAAAAACCCAAAAAGTGGGCTGAATGTCGGGTTTCGGTCCCAAAAAGTGGGCTTTCGGTCCGGTTTCGGTCCCAAAAAGTGGGCTTTCGGTCCGGTTCGGTCCAAAAAGTGGGCTTTCGGTCCGGTTCGGTCCAAAAAAGTGGGCTTTCGGTCCGGTTCGGTCCAAAAAGTGGGCTGAAATGGCATAAAAACCCAAAAAGTGGGCTGAATGTCGGGTTTCGGTCCCAAAAAGTGGGCTGAATGTCGGGTTTCGGTCCAAAAAGTGGGCTGAATGTCGGGTTTCGGTCCAAAAAGTGGGCTGAATGTCGGGTTTCGGTCCCAAAAAGTGGGCTTTCGGTCCGGTTTCGGTCCCAAAAAGTGGGCTTTCGGTCCGGTTCGGTCCAAAAAAGTGGGCTTTCGGTCCGGTTCGGTCCAAAAAGTGGGCTGAAATGGCATAAAAACCCAAAAAAGTGGCTTTCGGTCCGGTTCGGTCCATCAAAGAAAATGGTCGATCTAAACAGTTTACACAACATCGTCATTTCCAACAATTGGGTATCATTTATCGGTGAAATAAAACATATATATTCCGTTTTTAACAAATATAAAAAAAATGATGTTTCTAAAATATCATAGCCTAAAGATGGATATCGTATCGTGTAGAAAGATATATAACTAAATGTGGTAGTTTATATAGTTACAATCTTTATATATTCTCAATAAATAAATAAAACCACTTCCGACGTAAATACGTAATAGGAAAAAGAATATAGGGTCAGGCCCAATAAACAAAGCCCACAAAACACAACCAACCAAAGTTGGGCCTTGTAAAAAAAATAAGAAAAAACCCTAGTTATAAATAGACCGCAAAACCAGAAAAGGTTTACATAAGCGCAACTTCTCTTTGCATACAAACCCTAGCAGCAGCAGCAGCAGCAGCAGCACTCCTCCTCTTTACAGATCAGACTTGATGGTAACTTTTTATTCTCATTCATCATTTTTCTTTATATTATTATTATAAAAACATTCAACTGATTATAATGGATTTCATGTTCAGGCTCCAAAGAAGGAAAAGGCTCCCCCACCGTCATCTAAGCCCGCCAAGTCCGGTGGTGGAAAACAGAAGAAGAAGGTCATTTTTCATTTTTCTTATTTTTAATTCAATATTTTTATGTTATATTTTATTTTATATCTGTTAGATTTAGCTCAGTTATACATTTTCATAGCGTTAATAAATTATAGGAATTTAGTATTGATTAAATCCATGCAAGTATATATCTTACAGATCAGTTCATTTTAAAAATGGTGTACTAGTTGGTTGTTTTTAGGATGGGGGGCTTATTTTCATTTTATATCTGTTAGATTTAGCTCAGTTATACATTTTCATAGCGTTAATAAATTATAGGAATTTAGTATTGATTAAATCCATGCAAGTATATATCTTACAGATCAGACTTGATGGTAACTTTTTATTCTCATTCATCATTTTTCTTTATATTATTATTATAAAAACATTCAACTGATTATAATGGATTTCATGTTCAGGCTCCAAAGAAGGAAAAGGCTCCCCCACCGTCATCTAAGCCCGCCAAGTCCGGTGGTGGAAAACAGAAGAAGAAGGTCATTTTTCATTTTTCTTATTTTTAATTCAATATTTTTATGTTATATTTTATTTTATATCTGTTAGATTTAGCTCAGTTATACATTTTCATAGCGTTAATAAATTATAGGAATTTAGTATTGATTAAATCCATGCAAGTATATATCTTACAGATCAGACTTGATGGTAACTTTTTATTCTCATTCATCATTTTTCTTTATATTATTATTATAAAAACATTCAACTGATTATAATGGATTTCATGTTCAGGCTCCAAAGAAGGAAAAGGCTCCCCCACCGTCATCTAAGCCCGCCAAGTCCGGTGGTGGAAAACAGAAGAAGAAGGTCATTTTTCATTTTTCTTATTTTTAATTCAATATTTTTATGTTATATTTTATTTTATATCTGTTAGATTTAGCTCAGTTATACATTTTCATAGCGTTAATAAATTATAGGAATTTAGTATTGATTAAATCCATGCAAGTATATATCTTACAGATCAGACTTGATGGTAACTTTTTATTCTCATTCATCATTTTTCTTTATATTATTATTATAAAAACATTCAACTGATTATAATGGATTTCATGTTCAGGCTCCAAAGAAGGAAAAGGCTCCCCCACCGTCATCTAAGCCCGCCAAGTCCGGTGGTGGAAAACAGAAGAAGAAGGTCATTTTTCATTTTTCTTATTTTTAATTCAATGTTATGGTACGATATTGGCACTTTGTATCTGTAAAAGTTAGCTTATTGATGTTTTTAGGTAAAGCAAGAACCTTTATTTAGCGATACTCGATAATTATGAATTCTACAATGTTTTTTGGATACGCTGTCGACTAGCAATTTATATCCCGCGTTAATTTTGAATGACAGACTGTTGTAATAATAATAATAATCAATAATAATAATAATAATAATAATAATAATAATAATAATAATAATCAAGCAATAGCTTAAGATTGTTCTTGTATTGGTTTTACAGAAGTGGAGCAAGGGAAAGCAAAAGGAGAAGGTGAACAACATGGTTCTCTTTGACAAGGCCACCTATGACAAGCTTCTTACCGAAGCACCAAAGTTCAAGCTCATCACTCCTTCCATCTTATCCGACAGACTTAGGGTACCCTTCATTTTTGCTCTCAACTTTCTTACACCCACATTTTCTGTGGATTATGAATGTGTTGCTCTTTATATTTTAACATTTTTCTAAAAACTAAGATTTGAGAAAAAGTAATCAAGTAAGTTGCCTTTCTATGTAAATCATCACATCATATAGTAGCTATTATTAACGATAAGAATCAAAGCTTATATAACATTTAAAAGATTGTTTGATAGTATTAGTTTACATGCTAACAAGTTATCTTACATTGCATTTACTTTGTGTTGTTGTAGATCAATGGATCTTTGGCACGAAAGGCAATCAAGGATTTGATGGCAAGAGGTGCGATTAGGATGGTGTCTACACATGCCAGTCAACAAATCTACACCAGGGCCACTAATACTTGCGAGAAATATTAGGGGTTACTTGTTTTCGTGAGACAATGTTGAAGCTTGATTTTCCTGTTTGTCCCTCTAGCTTTCTTTATTGTAAGATTGAGTACCTTTTTTGCCATCTTAAAAGGCCTCTAATGCTATATTATCAGACTTAGTTGTGCATTTTTGTCTCTTTGACTAGAAAATCATGATTAGTTTTCCTTTTTTTTTATTGTCATATACTCATATTAATGGTATTCATCATATCTTTGGATCTGTTGTGCATCATGCTCGATATTCTGTTGCTATACAGATCATCTGTGCAATTTGTACAGAAATTCATGAAATGTTTCTGTTTTTTTTTTCTTGAATCGTTCTTTTGAAAATGGTCAATCGATCTTGTGTGTGGAATGTTTGCCACATATACTCAAACCAACCCTCTTGACTGAAAATCTGTAGAAAGTTACAAAGCTGCTGTTATCTCATTTTACTTTGATAGTGAAATGATCCAATAACATACAGCTTGACCCGAGTCTTGTGATACGATAATCTTTTCATAATGACTGGTGGTTTGAAACTTAGAATAATATGTATGTGCTGCATCAATACACCAACCGATCTCTGATTTCTTGACTTGGGAATGGTTGCTCAGCTTTAATCAATGAAGTGCTTGCTCAGCGGTGCGTAACAAATTTATTAATCACGAGTCGATTTCTTTGTTGGTTGGCGTGGTAAGATCAATAGGAAGCAAAATTTCTTTTTTTAAAAATAATTAATTACTCCACATTATTTGAGCAGTACTCTTACTAACATCCAAAAAAGCCCAACAAACAGTACGTGGTTGTGCGGATAACGTAACTGTATTCGAAAGAAGAAATAGAAAGAAGAATGACTTCCTTGTGCAGCGCGTGTCCACCAACCCTCCTTACCACGCCATCCTCGCGCCAGGCCAAACTCTTCGGCAGAAGTATTAAACATCAACAGCTAATTCGACGTAGAGGCATGGGAGTTATTAGAGCCGAGAGTGGGACAGCAGTTACAGGGACTGATGACCAGCAGCTAAAGAAAGGAATAGCAGAATTTTACGATGAATCATCAGGAATATGGGAGAATATATGGGGAGAGCACATGCATCACGGCTTCTATGATCCAAACTCTGTTGTACAACTCTCTGATCATCGCTCTGCTCAGATTCGTATGATCGAAAGATCACTCCTCTTTGCCTCTGTTCCTGGTATATTTATATAGTTGCATCTATATTTTTTTTGTGTTCCACAAATCCTGTCCATCAAGATTGAGTATTGTTGCTCTCGTTATTCTGTACGAGGTGTTATTTGGTGTAATGAACAATTTTACTTGCAGAGGAACCTTTAAAGAAACCAAGAAGCATAGTTGATGTTGGTTGTGGCATTGGAGGTAGCTCAAGGTATTTATCGAAAAAATATGGAGCTAATGTTATGGCATTACTCTTAGTCCTGTTCAAGCCGAGAGAGCTCGGGATCTTGCTGATACCCAAGGATTATCGACAAGGTTTGTATTTTTTATTAGTTTACCCTTAGCAGTCTTGCATATGATGTTCACGTGTCGTGGTGATGATGAATTGGTATAATTAGGTTCCTCGTCGACCAAACTGTCTTTGGCCCGGGGATAAATATATGTGGACGTGTGATAACCTGCATTTCTGTAACGAAAAAAAGATGTTGCTGTCTAACATCAATCTTTATAAAATCAATTCACCTCCTAAAAGGCTAAGACCTTAAGAAATAAATCAAGTGTAATGTCCAAGAATATGCAGAGTTAGCATTTTTATTCCGGATGTCTTTACAGGAAATATGGGCATACAGTTGTTGAACCAACCATGATGAATAATAAGCAGGT
Organism: Erigeron breviscapus; assembly: GCA_034093135.1. Classification (NCBI taxonomy): domain Eukaryota; kingdom Viridiplantae; phylum Streptophyta; class Magnoliopsida; order Asterales; family Asteraceae; genus Erigeron; species Erigeron breviscapus. The sequence continues at coordinate 54,119,909 of CM067168.1, read as the reverse complement.
CTCATTTCATGTCGCCGATGCTTTGAACCAGCCATTTCCTGATGGAAAGTTTGATCTGGTTTGGTCCATGGAAAGTGGAGAGCACATGCCCGATAAACTAAAGGTTGCTTCAGTCAAAGTTCAATTCATCAAGTATACACGCATATGGCACATATTTGAATGAATCCCCTTGTACAATGTCAATATGTATGTACGTTCAGATTAAGATAAACGCTTACTATTTCTGCCATGTTGGTAGCTAAACAATATAGACGAAATTCAAAAGCAGTTATTCACTGTGCAACTAAAATCGTGGTAACAGCGTTTACCCGGTCATAATGTTTGAAGTTGATGATTATCTTACCCTAATGCAGCTTTCTGGCATGATTTATTTTCTAAGGAAACTGTTTCTATGTTTATATAAAAAATAAAATTAGCTTCAAAAGGTAGAAACCTATTAGGTTATAAAGATTATCTCCAAATTAAATCTTAAAAACAAAAAGGTAAAGATGTTACATGAGTTGTTTAAAACATTAAATATATTTTTGGTATACTCTGATAAAAGTTTAAATTTCAGCAATTTTGTAGTGCTGTAACAAGCAATATAAATTTTTTTACCATACAACTGAACAAAGATTCAGCATCAATATTTTCATACTAAAATCAGTTTACTCATACCACAATTTGAGAGGGCAATTTGATGAAGAAATGTTGTTATCATCAATAGTAGATTGACATGCACATGGTTCTAACTTAAGAGTTGAAATCAACCAAGGTGTAATAAAATGCTTAAAATGGGTTGACTTTCCTATTGCTTTTATAATCAGATTTTGAATAAAACCAGAGACTTTGTTATTTTGACCTGAACCGGTTATGGCTAGTTACCCAACCGCCCATTTTGCCACTTCTATTTGTCTCAGTGTCAAGCCTAATAACTGGTGACAAAGGGATTGTATCATCAACCCCAACCCTTTCAAAGGTGATAGTCTTGTTGCACCAGGGTTACTCTTTGTAGTTCTGATGTTGTTGGGTAGTGAACAAGTTATTTCACTTTCTTCATTTTATAATTGATTTGATAATAGGATGGAAGACAATTAGAGGTGCACTAGTAATGCCATTGATGATTGAAGGATTCAAGAAGGGTGTAATCAAATTCTCGATCATTACATGTAAAAAGCCTGAATAAGTGATGCCACAATGTCAATATGTATGTACGTTCAGATTAAGATAAACGCTTACTATTTCTGCCATGTTGGTAGCTAAACAATATAGACGAAATTCAAAAGCAGTTATTCACTGTGCAACTAAAATCGTGGTAACAGCGTTTACCCGGTCATAATGTTTGAAGTTGATGATTATCTTACCCTAATGCAGCTTTCTGGCATGATTTATTTTCTAAGGAAACTGTTTCTATGTTTATATAAAAAATAAAATTAGCTTCAAAAGGTAGAAACCTATTAGGTTATAAAGATTATCTCCAAATTAAATCTTAAAAACAAAAAGGTAAAGATGTTACATGAGTTGTTTAAAACATTAAATATATTTTTGGTATACTCTGATAAAAGTTTAAATTTCAGCAATTTTGTAGTGCTGTAACAAGCAATATAAATTTTTTTACCATACAACTGAACAAAGATTCAGCATCAATATTTTCATACTAAAATCAGTTTACTCATACCACAATTTGAGAGGGCAATTTGATGAAGAAATGTTGTTATCATCAATAGTAGATTGACATGCACATGGTTCTAACTTAAGAGTTGAAATCAACCAATTTTTCATATACAAATAAAATGCAACAAACATAATGAATGCAAATCGACAGGGTCTGAATAAGCGACAATTTCATTGAAAAGGAACTTTCTCCGATTCAAATGAAATGTGGTGATGGGCTCGGAACCCTGGACTTGGTCAACCAAAAGTCGTAATATAAACCAATCATGTTTGTATCTTACACAGATAGCTAATACATAATTTTTGCAAGTAAGTGTTTGTCAGTTGGAACTCAAGTGCAATAGTAACTAAGAGGGATCATAGCTTCTACTTGTGGTACTTTGGCATGATCACAATAGCACTATAGCAGTAAAATTAAGATAAACGTTTATCAAAAAAACTGCAGTATGCTTATGAGAACAAAAGGATACCCCAAAAAGATGCATCATCTCAATCACTAGTTCACAAAAATGCAGCATAATTTTTTCCAAATTAATTAACATTAATAAAATCTGGTTACTGTTGTTAAAAAATCAAAAGAGTCATACAATGCATGTCAAGGGAAATTGCATCCGATGCAAATACAACATTCTAATATCAAGCATCTAGACTATACTCACTTTAAAAGGTGAGCCCACCTTGAGGAAACTTTCTTTCAATTTTGCCGACCCTTTGAGGGGGCCAGATAATGTGTGTAACCCTTCCACAAATTAAGCCCAACGGAATCTGCAAAAAGAAGTATCTATGAATTAACTTGTTGCTGGAACCCCACTAACATCCTATCTATCTATTTTATTTTTATCTACACGAGCATGATCATCGTAAGAAATTATAAAGAAGCCAACATACCGGGCCAAAGGATCGGGAGTCCATGCTGTCAGATGGATTGTCTCCTTCAACCCAACAATGTCCTTCCGGAATCTTGACAGCATCATATGATAGAGGAACATTGATCCAGTCACCTGGCATGGCAGTTATACGTTTTATGTTTTTCTCTGTGTAACTATTTGGGGAGCTGCAAAAAGATACAAGCTATCAAAATTTTGGCTAGGAAGACAAGATTGCCGTTTTCTAAAATTTAAGAATCCATGTGGATGTTGCCACAAAGTCACAAACTTATACTACCAATATTCTTTATCCTGTGGCATTATTGTAAAATTTGATTAGTTCTTATTTCTTAATATAATAAATTTTAACAATCCACATTATTTTGTAAACTTTATGTTTAGGATTATATATATACTCATTAAGGGTATTTTAGTCATTTCCATGTAACTTTCAACACGGGGGCTATTTTCTTTATTATATAGTATAGATAAATTGGGACATTAGTATTTATATACCGTTTATCTTTGTTATACATAGAAATTTTATGGTATGTAAAATTATTATATATACTCATTAATGGTATTTTAGTCATTTTTCCATGTAACTTTCAACACGGGGGCTATTTTCTTTATTATATAGTATAGATAAATTGGGACATTAGTATTTATATACCGTTTATCTTTGTTATACATAGAAATTTTATGGTATGTAAACTTAGTGTATATATACTCATTAAGGGTATTTTAGTCATTTCCATGTAACTTTCAACGGGGGCTATTTTCTTTATTATATAGTATAGATAAATTGGGTTGTATTTATATACCGTTTATCTTTGTTATACATAGAAAAGGTTGATAGTGTTATATACTCATTAATGGTATTTTAGTCATTTTTCCATGTAACTTTCAACACGGGGGCTATTTTCTTTATTATATAGTATAGATAAATTGGACTTGTATTTATATACCGTTTATCTTTTTAAAAGAAAATGGTTGATAGTGTTATATACTCATTAAGGGTATTTTAGTCATTTCCATGTAACTTTCAACGGGGCTATTTTCTTTATTATATAGTATAGATAAATTGGACATTGTATTTATATCCGTTTATCTTTTTAAAAGAAAAGGTTGATAGTGTTATATACTCATTAAGGGTATTTTAGTCATTTCCATGTAACTTTCAACGGGGCTATTTTCTTTATTATATAGTATAGATAAATTGGACATTGTATTTATATCCGTTTATCTTTTTAAAAGAAAAGGTTGATAGTGTTATATACTCATTAATGGTATTTTAGTCATTTTTCCATGTAACTTTCAACACGGGGGCTATTTTCTTTATTATATAGTATAGATAAATTGGGACATTAGTATTTATATACCGTTTATCTTTGTTATACATAGAAATTTTATGGTATGTAAAATTATGTATATATACTCATTAAGGGTATTTTAGTCATTTCCATGTAACTTTCAACACGGGGGCTATTTTCTTTATTATATAGTATAGATAAATTGGGACATTAGTATTTATATACCGTTTATCTTTGTTATACATAGAAATTTTATGGTATGTAAACTTATGTATATATACTCATTAATGGTATTTTAGTCATTTTTCCATGTAACTTTCAACACGGGGGCTATTTTCTTTATTATATAGTATAGATAAATTGGGACATTAGTATTTATATACCGTTTATCTTTGTTATACATAGAAATTTTATGGTATGTAAACATTATGTATATATACTCATTAAGGGTATTTTAGTCATTTCCATGTAACTTTCAACACGGGGGCTATTTTCTTTATTATATAGTATAGATAAATTGGGACATTAGTATTTATATACCGTTTATCTTTGTTATACATAGAAATTTTATGGTATGTAAACATTATTACACCCATATATACTCATTACAATTTTCAGTGTTCATATTCTAACATTTTTATAGTTTACATAAATATATATTTTATAAGGAGTGGAAGGTATGTGGGAATAGGTATTATGTAGACTTTTTCTTAGACTTTGGTTCTCTGTGACCTCCGTAGTGGTTTTGGCCTTGAGTGGAGGAAGGCCTAAGGGGAGAGGTCACTCTAGCGTTTATGTTGTCCCCAAAATGGTTTGTTTGTCGGAGGACATGACCAATGAGAGATTATTTAGAGGAATAGGATTAGTTTAGGGGATTTGAGACTTATGTGAGAGAATTATGACTAGTTTAACTAGGCGACCTAAGTTACTTTATTTCATATGATGTTTAGCACCCGTTACCTTGCTTGCATGGTTGTTTTCATATCACATGTTGGGTTTCTTGCAGGAGACTAGGTTTATCATGTTTTTATACTTTTATATGTTTAATATGTTTAATATGATGCTATTGTATATGTATTGTCGAACATGTGCTAAAGTATGTTAGGTCGCATGCTTGCTACTCTTCCCTTCTCTTAATGTACCCGGGTGATACTCCGCAGACATGTATATCTTCTTATGCTCTTGTTCGGCCGACAGGTATGGAAACTAAACTCTTCACACTTTTTGACTTTTACCTCTTTGTGGTTGGAGGTCCTTATGAAAGTGGTCTCTCTACCTTTGGGTAGAGGTAAGACTGTCTACAGCTCACCTCCCCAATACCCCGCCCAGAGATTGGGACTTTGTTGTGGTAGAAATTTCATGGGAATCAAAAAAAAAAGAAAAGGAAATTAGGAGGTGTTTGGTTTGGGTGTGGGTTTATTATGGGGGCATAGGTTTGAAAGAAAAGTAGGAGAGAAATGCAGGATAGTTTTTCAGATACGTTGGGATGTAATTAAAGTTAATAATTTATATACGAGTACTATTTTAATATAAAAAATAAGGAGAATGTGAGCAAAGAGGTATGTCGCACATAATTTTTTTAAAATAAGTTTCTATCTCACGGGTTAGCATTGAACAAACAACTACAATCGCTCTCATACATACCAATTCATCCATTTCCATACGAAACACACCCTTAAAGTTGAATGTATAACTTTTAGTTCAGGCTCCGCTCCATTCAGTAATTCATGAATGTCAAAACTCAAAATGCTCGAAGTGTTTACTTTCTTTAAAAGGCTTGGCTTTGGGCTCAAGACTATTGTGCTTGGTTGATGTGGCAATTTCAACTCATTAATGGGTAGATGATTGACTTTAGTTATAGTTTTTCTCTAACGGTTCAAAGTAAAAGCAGGTCAAATGAGTTGAATGTTTACATTGCTCAGAATTCGCCCGAAGTTCATCTAAAAAGCCTACCTTCTAAATAGTTTATAAAAGCAGTTAATTTATTACGAGTATTATTTAAGCATTATATAACAGAAAAGACATCAATGTCTGCGTATATCACTCACAGCTCAACCCTGATGCAAACCCTTTTTGACCTATTTTGTTATGGCCATTTAAGGGGCTTTGTTTTGCAATACTATCGGAGGCTCGGTGTCTGATTTTGTAACTTCAGCTGTTTTAATGGCGCAGTAAATAGTATCTAGGTTTTGGGTAACTTGTTTTTGCTTGGGAACATTTGGTAATTGGTAACCAAGCTGTTAGATACAACTAAATTAATAACAAATTCCTCATAATCAAACAGAGAGCAGAAACTGAGGTATTGAGCATATCAAACTTGCACGAGTAACTTAACATGCTCATATACTCATTTGGCAGTACTGAAAATAGTAAAACATACTGAACCAGCTAGAATATATTACGGAAGAACATACAATATCTTTAAATTTAGTAAAGGAGAAATCAAAATATTAAAGTTATCTTTAATGACCATGTGAGACATTTGTGCAACCTTTAACAAGAATAAGTAACAACAACATAATATGGACCAAGCTAGGTTATCTACACTTCTAAGTTAGCTCACAATCTTCACCGTCGTTTCAATGGTGTTGGCACAGTTGGACGCCAACTGACGTGGTTATCATCATCCATGAGGGCAATCCCTTTGAAAGCCAAATCACTCCTAATCTTATCACCCAGCGAAAAATCATTATCCTTTCTGGCGATTGCATCCTTTCGAGCTAATGCTCGTTCTTCAATACGCTGCAATATGTACTCTTCCGTCACCCCTGCTCTCATAAGTGCTTTCCCTTTTAGTTGCTCCAAAACCTGTCAAGTATACACACACACCACCAGGTTTATAAACTTCAACAACAACAACAACAACAACAACAGTACCCAATCCCTGTGCGGGGTATGGGGGAGGTGAAACTGTAGACAGTCTTGCCTCTACCCAAAGGTAGAGAGACTGCTTCCATAAGGACCTCCGGCCACGAAAGCGGTAAAAGTCGGGAAGAGTAAAGGGTTTAGAAGTACCATACCTGACTGACAACGAAAATGCTTAGCAAGACATACCTGGGTCTGTTGGGGCCGACCACCTTGAGAGTAGGGGAGAGTGGCAAACATGCAACCTAGCAAAAAACCTTAACACCGAAAGACAAACAAAACATATAAACAAAAAGGAAAATGACTAAGAAATTCCAAGAGAGTAAAAGATTCCTGCTCAACCTACGAAGTAGGGAACTAGCGCCGCCTAAGAAAACTAAACTCCTAGTCCGCCACGAAACTTACAAAACCCCTAAAGTAAGCCTAAACCCTAGTCCTATAGACAACCTATCATTGGTCAAGTCCTCCTACAGACGAAAACCCCTACTGAGGTTAAAGAGAACCAAAGTCTAAACTAAAAAGTCTACTTAAAAACCTATTCCCATATGCCTTGCCTTCCTTGTTCAGATCCTCCGCTCGACCTACCTCTTCTCCTATCAGGTCTAAGTCCCCTGTAGCGTTGAGTCACCTTGGGCCCATTACTCCAAGCCACCCATCAATAGCAGCCTTAGGCAAGGCAATATGGGTAAAAAAGTCGATCAAAAAGTCCTACCCTAACCTAATCCTCTGCTCTAATCCTAGTCCTCCAAGCCGTCCTATCTGACATCATGTTCTCCGACAAGCCAAGCTCTAATAGGTCCTTCGTTACTCGATCCTCCCACCTCATCTTAGGCCTTCCCCTTCTTCGTATGCCGTCAACGTGGATAGCCTCCGCTCTCCTTAGTGGTGCCGTCAGATCCCTTCTCCTAACGTGGCCAAACCATCTCAAGCGCCCTTCTCTTAGCTTGTTAATGATGCTCCCTACTTCAAGTTCGGCTCTAAAAACTCCCGTGGGGATCCTGTCTGATAGGGTCTTCCCGCAAGACCACCTTAGCATCCTCATCTCAGCCACCTCTACTCGAGCCGCTTGGGCTTTCTTCATCGGCCAACATTCTGACCCGTATAACATAGCCGGTCTAATCGCCACTCTGTAGAACTTGCCTTTCAGTTTTAGTGGGATCCTTTTATCGCACATGACTCCAGTAGCTGCTCTCCACTTCATCCATCCAGCTTGGATTCGACGTGTCACGTCGTCATCTATCTCCCCCGATTTATGTATCACCGATCCCAGGTATCTAAAAGACTCCTTCGGGCACAATATTCGCTCTCCAATGCGAATATCTTCGTCCCCTTGTTGTCTTATATCATGCTTATCGAAGTCACATCTTAGGTATTCCGTCTTCTCTCGGCTCACGCATAAACCATGGTCTTCAAGTGCTTCTCTCCATTTCTCTAGCCTATGGTTTAGCTCCTCCGTCGATTTCGCGATAAGCGCGATGTCATCAGCAAAAATCATGCACCATGGTAGTTCCTCCTGTAAGCCACTGGACAACTCGTCTAAGATCAAGGTAAAAAGGTATGGGCTAAGTGCCGAACCCTGGTGTAGGCCCATATCTACCGAGAAGAGCTCTGTACTCCCCACGGGGGTTCGAACACTCGTCCTCACCCTATCATACATATCCCTGATAACACTAATGTATCTCCCAGTAGCTCCTTTCGCTTGAAGCGTCCTCCAAATCAACTCACGTGGTACACTATCGTATGCCTTTTCCAAATCTAGGAAGGCACAGTGTAGCGATTTTTGTCTTTCCCTATACTTTTCTATGAGGCTTCTGGTGATGTGAATAGCCTCCATCGTCGACCTCCCTGGCATAAAACCAAATTGGTGCTCTGCCACCTTCGTAACCCTTCTCAGCCTCATCTCGATCACTCTCTCCCAAAGTTTCATGGTATGACTTAGGAGTTTAATGCCCCTATAGTTGCTACAACTCTGCACGTCCCCCTTGTTCTTATAGATAGGTATAACCTCACTAAGTCTCCATTCTTCTGGCATTTTTGCACTTGTCCAAATTTTGTTGAAGAGGCTTGTCAACAAGCCTATCCCAGCTTCCCCCAGGCATCTCCATGCCTCGATAGGGATTTGATCTGGGCCTACTGCTTTGTTCCTCCCCATCTTCTTTAGAGCGAGCCTTATTTCCTCTTGGCTGATTCTCGTAGCATCGTCGTCGTCGTAGCGTGTGTCTCGAAGTGTGGCGTGGTCTTCTCCACCTTCCCTTCGCCCCGGCCCACTCCCATTAAACAAGTTGGCGAAGTACTCTTCCCATCTTTTCCTAATGTCTCCTTCCTTCACAATGCAGCTATCTATATATATACTAAAATGAATAAAGGCTACTGAGCAATTTCTGCAGCTACGTACCTCTGTATACGTCGAATCAGAAAGCAGTCCTAACACGGACAAAACGTTTGTAACTTCTTTATCTAACTCAACAAGAGACTTGATGTTTGACAACTTCTTTGGCATTTGATCATTCTGAAAATCAGTAAAAATAAAGAGTGAGAAGAAAGAACATTAAGATTGATTGACACGCGAAACATATCAACAATGATCCAATACTAACCTCAAGCTTTGACAAGACTTGGTTCATAAATCTCAAACCTTTCACAAGATAAATATTCAAAATACTAGTCGTCTGTAAATCATCAGCCAACTTTTGCTCAAACTGATCCTTAAGTTGGTTGATAATTTTTTCGGCATCACCGGTGATATGTTCCTCGCCGCTATCTCGGAGTGAATCTTGATATTCTGAGATAGCATCCTCAGAGTCTTTCAAGGTCTGCCAACCAAAAATTATGAATGTTACTAAAATTGTCTACAACAGATCATTCAAATTAAAGATATCAATTACTAGCTACTCATGTATATATAAAAAGCTAGGTACGTTGTTTTTCACCTTATATATGTAATAGACAGCTTCTGAGGAATCCTCGATCTGACGAACTGAGTAATTCACCGGTGAACGGTAATGGGTTGAAAGCAAAAAATGTCTCAAGGAAAGTGGATGATATTCTTTAGTGATCTGGGAAATTAAGACAAGAGAGAATATAAATATATTACAATTACAATAGCTAAGGTACTGTGATAGATAGATGATGGAACAAATTTAAAGTATATATAGGTACCTGACGGATAGGATAAAATTTTCCGGTAGACTTTGTCATCTTCTCATTGTCCAAATTGATGAAACCGTTGTGGATCCAATAGTTTATGTTGGAGTGTGGGGATGCGGCGTAGATTTTGTGCTATTTCATTCACGTGATGGGGGAAGATTAAATCCATCCCACCACCATGGATATCAAATCTATCAGAAAGATGAGCTGCACTCATGGCACTGCACTCAATGTGCCATCCGGGCCGACCCTTACCCCATGAGCTGTCCCAACTCATCTCCCCTGGCTTCTCACCCTGATGAACAAGAAAGAAAACATATACTGTGAGTGATACTTGGTTTGGATTAATTGGGTTTTAAAAACAAGACTCTTTTTTCTTCCATCTTTTCAGCGAAAATGGGACTTTTAAGATTAGTTAAAAAGCTGACAGGCCCGGCCAAGGCCTATTTTGGTGTTTTTGTAAGAGCACAAAACATTTTAAAACGAAAATCATAAAACAAGATGGAACTTAATATTAAACAAGTTGGACAATTTCATACTTAGAAAAATATTGCAAATTTTCGTCGAAAATCAAAGTCATCAAAATTGATAAATAACAAATGGAACCTTCTTAACATGTTAATATAAGTCTATTGTAAGAGTTTCATGTCCCGGAAAGATTAAACGAAGCCTCGGTAAAATTTTGTAAAAAATTACAGAAGAGCACGGCTCTTGTTTCAGCAAGAGCCGTCCTCAAAGGCCGTCCCTGGAAACAAAGGCCGTCCTCCAGCAGCTTTGTACTTTGACACTTTAATCAACTTTTGACCTTTTCTACTCAATACCGAGCTTCGTACAACTGATAAACAACTTCATTTTGACATAACACAACATTTCCAAAAGTCTTTGTACCATCCATTGCTACAAATCAAATTTACAAGACTAAACGGTCATTTAACCTAATGAACGACCTAATTAGCAATGTTATGACCATAAACAAACCAAATGACCAAAAACTTTACATAACCACAGATTTTACCACCAAAAGAACTTGTTTATCCAAAACAAAGCTTGTATCAAGAGCCAAAATGGTCAAGAGGGATTATCTACCGAATTTACCCAAAATGCCAACCTTCAAGATGGCCAAATCCTTCAAGACTAACTTCAATTGCTCAAATCTTTGCCCTTGCTACTACCAACTCCTATAAAAGGGTTAAACAACTAAAACATAAGCAATCGCTTAGTGAATGCATATACATATAATCATAATCAAGTTACCATAACAAATGTGCATCAAGCATCAAATATAGCCTATCAATTGATAGCCATTTCATTCTTATCAATCACAAGCATAGAATTCATCACAATTCATTTTCACATGGCCATGGACAAATGGCTAGTAGGAATTTACCCACCTACTAGCTCTTACAACAAATTGGCTAGTAGGAATTTACCCACCTACTAGCTCTTAATCACAATTGGCTAGTAGGAATTTACCCACCTACTAGCTCTTAATCACAATTTGGCTAGTAGGAATTTACCCACCTACTAGCTCTTAATCACAATTTGGCTAATAGGAATTTACCCACCTACTAGCTCTTAATCACAAGTTGGCTAGTAGGAATTTACCCACCTACTAGCTCTTACAACAATCAAATGGGTCATAGGAATTTACCCACCTATGACCCCTAATAACAAGAACATGATTATATGCATATACACTCACCTTCAACTTGGCTATTTGACACTATATGTGTAACACCCCAACATGGCGGAATCATGGGGTATCACTTAGAAAAGCACAGCATGACATGTGAATTATGTAAAGTCAAACTATATGCATTCAATAGATTGAAACAATCCACAAGCTCATTACAATAATCAACATTCATCAAAATACACACTCAATCCATACTTAAAAGAAAAATGTTCAAACGATAGTAGTTGATCCTAAGCATAACCCGTTAAAGGGAAATAAGGATCACGGATCCAGAAAGTCCAAAAATAGTCCAAACCCTAGCAATGCAAGCATCTATTCATCCATTCTGTCTCTGATTAACTTGGTTACCTGAAAAGTGTACTAAAGAGCGTCAACATAAAGTTGGTGAGTTCGTAGGGACAAGTAACAAGGAATAACCGTGTCGGATACAACCGTTAACGATAAGCGAGGATTAGAATATCTAATCAAGTCCAAAGAAAACCTATAAGGTTTTCACATTATCACAATTCAATACAAGTCAACGTTCAACAACAACGATTTCATATAACGTTCAACAACGTTCCATAACAATCAATAACATTCAACAACGGTGCGGCTTACATAGTTAAATATTAACAATGCGCTAACGGTGCGACTTATATAATAAGTAATGCGCTAACGGTGCGACTTATATAATAAGTAATGCGCTAACATGTCCATAACAACAATTCAATCATGCAATCAATCAAATCAACAATCAACAGTTAAACAAACATGTACACTTTTCAGCCCGAATCTCAATTGAGTAGGGAGGGTTTACGAAACTCACCTTATTGTTGATAGTTCAACAGCAAAATAGAAGAGATTGATGTAGTTAACGATGACGAGCGAGTCAACTGGCAACGTTACGTATTACCTAATTTCAATGTGAATTGATTTATATTCGTGCTAAATTCCAAATATAGATATACAACTATAAGGTTACCTTATTAATACGCTTGTCAACGTAATTTATGTTATAAAAGTTTAAGGGACTAAATTGTCATTTTTGAAACTTGAGGGACTAAATTGTCAAATGTCTAAAGTATAAGGACGAAAAATGATACCTTTGAAAGTGTAGGGTAAAAATGTAACTTTCCGTATGTAATACGTATCCGTAGGATATATAAAGTATTCCTCTAATATTTCTAAATCCTTTTGAAGTATTTTTAAATAATAGGATTGATACGAAGAATGTATTAATCTTGTAACGAATAGATGTTTTCAATAACAGAGATATGAAAAGATACCTTGAATGGTATGTATTATAATCAATACAAAATGTATTGATTACAATTGAAGAGATACCTTAAATGGCAGGAAAAACCAGCATTTTATTTCCAAGTTGTGTTAGGGTTGGCCTTGGGTCGTGAAGAATACCGGGGCAAATTAAGTTGCTTAGTGAATGCTTATGCAAACTTTTCGCGAACTACCTTCCATTCCTCCAGCATAAGCCAAAGAGGCCCAAGGTGCAATCACTTTCGGAAACATTGTGCGGTTAAAAGCGTATCAAGGATATATTCATCCATAAATCAAACAATTCGAAAATACGAAATAATTCACAGATGGTGAATAGTAATTATATGAATTAGGATAGTTAGGTATATAACTATGCCCTTGTTACTATATACCATAATAAGTATTTAAAATGATTTAATAAAAGTTTTACGATTTCTCGTACTTTCGCTAATAATTCATTTTTCGCAATAGTAACAATATTTCAATATTCATATATAAAAGCGATAGTTACCGTATTTAAATGCAATTATGTATCAATTGAGTATAAAATTAAGTTGACAAGCATTTCAATACATAACATATATTTCTAAAATCATAGAGCAAAGTATAGTAAGGTTTTATAAAAATACTTACAAGAAAGGAGAGTTTATGAACTCTAAGATCAGACTTTCGACGTACGAAGAACACGACTTCTGATTCAAATGAAATTCTTTCAAGACTTGGACTTGTTTACTTAATAATTGAAGATTATTCCCAACCCAAATTGAGTATTATAACTAGAACTTTTGAAGATCTTAGAGAGATTTGTTGATAACAACTTCTCTTGACGATTTTCGGCGAACTTTGAGATCAAAGCGACTTTGCTTATACTAGAACAATCAAGTGTTCTTTGAAACTTATAACAAGAAGGGGGAAGATGATTTTAGACTTATAGAATGCTAAATAGAAAGAGAATGAAGTTTAAGGTGTGAGTTTTTAATGAGAACTTAAGGCTAGTATTTATAGTAAATGAAATGGAATTAAATATGATAAAATTTATGCATATTCATCAAACTTCCAATATAAGTCCGGTTTTGGTGTGCTATGAATCATCAAATTAGCTGTAATTCATGCAATTTGTGATGTGTTGGATGTTACAAGTGGTGGCTAGAAGTTGTGGTGTCATTTGGAAGTTAAAACTTAAAGATTTGTCATGAAAAATCCTTGGAAATTACTATATTGAAGTTGACATTTTCACTATTTGGGGGCTGCATTTTTATAAAATTTTTAAGTGTTATTTTGTGAAATTTAAAACCATATTAAGGTATCTTAAATCTAGTTATTACGTTCTAGCAAGTTTCAAGCCAAACCGAGAAAGAATCGATCGAAAAAGCAACGTTTTACATATATATCCATAAAAGTTTTGTCGGATGTCTACTAGTAACATTATTCAACTAATAAATCAAATATAGCTTGTGAAAATTTCACGAGTATTCCTACTTTCCATAAAGTATGTCGGCTTTGTCCTATTAATGGAATTATTAGATAACCACCGACACTGTGCCACCGACACTGTTTACCGTACATTATACTTAAGGTTTTGTATATACGTTTTTCCTGTTACTACAGTTACTCAATCATTTTCTATAATATAATTTTTATAACACGTATGGGCCAATATCACGGTCTTGTAATCATGGGCATAATTCTAGAAATCCAATTATGACATTATAACTGGCCCAATTTACAGATAGACGAACACAATTAGACTCAAAGTTTTCGTTTATTAAAGTAGTTAATCAAATTACAAGTACAGCCAAACGGGTAAAAATCACGAATGTTACAATATGGCTACTAGGCTCAATAAAATGATCTCCACCACCTACACATTATGTAATATATCTATGAGTCCTACAAACTC
>CM067168.1:54032092-54093434 GCA_034093135.1 Erigeron breviscapus | reverse complement strand
ATATCCACACATATTAAATTGAAATAGATAATGCATATCAACAACCATACTCAATCTAATTAGAGGCAAAGGTATAGTTTTAACTCTTATTGTGGTTATCCAAAACTGGTTATTATATCCTACTATTGCTGTAGTTGGAATGTCAATGAATTTTCGCCTATTAAAAATGAATAAATATGTAACTATATATCAAATGTTAAAGAAAATGATGGCTACATAATGCAAGCAAAAGTAGTGATTTTGTGTAAAACTATACCAACAATTACTACATTTTAGTGTCTACGATATTACAATTTTACTATAATATATCAAGTATTGAACTACCTTATTATTTAAAAAAATCTTTAAAATTTTAGATTTTGTTGTATAACATTGATCTACATAGCACAATCCACTATAAGTATCCCATACATTTATTAGGAAATATCAGTTTTAGAGGGCCGTCCATTGCACGACTTATAATTCTCTAGTATATATATATATATATTTCACATTTGATAGTATATATATATAGTATATATATATAATCTAATATATTATTTCCATTTGAAATTAGATACAAAGAAGAATCTACAGTTGAGTTCCTTAATACCTATACTAAAAAAATTACATTCTTATAGGCTTATAGCTTATAACTTGTAATTGGAGCCAGACAGCCAGTAGTTTAAACTTTTGTTACCATAAAGTGTTTGAAACTTGTGATTGTAAAATGACATAAAAAGACATTCATTATCAAGGTTTTGAATTATTGCCATGAATGCATGATTCTGATCATCGGTACTAGTCGAACCCCAATTATAAGTACCATCAGATTGAACAACTAAAGCTCTTGAGTTGTCCGTTTCTCCTGAGCTTCGGTTCCCAGTATTAGCATATTGATGTCCGGAATTCTGACTCACTATAAAACCACTTTGATTGAAGTTCTGACGGCCTGTAGCTGAATTGTTGTCCCGTCTTGGCCTCTGACACTCTCTTGCAAAATGTCCAAAACCATCACAGTTATAACACTTCACCTTGGTCTTGTCAAACCCTACTTTGCCATTCACAACCTTCCTTCCGGTTCTATCTGTGAAACGCTGAACTCTCAATGTTAACATAGCTAATTGCCAGTTCAGATCCATTTCTTCCAAGTCATCTGGATCAACTTGCTTGTAATCCTCCCTAACCAAATCAGGATCAGTTAGTTTTCCTCCAATTAACTTTTCATGAGCAGACACAAATGAAGCGAGCATGCCCAAATGTCCCTCAGCAGATCTTATGCTCATCGGCATCCCTGTGTAACCCGAGCTTGGAGAACTACCATTCTGAATCCCATTATGCACTACCATGGCCGATTCTGGAGAAGTTACATACATCAAGTTGCTATCAGAATCCGTTGACATCTTCATCTTATCATCATCTCCACTATAGAAGGCAGTAATCCCTCCACTTGAAGATTTTGCAGAAGGAACGCTTGATTTGCTATGATAAAGTTCAGGACGCTGAACAAAATCACTGCTACCTGCTTTCCTTCGACTTTCGTTTCATATCTTGACCTCTCAGCTTTCGAATGATCTGATCCAGAGTCCATGTACTAAATTCGGGATTTTGTTGGATTGAAGTTACAAACCCTTCCCACTTAACTGGAAGAGCTTCCAACAACTTCTCGATGACATCTTCTAGATCAGGTTTGTACCCAAAGTATGCAAGCTCAACCAGCAGATGACTGTAACGAATCAAGATCTCATCAAGAGGTTCATCTTTGAAGCTAGTAAAGACATAATACTGCTTCTTTAGCAAATCCTTCCTTCTCTTCTTGAGATCATCATCACCTTCACAATGCTCTTTGAGTGCATCCCATAAGCCTTTTGCACTATCATACATTTCAAACAAGTGCAAGAATTCCCCTTGGAGAGCCATTGGAGTGATCTTAAAGCTTTACTTTCTGCTTCGTAATCTTTCTTTTGATCGACAGTCATTTGCTCATACGAAGCCGTTTTTCCACCACCAGAACCAGTAGGTTCTTTGTCACTTTGCACAGTGGGATGAACATAACCATTAACAATACATATCCACATCCTCACATCCATTAACCTGCCATATGACTCGAATCTGCCCTTCCAACTGACATATATCTATCAAGGCTTATTAACTTGGGCGGTGAGTTGGCCTTTCCGGTTTCGTGATCCATCAAAATTAGTTGATTTAGCAAAGATTGATAATTTGCGGGTAATTGAGACGTCATTTTCTCCGAGCTAGCAAAATTCACGAACTGTTTACAAAAATAAACGAGGTCGTAAAAGTTCACGAGGTCGTAAAGAAAAATACGAGGTCGCAATTAAATACTCGAGGTCATAATTGAACTGGCGAGGTCTTAAAGAGCTCACGAGGTCGCAAACGAAACACGAGGTCGCAATTGAACTGGAGAGGTCGTAATTAGCTACCCAGGTCGCAATACGAGCTGGATGAGGTAATACGAGCCCGCGAGGTCGCAAACGATGCTGGAATCCTTAGATCTCTTGAATTCGAAACCCTAAACACCAACAACAACACCTTCGACTGCTGCAATACAAATAGAGGTCACAAACAAGATTTCCGATCGTAAACTCGTGAAAGAATCACGTCTAAACGACCCTAAATCAATATTGTCTATCACCAACAAGCTATAACCTTCCGGTATTATACCAAGAGGCTCTGATACCAATTGTAAGTCCCCTGGTACGGATCGTCAATAGCTTGCTCCAGTTATCTTGAGGTGCGGAATCCCTCACTATAACTTGGTGATCAACAATAAGCCCCTAGATCACCTGCTGCCTCGCAGATCTTCTTCGGGCTAGCGGAACAACCTTTGACGACTTAACCTGCACAAGTATGCTTGATATTTTGACAAATGTTCAACCCTAAACTCTGTTAGGATTCGGTTTATATAGGAAACACCCGACATGGGCTTCAGCGAGTCGGCCTCGCAAATCCAGCCCAGCCCGTCACTAATGCGAGGTCGCATTCTGTGATTGGCCTCGTATTTGACCCTGCAAATACGGAGTCGTATTCCCTATGTGCATTTCACACTTAGCAGATTTACTATACATTCAATACTTAAACTTAATCTAGTATTCTATGCATAATACTAAGTTCATTAATGACAATCACATTACAAAGACATATAACAATATAAGCCAAACAATCTAGACTGCTATTGACATAGACGTGCACTTACACCTAGCGCCGCTATCGGTATGTCCAGCGCCGCTCAGGAACCTGCCAGCGCCGCTACCTGCTTAGCCAGCGCCGCTCCCAGCTCCAGTCTGCACACCAGATCGCGAAAAATCCAAAAAAATCAGAAAAACCCAAAAATCCAAAAAAAATCAAAAAATCAGAAAATACCAAAAAGAAAAAAGATGGAGAAGCATCAATGGATTACCATCAAATGGAGACGACTGAAGTTTTTGAAGCTCATCATGTTTCAAGTCGCTCCGCACATGCCATCTTCAACAACAATCATGCAACATAAGCCCGGGAAGTTTCGTTAATCCTTTTACTTTTCGTGTTTTTCCTATTTCCCTGTTATGTTAGGTTTAGTACAACGAGGACGTTGTACAATTTAAGTGTGGGGGGATGGAATAGGAAAAACCCGTGGTTTAATTGCTTGATTTATCACAAGTTTTCTACTACTTATTTCATGCAAATTTAAGTTTTTCTTGTGTCTGAAAACTATTTTGAGAATATAAGCTTTGCAAGTAGACAAAAGATGATGATAACTAAGCAATATTAGCTTGGTAGATGAACGGTTAGTTAGAATTGTTAGCTTAACTATAGATTTGTGGCTGTTCATGCTTCCAACTGGATTAGAGCTTAGACTGAAACTGTATGCGATTATGTTTGCCATAGCACATTTAACCGGACTTTAATATGCCTAGCAATTAGAGCTTTCTAGTCATTAGTATAGGTGTATTAATTGGACTTAATAATACGTGCTTGTGTAGGAACTAGTTTAGATGTATGGTTCGCCTTAATTCTTACACTATTTAATGTGAACTAGTTGCATGCGGAGTAGGAGTATGAGTCATCTGGGATCTCTGATAATGTCTATTGCATGAATAATGTAGTATCTTAAGAAAGGCAATCAGTAGATTAATTAAAAAGAGTTCAAAGAACTAATAACGAGTAAAATCTATACGCATCAAGTTATGTCGCTTTGCGCGTGGGGAACCACCGACCTGTCACCGCTGTCTTGATGTAAGGTATAAACTCTAACCATTAGTTGAGTTATGTCGCTCTGCGAGTGGGAAACCACTGACCTGTCACCGCTGTCTCAACTATTAAAGATGATAATATCGTATAACTGCTTTAGTGTTTAGCTAGTGAGCATGACTGTAGTGTGAGAGTATGTCTAAGTAGTGACTCACAAGTACACAAACGATGAAAATAAATGCCTTGCTAGTAGCTAGTAGTTCTGATTGCTATACAAAACCTTAATTAAGTGCTTAACTAGTCAGCAGAAAGAAGTAAGATTGAGCTGTAAGACATGTGGAAGTATAGAACTGTTTTAGAGGTATTAACACAATAAAAAGTTAGCTTTTAGTTTTGATTGACCAATTATCTTGCCTCTAGCTATAGCTTACTGATTTTGTCTAAAGCTTTCTCAAATCATTTTGCATGACTAATCTTTCAAATGTTTTTAAATATAGTAGAACACTTTAACGCTTAAGATGTCCACTCATCATTGTTTTATCTTTCTTGGACTATTTGCTTGAGGACAAGCAAAGACTTAAGTGTGGGGGTATATGATGAGCGTTCATTTTGTGATAAAAACCCCTATCGAAAGGCTTCATTTCAATGTCTAAATGAGTTAATATTCCGGAACTATCGGTACTTAATGGAGTCGTATGTTTACGCAGGTTCACGGAAGATGCGAGAGAGGGTAAATGGCATCAAGTAACTCAAGATGGAAGCCTATGAAGTTACAAGACACAAGGAGGTGATTCGGAAGCCGAACGAAGCATACGAGAAGCAGCAGGAAGCTGCCAGCGCCGCTGGAGCCCATCCAGCGCCGCTGGGTGGCCCAGTTCAGCAACCGACTTATTCACCTATTTAAGTCGAACTAACCCTCAAAACCCTAAGAGAGCCGATTCAGCAGCCCTAGCCGCCCATATTCAACCCTAGGTCGACTTTGCATATTCCAAGGAGGTTTTGGAGCTTCTAACACCTTCCGATCTTCATCCTCAACCTAGATCTACTCTTTTATTTTACTTTCAGTTGGTAAACAATGTCTTTCATCTTTTCAGACTTTGTTATTTCTTTAATAATGGTAGGCTAGTAGGCTGAATACTTGTTTGGATCAATGTGATCATGTAGACG
Source organism: Erigeron breviscapus (assembly GCA_034093135.1). Taxonomy (NCBI): domain Eukaryota; kingdom Viridiplantae; phylum Streptophyta; class Magnoliopsida; order Asterales; family Asteraceae; genus Erigeron; species Erigeron breviscapus. The sequence goes on along the minus strand of CM067168.1, from coordinate 54,088,097 downwards.
TTTATCTATTTTACTTTATTTGTTAGATCTGTTGGAGTGTGTTTTACTGTTTAACGTAGATCCATGTTTTACTAATTCTTCATATTATTATCGGTTCTATATCTGCATGTATTGATTTAATTCTGATGATCCGTCTATAATCATACACTAGGATTAATACATAAGGATGGAAAACACTAGTCGGTCTTTAACTAGATGTAAAAGGTGATTCACTTGTAACTGAGGGATCCAGAACCATAGTAATTAGGATGAATAGAACATGATGCTTAACAATGTCAGACGCGATCCTTTGACTTGGAAACGAGCACTGTGGTCACCGGAGATAATTACTATCTGGTCATGGCTTAAGAGCCGGGTAACTAAAATATGAACTAGTAACACGAACTTTAGGTCATTAATGCTTAAACAATGAATCTAACGAGAATTTGTTTATAGGGTAGTGTGAGTCTAGCGACAGCACTAGTTAATTAGGCAAAGTGAATCTAACGAGAATCTGAGCCGTGATTAAGTTTCCAACAGTCTAGCAAATGAGTAGGATAGTATTTGGTCGTACCATGAGATCGGAGATGCCAAACAAGTATTTTAGTTTTATTACTGTTATTTGCTTTTTCCAAACTATTTTCAGACTTAGCCAAACAAGTACGCTAGAATTACACATATTACTAGATTAGGTAAAGCAACGCGTCCCTGCGAACGATCCTGTAACTTATCACTAAACTATACTACATCCGATCGGGTTCTCTGCCCGTAGGTGTGTGTTTTAGGATAATTACTTGTACAACATTTATAAATTTAAAAGCAGAAATAAAAACCACCATCATAAGGTATTTATGTTTTGATTATTAAAGGGACTCTGTTTTTAAATTGTATGCAATAAAGGTAACATTCTTAGTTTTTAACGTTAAATATTCGTTATTCGTTAAGTTCCAACGTAACATGCGTCACCAATAAGAAAAAGGTAACATTCTTTGCATACAAACCCTAGCAGCAGCAGCAGCACTCCTCCTCTTTACAGATCAGACTTGATGGTAACTTTTTATTCTCATTCATCATTTTTCTTTATATTATTATTATAAAAACATTCAACTGATTATAATGGATTTCATGTTCAGGCTCCAAAGAAGGAAAAGGCTCCCCCACCGTCATCTAAGCCCGCCAAGTCCGGTGGTGGAAAACAGAAGAAGAAGGTCATTTTTCATTTTTCTTATTTTTAATTCAATATTTTTATGTTATATTTTATTTTATATCTGTTAGATTTAGCTCAGTTATACATTTTCATAGCGTTAATAAATTATAGGAATTTAGTATTGATTAAATCCATGCAAGTATATATCTTACAGATCAGTTCATTTTAAAAATGGTGTACTAGTTGGTTGTTTTTAGGATGGGGGGCTTATTTTCATATGTTATTACTGCTTAAGCTAATAAGTTGTCTTACTAAATCTTATTTTTCCAACATTTATATAAGCTTAAAGCTAAGTGCTTTTAATTTAACATCAAAATTCTGGCTGCCCAATCACCCTTTAACACTTTTGTTTTTAGGTAATTAATTGTATGCTTGTTTATGTTGGTTTTCCGGTTTGTTATTGATTCATTAGTTGGCTAGCAATGCATTATGGTACGATATTGGCACTTCGTATCTGTAAAAGTTAGCTTATTGATGTTTTTAGGTAAAGCAAGAACCTTTATTTAGCGATACTCTGAATTCTACAATGCTTTTTGGATACGCTGTCGACTAGCAATTTTTATCCCGCGTTAATTTTGAATGACAGACTGTTGTAATAATAATAATAATCAAGCAATAGCTTAAGATTGTTCTTGTATTGGTTTTACAGAAGTGGAGCAAGGGAAAGCAAAAGGAGAAGGTGAACAACATGGTTCTCTTTGACAAGGCCACCTATGACAAGCTTCTTACCGAAGCACCAAAGTTCAAGCTCATCACTCCTTCCATCTTATCCGACAGACTTAGGGTACCCTTCATTTTTGCTCTCTACTTTCTTACACCCACATTTTCTGTGGATTATGAATGTGTTGCTCTTTATATTTTAACATTTTTTTCGAAAACTAAGATGTGGGAAAAAGAAATCAAATAAGTTGCTTTTCTATGTAAATCATCACATCATATAGTAGCTATTATTAACGATAAGAATCAAAGCTTATATAACATTTAAAAGATTGTTTGATAGTATTAGTTTACATGCTAACAAGTTATCTTACATTGCATTTACTTTGTGTTGTTGTAGATCAATGGATCTTTGGCACGAAAGGCAATCAAGGATTTGATGGCAAGAGGTGCGATTAGGATGGTGTCTACACATGCCAGTCAACAAATCTACACCAGGGCCACTAATACTTGAGAGAAATATTAGGGGTTACTTGTTTTCGTGAGACAATGTTGAAGCTTGATTTTCCTGTTTGTCCCTCTAGCTTTCTTTATTGTAAGATTGAGTACCTTTTTTGCCATCTTAAAAGGCCTCTAATGCTATATTATCAGACTTAGTTGTGCATTTTTGTCTCTTTGACTAGAAAATCATGATTAGTTTTCCTTTTTTTTTATTGTCATATACTCATATTAATGGTATTCATCATATCTTTGGATCTGTTGTGCATCATGCTCGATATTCTGTTGCTATACAGATCATCTGTGCAATTTGTACAGAAATTCATGAAATGTTTCTGGTTTTTTTTCTTGAATCGTTCTTTTGAAATGGTCAATCGATCTTGTGTGTGGAATGTTTGCCACATATACTCAAACCAACCCTCTTGACTGAAAATCTGTAGAAAGTTACAAAGCTGCTGTTATCTCATTTTACTTTGATAGTGAAATGATCCAATAACATACAGCTTGACCCGAGTCTTGTGATACGATAATCTTTTCATAATGACTGGTGGTTTGAAACTTAGAATAATATGTATGTGCTGCATCAATACACCAACCGATCTCTGATTTCTTGACTTGGGAATGGTTGCTCAGCTTTAATCAATGAAGTGCTTGCTCAGCGGTGCGTAACAAATTTATTTACGAGTCGATTTCTTTGTTGGTTGGCGTGGTGAAAAGGCTGCATAAAACATGCAAACAAGTTCTAAAACAAGATCAATAGGAAGCAAAATTTCTTTTTTTAAAAATAATTAATTACTCCACATTATTTGAGCAGTACTCTTACTAACATCCAAAAAAGCCCAACAAACAGTACGTGGTTGTGCGGATAACGTAACTGTATTCGAAAGTAGAAATAGAAAGAAGAATGACTTCCTTGTGCAGCGCTAAAGAAAGGAATAGCCAGCTATACGTCGAAGTATTAAACATCAACAGCTAATTCGACGTAGAGGCGTGGGAGTTATTAGAGCCGAGAGCGGGACAGCAGTTACAGGGACTGATGACCAGCAGCTAAAGAAAGGAATAGCAGAATTTTACGATGAATCATCAGGAATATGGGAGAATATATGGGGAGGGCACATGCATCACGGCTTCTATGTTGTCCCCAAAAATGCCTAAACCGAGGGGAGAGGTCACTCTAGCGTTTATGTTGTCCCCAAAATGCTTTGTTTGTCGGAGGACATGACCAATGAGAGATTATTTAGAGGAATATGATTAGTTTAGGGGATTTGAGACTTATGTGAGAGAATTATGACTAGTTTAGCTAGACGACCTAAGTTACTTTATTTCATAGGATGTTTAGCACCCGTTACCTTGCTTGCATGGTTGTTTTCATAGGTTGTTTTCATATCACATGTTGGGTTTCTTGCAGGAGGCTAGGTTTATCATGTTTTTACACTTTTATATGTTTAATATGTTCAATACTGATGCTATTGTATATGTATTCTCGAACATGTGCTAAAGTATGTTAGGTCGCATGCTTGCTACTCTTTCCTTCTCTTAATGTACCCGGGTGATACTCCGCGGACATGTATATCTTCTTATGCTCTTGTTCGGCCGACATGTATGGAAACTAACTCTTCACACTTTTCGACTTTTACCTCTTTGTGGCCGGAGGTCCTTATGGAAGCAGTCTCTCTACCTTTGGGTAGGGGTAAGACTGTCTACAGCTCACCTCCCCCATACCCCGCGCAGAAATTGGGTCTTTGTTGTTAATTTCATGGGAATCAAAAAAAAAAGAAAAGGAAATTAGGAGGTGTTTGGTTTGGGTGTGGGTTTATTATGGGGGCATAGGTTTGAAAGAAAAGTAGGAGAGAAATGCAGGATAGTTTTTCAGATATGTTGGGAGGTAATTAAAGTTAATAATTTATATACGAGTACTATTTTAATATAAAAAATAAGGAGAATGTGAGCGAAGAGGTATGTCGCACATTATTTTTTTAAAATAAGTTTCTATCTCACGGGTTAGCATTGAACAAACAACTACAATCATATCGCTCTCATACATACCAACTAGAACAATACCCTGTCGTTGACCGGGTGTGAAACAATATACATAAACTTAAAAGTACACGAAACATGTTCAACTTTATATATAAAAATACAATGCATTAACAAAATTGCAAAAACCAACTTTTATTGATAAAAGCGTAACATAGCACATTTTAAACCAAAACATAAGATAGTTGAAAAACAATTAAGTTTTAGATGTTCAAACAAATAAATTGATGTTGCAAGATGTTCATGGTAAAGATATATGACTATGTAATTTCGAACACACCCTTAGATCCATCAACTTCTTTGTCTTCTATAGTAGCTTCAACCATGAAATCAACAACTTCATCAATCATATTATCTTCATCTTTCGTTGTAGCTTCAACCATAGAATAACAATATTATCAATAATCTTTCTTCAATTTCACGTCTATGTGATTCAGTAAATAATACATTAAACGTTTTTTACCAACACTTAAACAGCTGGAGTCATATCGATCCATCCATATCACCAAATTACCCCCACCCCCCCCCGGGGGGCAATTATTGTAGCCTCAATAACCAAATGACTAATTGAGTTATCGCCAAAGCATGTACCATTGATGAGACCGTGTTGCAAATCCTCAGCTTGGGTCCGGGTCATTGCCTCTTGGTTCCACAACCATTTAGACCTGTCCGAGACCTTCATATGATCATTCTTCTTGATCTTCAGTTTTAACTCATTGCACGAATGGCATCACAGGCTCCATTTGTACATGAATTTATAACAAATCACAAACTACAAATTTATTTGGCAGGATGCCCAGGAAGAAGCATTTCAAACGTTGAAAGACAAGCTCTGTAATGCTCCTATTCTAGCATTACCAAATGGAGTTGAAAATTTCGTGGTATACTGTGACGCATCACATCAAGGCATGGGATGTGTGCTCATGCAGGAAGGTAAGGTCATTGCTTACGCCTCTAGACAGCTCAAGATCCACGAAAAGAACTATACAACCCACGATCTTGAACTCGGAGCGGTTGTTTTTGCCTTAAAGATTTGGAGGCACTATTTGTATGGTACAAAGTGTACGGTATTCACAGATCACAAAAGTTTTCAGCATATCTTCGATCAGAAAATGCTGAATATGCGACAAAGACGATGGGTAGAATTACTCAGTGATTATGATTGTGAACTCAAGTATCATCCCGGTAAAGCAAATGTTGTTGCTGACGCGTTAAGTCGAAAAGATAGAATTTCACTATCTGTCATAACAAGAGCAAGTTCTTACCTTGGCTCATCATTAAGGGATAGAGTATTGGATGATCAGAATGAGGCCTTACAACCAGGGCGTATTGAGGAGGAAGCATTGTGGAATGCCGAACGGTTATTTGAATTGGATGGCGATGGGATAAGACATGTCAAGGGCAGAGTGTGGATTCCCAAGTATAATGGACTTAGAGAACTCTTAATGAACGAGAGTCATCGATCTAAGTATTCAATCCATCCTGGTGCTGACAAAATGTATCATGGGTTAAAGGATTTTTATTGGTGGCCTGGTATGAAAAGAGATATTGCCACGTATGTTTCAAAGTGTTTAAATTGTTCAATGGTTAAGGCAGAGCACCAAAAGCCTTCTGGGCTGCTCCAGCAACCCCAAATTCCTGACTGGAAATGGGAACAGATTACTATGGACTTCATTACGAAGTTACCTCGAACCTTGAAGGGTTATGATACTATTTGGGTCATTGTTGACCGATTGACGAAGTCTGCACACTTCATTCCCATACGGGAGAATTGGAAAATAAAGAAATTGTCTCAATTATATATTGAGAAGATCGTGTCACTTCATGGCGTCCCTGTGTCTATTATCTCGGATCGTGATGGTCGTTTTACTTCACAATCTTGGAGATATTTTCAAGACGCCTTAGGCACTCAGTTGAAATTGAGTACGGCTTACCATCCACAGACGGACGGGCAAAGTGAGCGTACCATTAAGACGTTAGAAGACATGCTTCGGGCATGTGTTATCGATTTCAAAGGTAGCTTGGGATACCTTTTTGCCGTTAGCTGAGTTTTCATATAATAACAGCTATCACACAAGCATTAAATGTGCGCCTTTTGAAGCTTTGTATGGGCGGAAATGTAGATCGCCTGTTTGTTGGCTTGATGCTGGTGAGCGTCGTTTGTACAAGTATGGACTGGTTCAGAAGACTACTGACCAGATTGTTGGAATTAGGGCACGGCTGAAGGCGGCTCAGGATCGCCAGAAGAGCTATGCAGATCGTAGAAGGAAACCCCTTGAGTTTCAAGTGGGTGATAAAGTTATGTGGAAAGTGTCACCTTGGAAGGGCACTGCACGCTTTGGTGTCAGAGGAAAACTTAGTCCTCGTTATATCGGACCATTTGAAATTGTTCAAAGGATTGGTTCCGTGGCTTATAAGCTCAATTTACCCCAAGAGCTGGAACATGTTCATCCCACATTTCATATATCAAATCTTAAGAAATGTTTAACTGATGAAACGTTGGTTGTACCTGTGGAAGAGTTGCAAGTAAATGACTCTCTCCAATTTGTAGAGGAGCCTGTTAAATTTAGACCAACAGCTCAAACAGCTTAGACGAAGTCGTATCAAGTTGGTCAAAGTTCGTTGGAACTCAAAGCACGGACCAGACTTGACTTGGGAACGTGAGGATTATATGAGGAATAAGTATCCTCATCTTTTTACTAAGCAAGACTTGATTTCGGGACGAAATCCTTAGAAGTCGGGGATGCTGTGACAACTCGTAATTTATTAACAACGGGTTAGTCTTAATCTCGATCATTATTATAATTTCGTCTAAATTAGAGATTATGACGTGGAAATTATTAGTTAATTGAACATTTGATATGGTTCAATTAGACGTATCCTTATGACGTAGACTATTAGCTATTTAGACGAATGCCGAGTCTTAAAATAACGTTAAATAAAGATTTAAATGTTATAATTGAACACAGTAAATAGACTGTCTAAACTAAATATTTCTAAAAGTTTAGTTTATTTAATTTTATTGGCTTGTCTTAACAAAAATGAGACGAGGGAAAATATCTTTACTTTACATCTTGACTTTTAGGTCAAATGGTAATTAATCGTAAGCATTTTACCAAATTAAGGGTATTAAAAATATCAAAAAGAAGCCACATGGGCTTAAATTTGTTTGAAAGGCTGGGAGGGAAACAACAAACCCCCCATCACCTCTTTTCTTCTTCTGTCAGACAAAACACAAACACACACACAGAACCCACACAAACTCACCAAAATATTTTCCAAATACTCTCAATCTCTTCTATCTTCCTTTCTAAATTAGTTTTACAAGAGAAGGAATCATTTAGAAATTTTAAAGGTTTATTATCATCTTCATCATCTTCATCAAATTTCTCAAGAACACCATTTTTGGTAAGTTAACTTTTATTCAATCTTTTGATTTGGTTTAAATGCAATTAAGGGTTGTTTTCAGTTTTGATTATGGAATTGGAAGCCTTTAAATTTGATATGAAATTAGGGTTTTGGATGATAAAATGGATATTTTGGCTTAGAATTTGGTTTTAATGTCAATATGATTGAAATGGCGAAACGGTTGGCAAAATGTAATGTTTCCAGGTCTATTGCACTTGTGGAAACCTGTTATAATGAAAGAAATTGTGTCGAAAACGATTTGGGCTTTTTCTGCACTTAGAACTGCTGGTGCTGGCTGCAGAACCTGGCCACTGCGGCGCAGTGGTATGGGTTAGCCCCACTGCGGCGCAGTGTCCATAATCTGGTCTGGTCTCGACTTAGGCCACTGCGGCGCAGTGAGCTTGGATATAGCTCACTGCGGCGCAGTGCTATTGTACTGGTCCTGGTTCGATTTAGCCCACTGCGGCGCAGTGAGCATGGTTCTGGCTCACTGCGGCGCAGTGGATACCTGCTGGAAAGTTTTTGCGCGTCGATTTTTAAACATTAATAACTTTTAATCGTTAAGTCTAAATAATTTTATTTACTTTAGTTGATAAAAATCAATGTTTGAAACACGTTCTCGGTTATGGCATTCTAGGGTCTATAGCTAAGTAGTGTACGTAGGATACTCGTCGTCAAGGGTTTTGATCCTCATTATTGGTAATGATATCATAGGTTTTGGATAACGTGGAGAACTGGTTGTTGAATCTTCTCGAGCTTCTTTGTACCTTTTAGCATTTAGATCGCTAAGGTGAGTTTATGGCGCCCTTTTCCTTTTACTTTGGGCCTGAAAAGCATGTACTGTTGTATACACTATTTATTAAATAAATGATTGTTTTTGTGTATGCCATGTGATATGGATGCTTAAATCATTTGACTTAAATTTGCCATGTTGGGCTGTCGAAAATGTGTATACGTGTCATTTATTAAATGTTGAATGAAATGACGTTGAATTGCCGTGTGATGGCGAATTAAATGGTTTCTTGTGTTTGACAAACTAAAATGTTTCCCCTATGGGTTGTATTGTCGGATCTAGATATCTCGACTGTCTTGGTTACGGTCCGCACCCATTTAGAACGGAAACCTGTGCGAGGCATATTGATTGTCATATGCTGTCATCAGATCTAGATATACTGATTGACGTGATATAAGATGAGTTTGGATTTGATATACCTACTATCTTATTTTAAATTTTGATATATGACGTGTCCAGATTTAGATATACTGGCAGTCTTGTTATGAAATAAAAGAGATGAGTCAGATTTGATATACTGACTATCTTGTTATAAATTGTGATATAAGAGTTGTCAGATCTAGATATACTGACAGTCTTGTATAAAAGGTCGGATCTAGATATACCGACTGTTTTTGAAATAAAAGTATTGTTAGATGTTGTATTCTAACTGCCTGGTCTTTTATAAATATAGGTCATTGTGTTGTATCAATGACGAATAAACATTTGGTCAAACATACTGTAAACTCACCAACTATTTCGATAGTTGATCCTCTCAAATTTCATGCTTTTCAGGGAACCAACAGTAAGTATTTGGAAGCGTATATGGCATTTGAAGCCATCTTTTGAACATTGGATGTACAATTAGCGTCAGACCTCTGAGGACTATAGCTTTATTTAGTCCTAATTGTACTTAGCTGTCCATATGTTATATTTGTAATTAGTGGGCCCATTTCCAATTGAGGATAGTTTGTATCCGTGTATTGGGGTCCACTTCTGAACGATTATACTTGTAATAAACTTGTATTTGGATTAATGGATGTAATCTCTATTTACCTTCTGATTAGTACGCAATTTTTTTGTTAACCCTGTATTTCCGCTACAACGGGGTGTGACACCCGGCCAAGGCCTGTTTTAGTGTTTTTAAAAACATTACTTCAAGCAAAAGAACAAGAAATTACCATTACTATTTTACTGATATATATAAGTTTAATTTCCTACAAAATCTGACAAATCCTACAGTTCCTAGAGTCAATTCATACGCCTCCTAACAAAAATGGCCAATGCTCTTATAGCAATCCTACAAGCGGAGACGCCGTGAACACATCACACCGTCACGGTGGTGTCACACCATCGGTGCCCCAAATGATGCGCCTATGGTACCCCATAGGTGGTTAGCTCGGGTTTTCATATCATTCTCATATATCAAAACAACTTTTTACATAGCATTTCAAAAATAATCTCATCCTACAATGTTTCAAAAGCTTTCTTATTTCGAATCGAAATCTCAACTTATTCAAAGATCTTTCGTACATATATTTCAAAAATCAGAATTTATTTAAAACCTTCGGATCATAACTAACACATAGCATATACGAGCAAAATAGTTTTGAGGCCTTAAAAGACATATCAAAATCACTTTAACAACAGAGTAACGCGGAAGGAACAAACGGAATTCAAATCATAGTTTTGATATATATGTATACGTACAAGTTTAAAACAGAAATCCGTAGTCTAAACTAGTAATGATCCATTGGTTCACCAAAATCCTTATCAAAATCTACATCGAGCAAACTAAATTCAGAATTTTAAAGATGCTTCCTACTCGTTTTCTCCCATCCTTAATTCCATTTGTATAAGTTTATTTAGACTTTTTAGTATGACCTTTAGGCTTAATTATCCAAATCATAAATATATCGATCAAAATACGTACGTAGACTATGTAATTCTATTAAGCATAAATTATAAATATTTAGCACATGAAGTAATCTTCTTCATGATGTCCACCAGCAGGTTTTCGAAAACGATTTTTGCATATTTTGCCTTAATATATATTTTACTGAGTTACATTTATACTTGGTTCCAAAAATACATAGTACAAGTGATTATAAAATTTGATCGTGCTAATATCGTACTCATATTAAGACTCGAAAAGAAACCGCTTTGACATCATCTCTATTTAACAGGAAGTTATAATGAACCAAAAGTACTTAACAGAATATTCGATTACAATTAACAAGGGTGGATCGTAATATACCTTTGCGATCATTATCACAGCTTCCGTAAAGATCTCAAGACGAACTAAAAACAACTCTATAGGATGATCTCGGGACGAATAGCTTAACCCGAAACTAATCTAGCTGCAAACTAACTTGTTTACTCACGATCACATCCTGGTTTTTATGTCTGTTTTACCATACGGTTTAAAGAATGGGACGTACGGTGGTTTACACAATGAGAGAATTGTCAATGTTTATGTGAATGAATAACTCAAGAGTGATTTATAAATTAGTTTGACCGCCTCTCACTTATCTCCTGAAGATGATTATCTTAGGTGTAAACTCTATAGACTTAATTATAAATTAATTGGTCACGAAAACTTTTCCAAAGCAGAGTTATAAGGACTCACGGTTATCCTAAAAATTAATTTGGTCACATTTGTTTCTTTGTTTAAAAGTTTAGATGAACTTAACAACTAATAAGTTTTTAGAATTACGGTTGTATAATTATCATTAATATTATCAATAGTTCATACTTATCTTAGGATTACACTTCATTTATTAATATTATTCGTATATCAAAATTTGGGGTATTATAGCTAACCTTATGTATGAATATAGATCAGATTTAAAAGAATTTGGTTTTACTTTTGATTGGTGATACTTTCGATTGAGTGCTGTATGTTTCAGTCAAAGAGAAAAGAGGAGTGTGCTAGTTCTTCTGTGGTGGTGGCACTACTATTTATTGTCAAGAATCTTCTCATTGAGAAACTAAAATAAAAAATGAAGTCAAAAAAATATTTTGATTTTTATTTTATAATGTCAAGAATCTTCTCATTGAGAAACTAAAATAAAAAATGAAGTCAAAAAAATATTTTGATTTTTATTTTATAATGAGTTCATTGATCTGAACATGTATTTTGATATTTTTTAATATGTATGATTTTGAATATATATATTTTAGGGATATAATTGTAAAACTATATTTTTTTATCTTTTCTTTTTTTATCTATTTTTTTTAACTCAAGAATGTCTTTTATAAGTATACTTTTTTTTCCTTTTCTTTTCTTACCCACTCCTTTCTTTCCTTTAATTGTGTTTTAAACTCGAGAATGGAGTGTAAATTTGGTCTTCTGGCAACTCACGTCCATCACACGTACAATTATAATTGTTTTTTTCAAATGTTTTAAAAACCGGTATTTTGGTCGTACCGGTGTGGTGATTTTTTCCGGTATTATCGATATTACCGGAATACCGGCTGGTACGGCTAATTTAATTTAATTTATTATTTTTTATAAAAATCATACAAAACTTTACAATTTAACGAAAATAGTCAAAATATAATTACAATTCACTCAAAAATAATACCAAATAGGTATTTTATAACAAAATATAAGTTTTAAAGTTCACAAATTACAAAAATAGCAACATAAAGTATCATAAAAGTGTATATCCAATTTTGGTCACCTACAAAAAAAGAAATTACTTATTTGGCCATAAGATTCTTAGGCCTCTGCCAACGCACGTCTTCAACCTCGGCGTGGCTTTTCGTCCTCCCTTCCTGCGTTAGCAGCAAGCCCGGCGTGGCTCTTCCTAGATGGCCTCTTCCCCCCATCGCCGGGTGAGGAAGAGGTGGTGGTGGACCCGACAACGTAAACAAAACAAAAAACCAATTTTTTTTGTTTTTTAAGTGAAGGAAGAGATGAGGAAGAGGTGAAGAAGAGGTAGGGTTGGTAGTGAGTAGAAAGAGGTGATTTAAGGAGAGAGAAAATCTGATGTGGCAGTGAGGAAGAGCCAGGAAAAGCTGCAGGGTTGGCTGAGGCCTTACCACCTAACATTCTTAGTAAGAAATGAAAATAACCAACCAAAATGTGACAAATGTCATTAAATGGGATCCACAATGTTTTACTAGCTTTGACTTTATTATTTGTTAGTATATATATATACTTGTTAGTATTTTTTTGACACAATGGTAAATTAATAGGTTAATATATGTTACTATCCCAATTCTATATACATATATTTTCATTTGTTCATAAAAAAAATCGTTTTTTTAGTTTTAGTTTCATTTCTACCAAATATATCTCCAAAAGTGAGTTATTCTTAAAAAATTAAATACAACCAAGGTCTTTATTGTTTGTGGTGATAAAAAAAAAGTTTTAAATGTTTAAAATGAATTCAAAATTTTTAGATTTTTTAAACTAATCATAAAATGTTTAGAATGAAATTCAATTTTTTAATTCATTTTAAACCTTTTCTTATATCACCACAAACAATAAATACCTAAATCGTTTTGTTTTTTTTAATAAATCATTTTTGGTGGAAACTGAAGCTGAAACTGAAACAAATGAAAGTTTTTTAAGGATAAATGAAAGTATATATACATATAATAAAGATTATACTAGATACTAACCAATGTATGAACTTATTTAAATTATGTTAGTTATTCGATCAGATGCAATTATTTGTAAATAAAAAAGGTGTACAAGGCAGAAGAAAACTTTGTAAAATAAAAGAGAGAACACAATGGAACCAACAAAAATAGACATAAATTTTGTAAAAAAAGTTTGTGAAAAAAAGAAGGTTATTTTAGAGGAAAAAAAGATGACAAACTAGTACATACATGGGACCCAAAAAAACCTTTGGTATTATATAATTGGTTATTAGTATTTCTTACTTATTTCGGTAGGTAGTAAGAATATCTTGACTATGTGGTAAATTTTCTTATAGTTGTCCATATCTGGATATAGCTCTTCAAATTTGACCATTAAGGTAATTTTCCCTTAAAAAATAACATTAAAGTATCATAAAAATAGATTTTTAAAAATTCAAAAAAAAATGAAAATACCGGTACTGCACCACCACCAGAATCCGGTGTGGCGACTGGATTGTGTAGGGCACCACCACCACAAAATTCACCTGCCACCACCGGAATCCCGTCATCACAATACAGCAGAAAAAACTCACCACCACTATACAACCACCATACTTACCCATCTTTCTTTCCATATATCACTATACCATCCACCTCCTCCGCCGGTCACCTACCTGTAGCGTTCAACCTCTTCGCCAGAAAGTCCTCCAACGACAGCCACTCTCCTCCGCCAATCAGCGCTTTGATTTCTTTCTATTTGTCTTTATCTTTATTTTGTGTTATGAAAAAGAATCAAATATAGGATGTGAGAGAAACCGAGAGAAGAAATGAATATTGATATAGAAAAAGAAGAACAAGATTTGGATATATATCTGGTTATCAATACATATAGATATGTGGTTATCAATATATATGACGGTAGTAAATATGTACTCATGTTACCCTAAACTCAATTTCCATTTATCACTTATCACATTTTTTTTTACATCATGATTCCCTCTTTTTAGTTTTTTTTTTTTTACATCATGATTTCCTCTTTTTAGTTTTTTTTTACATCATAGATTTATATGTTGTCAAGCTTAGAAATAAAGGAATTATTAGAGTATTATTTTGAATAAAGTCAATATAACAGCCCACACTCGACTCAATATCAAACTCGGGGCCTAAAACTCTATTACTTGACAGAGGTTTTCCTTTTCAAGCTTGAACTCGGGTTTCTAAATCTGGTTAACTTGACTCGATTATAAATATTAATAGAATAAATTATATTAGTAGGGTAATTATTTTGAATAAAGTCAATATGACAGCTCACACTTGACTCGATATCAAACTTGAAGCCTGAAACTCTATTACTCGACAGAAGCCTTCTTTTATAAGCTTGAATTCGGGTACTTTCCAAATCTAGTTAACTTGACTCGATTATAAATACAGTAATGGAGTAATTAAATTATATTTTGTATTGATGGACTCGATAATTTTGAGCACCGCTTGACCTAACTCGACATATTAAAGCTCGATTTGATTCAACATGATTTGGCGATATTATTACAATTTAAACATTGTTTATCTATTACTATGTGGAATTATGACATTTTGAGTCATATTGTTAGTGTTATTGGAGTACCTATTGCTGTAGACAGGTATACCGAGGAAATGTGTGAGAAAAATTATGGCAGGGCCGTTTTTGCCAGGGTTTTGGTTAAAGTAAATGCTGATCAGGATATTCCACCACATGTTGAGGCATTGGTTTTGGGTAAAATGAAGAAATTCAGGTTGCATTATTATTGGAAACCCGATAGATGTTCACATTGTGCCATTTTTGGCCACAAGTTTATGGAGTGCACAGAAAGGCCAAGATCAGCTGAAGAAATGGAAACTAGGATGGATACCGAAGCTAATAAGGTAGACACTTCTGGTACAAAAGCCAATTCTGAGCAACCGGACGGGGACTTCCAACAACCCAAAAGAAGAAGACGGAGACCCAACAAATCAGCAAGGGCTATTCTTAAGCCCAAGTTTCAATACATTCCCAAGAAATCAAAGAAGTCGGACGATCCTAAGGGCAAAACTAAAACAATTGCTCAAGAGACTACAGTTTTGTCTTTTCGGCCAGGACTCCACCACTAGATACGGTAGCCCGAGATACACAGTCAGGTATACATACTCAAGTTCAGGAGGATATCCATACCAGTTCAGTTCCAGCTGCAGATACATTTACAGTGGCTCCAGACCATCAGTCAGCTCTTCAGGAGGATATCCATACCAGTTCAGTTCCAGCTGTAGATACATTTACAGTGGCTCCAGACCATCAGCCAGCTCCAACTAAAGAAAATCCCACAGGTCCTACTATTCCTGAAAATCAAATTGTTCCTGATGATCCGGATATTGATTCGGTACCACTTGTCAACTCCGACCTTCCACAAACTGCTCTTGGCAAACAAGATTATGTACCAGGTCATAGGGAAGAAGTGGATGCAACATTGGCAGTTGGAAACCTTCTCTGTATAGATCTAGACGGCTACGAGTCAGAGATTACTTTAATTATATCTGGCTACTGATGCGGATTTAAATAATTACTTTGTGAATGCTTCAATAGAGTTACCAGGGATGTTTACTATTTTGTCAGTTGATTTTCTCTTATGGGAAGTGCTATATATGTTGTAAGTGTATGTTTTGATCTAGCACCTTGCTAGTGAAGTAATATAATTATTGTTTGCCGTTAAAAAAAAAAAAAACATTGTTTAGTAGAAAGTTGACACAGTTTATCAAATTGAGTTCGTACAAACTTGACAATTTTGTCCTTTTAGTACTCCAAGCGACGTGACGTGTGCTCAAGTTCCAAATGCTAACATTTTGCTTCTGTCTTGTCTGATCAGGGCCCAAGTATTGTAGAGGTCCAAAATTTGATAAATACTAAGCAGTCACACTAATGAGTAATGAAAAGGCTCCTGCTTTAAGCAAATCCTCCATTGTTTTGTTATTTTGTCATTTTTCTTATTATCAAATAGTCTTTGAGATAAATAATAACCATTTATTAATACAGGATTACAGGTGCTTCTAATGTACAATGATATTTAATAATTTAAAAGTAAATTTAAATTATGATATGATGTATAAATTATCCAACTCAGTTAGTTGAGTTCGGTAAGTATCTATTTAATGGTCAATAAATCTATGTTTACCGGCCAGGCCATCTGCAAAAGTTAAGTTTTTTATTTTAAAATACATAGTGTGACGATTTCTTAAAATTTTTTCCTGACCATTTTTTATCTTATTTATTAAGTGAGGTTGTTCAATTCTATAAGACTCAAAATATGTTACCACACTGTCAATTTCACATTTGTCAATTTCATAATCTAAGCAAAAGAAATAATAAAACGTTGTAAAGATGCAATGTAATAAAACAATAGAGATAATCTGTATATTTGCAAGAGGAGTTTAGTATATAATGTAGAGCCTAATGAACACTTTTAATCATTTGATTGCTTGATTTTATTTCTTACTTAAAGTGGTATGTGGTAAGGATTCATTGACTATATAAGTACATTTTTTTTTGTAAGTGTTTAAATTAGGATATAGACCACATATTTAATTTTCCTTTATTTTAAGGCAATACCATAACAACGATAAAGATATGCAATATGTAATTCATATTTTTGGTTTGTGCAGCACAAATATAAAAAAAAAAGTGTGTACAAAATCATGAATATAACGAAAAAAAAACCAAAAAAATAATTCAAAACAAAACGCTATGTTTTCTAAGATCTTGAGCATATCAAATTTACCATAACCATGCTAAAAAGTTTGTCCTATCAAATACATATATTTAAAGGGGAAAATCACAAAACTCAAAATAAGCTTGATTTCCAAAAACCTTTATAAAAAAAAACACAAATGGGGTGAGGGCAACACATAACGACGTTAATGAAAGTAACCTCTCTACCTTTCTGTAGGGGTAAGGTTGTCTACATCATAACCATACCTAAAAGTTTATCATATCAACTAGTACTATTTTTTCAAGGGGAAGGTTGTTGAACTAACCATGATGAATAATAACGAAAAAAAAAAAAAAAAAAAAAAAAAAAAAAAAAAAAAAAAAAAAAAAAAAAAAAAAAAAAAAAAAAAAAAAAAAAAAAAAAAAAAAAAAAAAAAAAAAAAAAAAAAAAAAAAAAAAAAAAAAAAAAAAAAAAAAAAAAAAAAAAAAAAAAAAAAAAAAAAAAAAAAAAAAAAAAAAAAAAAAAAAAAAAAAAAAAAAAAAAAAAAAAAAAAAAAAAAAAAAAAAAAAAAAAAAAAAAAAAAAAAAAAAAAAAAAAAAAAAAAAAAAAAAAAAAAAAAAAAAAAAAAAAAAAAAAAAAAAAAAAAAAAAAAAAAAAAAAAAAAAAAAAAAAAAAAAAAAAAAAAAAAAAAAAAAAAAAAAAAAAAAAAAAAAAAATAAGTTAAGTGGTAAAAATAAGAAAAAAAAAAAAAAAAAAAAAAAAAAAAAAAAAAAAAAAAAAAAAAAAAAAAAAAACCAAAACCAAAAGAGAAAATAAGTGTGTAGAAAATCATGAATATAACGAAAAAAAAACCAAAAAAATAATTCAAAACAAACCGCTATGTTTTCTAAGATCTTGAGCATATCAAATTTACCATAACCATGCTAAAAAGTTTGTCCTATCAAATACATATATTTAAAGGGGAAAATCACAAAACTCAAAATAAGCTTGATTTCCAAAAACCTTTATAAAAAAAAACACAAATGGGGTGAGGGCAACAAATAACGACGTTAATGAAAGTAACCTCTCTACCTTTCTGTAGGGGTAAGGTTGTCTACATCATAACCATACCTAAAAGTTTATCATATCAACTAGTACTATTTTTTCAAGGGGAAGGTTGTTGAACTAACCATGATGAATAATAAGCAGGTCTCATTCTATGTCGTGGATGCTTTGAATCAGCCATTTCCTGATGGAAAGTTTGATCTGGTTTGGCCCATGGAAAGTGGAGCATGCCCGATAAACTAAAGGTTCCTTCAGTCAAAGTTCAATTCATCAAGTATACAGGCACATAGCACATGTTTGAATGAATCCCCTTGTATGTGTCCATATTTTTAATGTTATTTCTCGGTTTCTTGATCAACAATTCGTTAGCGAGTTGGCTCGAGTGGATGCCCCAGGTGCCACAATAATTATAGTCACATTCTGCCACAGAGATCTTACCTCTACCGAGAGTCCCTGCGACTAGAGGAAACAAGGCTTTTGGACAAGATTCGTGATGGGTTTTATCTTCCTGCTTGGTGTTCTAATGCTGACTAAACAAATTTATTGGAATCCCTTTCTCTTAAGGCACATTCCATCATGTTCACGAGTCAACACATTTACAAGAACATTATTTAGTTCACATTAACATTAACTATTTGGTTTAAGATGCGTCGAAGTCAATGGCTAAACCTAGAGCAATAAATCTTGAGCTATTTTTCTCAGGATATCAAGACAGAAGATTGGTCTGACAATCTTGCTCCATTTTGGCCAGCTGTGATAAAGTCTGCACTAACATGGGATGGCCTGACTTCATTGCTACAGAGTGGTAACTGGGTTTTACTCTCTTTTTCCCTTGAAATATATTAATGGTAGAGTTAAATATGGGGTATGTTTCATCTCTGATGGGTCAATTGGGTTAAGCTAAACGATTCAACTAAAAAGCATACAGGTAAAATGGGTTGATCTGGGTTGAAAATCAACCAAGGTGTAATAAAATGCTTAAAATGGGTTGGACTTTCCATCGCTTATATTTATACTAGTATTGCTTTTGACCTGAACCAGTTATGGCTAGTTACCGAACCGCCCATTTTGCCACTTCTATTTGTCAGAGTGTCAAGCCTAATAACTGGTGAGAAAGGGATTCTATCATCAACCCCAACCCTTCCAAAGGTGATAGAGTCTTGTTGCACCAGGGTCACTCTTTGTAGTTCTTATGTTGTTGGGTAGTGAACAAGTATTTTACTTTCTTCATTCTTAAAATTGATTCGATAATAGGATGGAAGACAATTAAAGGTGCACTAGTAATGCCATTGATGCTTGAAGGATTCAAGAAGGGTGTAATCAAATCATCAATCATTACATGTAAAAAGCCTGAATAAGTGATGCCACAATGTCAATATGTATGTACGTTCAGATTAAGATAAACGCTTACTATTTCTGCCATGTTGGTAGCTAAACAATATAGACGAAATTCAAAAGCAGTTATGCACTGTGCAACTAAAATCATGGTAACAGAGTTTACCCGATCATAATGTTTGAAGTTGATGATTATCTTACCCTAATGCAGCTTTCTGGCATGATTTATTTTCTCAGGAAACTATGTTTAACTTATAGAAAATAAAATTAGCTTCAAAAGGTAGAAACCTATTAGGTTATAAAGATTTTCTCCAGTTTAAATCTTAAAAACAAAAAGGTAAAGATGTTACATGGGTTGTTTAAAACATTAAATATATTTTTAGTATTTTAGATAATATTCTGATGAAATTTTAATTTCAGCAATTTTGTAGTGATGTAACAATCATTTCAAAAAAATTTACCATACAATCGAACAAAAGATTCAGCATCAATATTTTCATACTAAAATCAGTTAACTCATACTACAATTTGAGAATTTGTAATCCGTCAGACAACGTTTCTCCACCAATACATGGTCATCTGCAGAAGAACCATGGACTCGATAAAACAAAGATAAACTAAGCATACAACAACCTGCCTAAGTTTTCTTTGAGATGGCAACGTACCGGTTAACAATCCCAAAGGAGTGGTGTTGGGAGGATTCAATGTGGGTGACATCGACAAACCTCTTATACGGACAACACTAGCAAAACGGTCGGATATGGTAAGACCTATTAACCCAAATGTGAAGGATGATTTGCAGAATTTCCAGAGAAAACTCGCGGCTCGCATATTTGTATCGAACTAACTAACAAATCAAGGTCAGCATAATCTATCTATCTATCTATCTATCTATCACTAACATCCTATCTATCTATTTTATTTTTATCTACACGAGCATGATCATCGTAAGAAATTATAAAGAAGCCAACATACCGGGCCAAAGGATCGGGAGTCCATGCTGTCAGATGGATTGTCTCCTTCAACCCAACAATGTCCTTCCGGAATCTTGACAGCATCATATGATAGAGGAACATTGATCCAGTCACCTGGCATGGCAGTTATACGTTTTATGTTTTTCTCTGTGTAACTATTTGGGGAGCTGCAAAAAGATACAAGCTATCAAAATTTTGGCTAGGAAGACAAGATTGCCGTTTTCTAAAATTTAAGAATCCATGTGGATGTTGCCACAAAGTCACAAACTTATACTACCAATATTCTTTATCCTGTGGCATTATTGTAAAATTTTATGTAGTTCTTAATATATACACTATAACTTTAACAATCCACATTATGTCGTTATTAATTAGTCCCTTTCACCCAAATACTCAACCCATAAACAAAACTAAAGCTATTAAAGAGTCCATAAACAATGTTGCGTAAATGAAGGTACATAATATAATACAGTATAAATAAAAAGACATATGAAAGTAACGAAAGCGGCAATGAGCTAGATAATACCAGAAAACTACAACATCACCATGTGAGAATTTGTAATCCGTCAGACAACGTTTCTCCACCAATACATGGTCATCTGCAGAAGAACCATGGACTCGATAAAACAAAGATAAACTAAGCATACAACAACCTGCCTAAGTTTTCTTTGAAATGGCAACGTACCGGTTAACAATCCCAAAGGAGTGGTGTTGGGAGGATTCAATGTGGGTGACATCGACAAACCTCTTATACGGACAACACTAGCAAAACGGTCGGATATGGTAAGACCTATTAACCCAAATGTGAAGGATGATTTGCAGAATTTCCAGAGAAAACTCGCGGCTCGCATATTTGTATCGAACTAACTAACAAATCAAGGTCAGCATAATCTATCTATCTATCTATCTATCTATCTATCTATCTATCTATCTATCTATCTATCTATTTTATTTTTATCTACACGAGCATGATCATCGTAAGAAATTATAAAGAAGCCAACATACCGGGCCAAAGGATCGGGAGTCCATGCTGTCAGATGGATTGTCTCCTTCAACCCAACAATGTCCTTCCGGAATCTTGACAGCATCATATGATAGAGGAACATTGATCCAGTCACCTGGCATGGCAGTTATACGTTTTATGTTTTTCTCTGTGTAACTATTTGGGGAGCTGCAAAAAGATACAAGCTATCAAAATTTTGGCTAGGAAGACAAGATTGCCGTTTTCTAAAATTTAAGAATCCATGTGGATGTTGCCACAAAGTCACAAACTTATACTACCAATATTCTTTATCCTGTGGCATTATTGTAAAATTTTATGTAGTTCTTAATATATACACTATAACTTTAGCAATCCACATTATGTCGTTATTAATTAGTCCCTTTCACCCAAATACTCAACCCATAAACAAAACTAAAGCTATTAAAGAGTCCATAAACAATGTTGCGTAAATGAAGGTACATAATATAATACAGTATAAATAAAAAGACATATGAAAGTAACGAAAGCGGCAATGAGCTAGATAATACCAGAAAACTACAACATCACCATGTGAGAATTTGTAATCCGTCAGACAACGTTTCTCCACCAATACATGGTCATCTGCAGAAGAACCATGGACTCGATAAAACAAAGATAAACTAAGCATACAACAACCTGCCTAAGTTTTCTTTGAGATGGCAACGTACCGGTTAACAATCCCAAAGGAGTGGTGTTGGGAGGATTCAATGTGGGTGACATCGACAAACCTCTTATACGGACAACACTAGCAAAACGGTCGGATATGGTAAGACCTATTAACCCAAATGTGAAGGATGATTTGCAGAATTTCCAGAGAAAACTCGCGGCTCGCATATTTGTATCGAACTAACTAACAAATCAAGGTCAGCATAATCTATCTATCTATTTTATTTTTATCTACACGAGCATGATCATCGTAAGAAATTATAAAGAAGCCAACATACCGGGCCAAAGGATCGGGAGTCCATGCTGTCAGATGGATTGTCTCCTTCAACCCAACAATGTCCTTCCGGAATCTTGACAGCATCATATGATAGAGGAACATTGATCCAGTCACCTGGCATGGCAGTTATACGTTTTATGTTTTTCTCTGTGTAACTATTTGGGGAGCTGCAAAAAGATACAAGCTATCAAAATTTTGGCTAGGAAGACAAGATTGCCGTTTTCTAAAATTTAAGAATCCATGTGGATGTTGCCACAAAGTCACAAACTTATACTACCAATATTCTTTATCCTGTGGCATTATTGTAAAATTTTATGTAGTTCTTAATATATACACTATAACTTTAACAATCCACATTATGTCGTTATTAATTAGTCCCTTTCACCCAAATACTCAACCCATAAACAAAACTAAAGCTATTAAAGAGTCCATAAACAATGTTGCGTAAATGAAGGTACATAATATAATACAGTATAAATAAAAAGACATATGAAAGTAACGAAAGCGGCAATGAGCTAGATAATACCAGAAAACTACAACATCACCATGTGAGAATTTGTAATCCGTCAGACAACGTTTCTCCACCAATACATGGTCATCTGCAGAAGAACCATGGACTCGATAAAACAAAGATAAACTAAGCATACAACAACCTGCCTAAGTTTTCTTTGAAATGGCAACGTACCGGTTAACAATCCCAAAGGAGTGGTGTTGGGAGGATTCAATGTGGGTGACATCGACAAACCTCTTATACGGACAACACTAGCAAAACGGTCGGATATGGTAAGACCTATTAACCCAAATGTGAAGGATGATTTGCAGAATTTCCAGAGAAAACTCGCGGCTCGCATATTTGTATCGAACTAACTAACAAATCAAGGTCAGCATAATCTATCTATCTATCTATCTATCTATCAGTCTGCAATAACAAAAACAATATATATATCAACACACTAACGGTTAAAATAATCTAGTGTTTGCAACTAATTATTTGATTTTTACACATTTTTTATGACAATGTGAACCCTCTAAGCTTAGTTGGCGTGGTCATACTAAACAAAAAATTGAAAAATGTCACTTGAAGATCACACTGGGAACCACGTTGTAACCACTTTTTACCCGGTTTAAATCACACTGACATATATTATATTAATTAATTATAAAAAAAAGGGGGACAATTGGTTAGGGAGAGAATACGTACTTTAATTTGTTGTGTGGCTGCCGGCCGGGAGGTGCCGCCGTGTTGGTTCTCTGTTTCGGATTTCCTAATTTGACTTGTAGGAAAATACACTTAACCCACACCAACTTTTATTTAGTTATTACTTTTACCCTCTAGGACCTTGTTTGATTACAATGATGCCCTCAATTATTTATATAACTAGTTTTTTTTTTAAATGGGGGTGGTTAGAAAAGTATGGATTTTTGTTATTTTATAACGAGAAATTTAACCCCGGGCGTTGCCCCGGGAGGAACGTAGATCGTGTGTAACGTCGGTGATATATACATAACGATAAACGGACGATAAAAACGAAATAAGAAACTATATAAAAACTGAACATTTAGTTATACAAAAGGAATACACTAAAACCAAACACAAAAAAGAGAACAAAAGAAAAAACAAAAGGGGAAAACCAAATGAAAAAGTTATAAAAAAATCAAATGTTACATGTGAAAAATATATAAAAAACAAATGTTTAAAAAATAAAAACGAATATATAATGGAAAAAAAGGAGAAAAAAGTTGGATAAAAAACAAAATATATAGCATTGTAAAAACTTATAAAAGAACAAAATATAAAGTGTAGAATTAGGTATAAAAAAACAAATGTTAAAAAAGATTTTAAAAAAACCCACAAATATGGGCTAGAAATAATAAAAAACAAACCAAAAGGGGCAGAAAGGAAAAAGAGAAAAAAGGATGGGGCAAAAAAAAAGAAAGGAAAAAAGGAGGGGAGGCTAGAAATGATAACAAAAACAAACCAAAAGGGGCAGAAAAAAAAAGAGAAAAAAGGATGGGGCAAAAAAGAAGAAAGGAAAAAAGGAGGGGCAAAGTGTAAAAAGTAAAAAAAAAAAAAAGGGAAGAGAGGAGGATTTCGAACCCATGACCACCCACCCACAGGTAGAGAACAAACCACTCACCAAGTTGACTTTTGTATTTTATGTGGCAAATATGGTATTTATCTTAAAAAGCAGATGAGGACAAAATAGCTAATGTAGATAAGAAAGACTTTAAATGTTATATATATATATATATATTAATTATAGATAAATTTTCAAAATAATCTTTCAAGGGACATAAACATATAAAACTTTTATCTCTACATATCATCATAAATGAAATTTGAAATGGTTTAGGGTATATATATAGCAATAAAATGAAATAGTACATTGGATATAATGACAACTTGAAAACTTTTATTATATCATAATAATAATGACTTTAAGAAATAATTACATGTCCGAACCTTTCATATTAGCAAGAGACCCTTAAATATAGTAAATAACAAAAAATTAAGTAAAAAAAATGTTGAAAGGTTTTTAACAAACCAAACCGAAACATCTCTTTTCACCCCAGCAGGATACCAATTAGAGTTTGGTAGCAAAGGAGATGAGATGGAAAAGGGGTGCAGAGATGGTTAGCAAAGGAGTATATATTAATGTTAACAATAACAATAATGTTTGTACACACGGTTGTTGTATTATCCTTAATCGATCAAATCAAATAATAAAATATCACATATAAATTCTCATAAATATAAAAATGCACATTTAATCTTCAATCTCAGAATATTTCTAAAGTGATTTAGAGAAATCTCAATTTCATATATCTTTAAGATATATAGCCAAATTATTTCTAGAAATAACAACGATCTACCATATTAATTTATTTTATGTGACATCTAACATAAAAATAGAAATGTGTATAGTATATTGTCTTTCTTATTTTAAGTTTAAAAAATGAGACGTATGCTGTATACATATATACACACGTATCAATTGTCTGTCTTATATATTCTTTCAAATTGATGTAGAAAACTATCAGTACGTACTTTCGTCTTCAACATGG
This sequence comes from Erigeron breviscapus, assembly GCA_034093135.1. Lineage (NCBI taxonomy): Eukaryota > Viridiplantae > Streptophyta > Magnoliopsida > Asterales > Asteraceae > Erigeron > Erigeron breviscapus. The sequence goes on along the minus strand of CM067168.1, from coordinate 54,062,847 downwards.
CGTTACCATGCGCGGATATGGTAAAGTTAACCTTCTCATTTGATTATGCATATGTATATATATGTGATACAATTGAATTTATATTTAGTTTTGGTTTTGAAGGAATGTTGTCTTAAAGTCCAACCCCATCTGATTTCTCAACTGCCATCTCTCTTTTACCTTCACATGAGCACTCTTGTATCACCAGGTAGTATATATTATTACTTAATAATTGATTATTAATACATTTTTTTACTGTCGAGGTAGAATGTTGATAGTTATACCCCAGATTATTACTACATTCATTCATTGAATTCACTTCAATTATTATGGTAAATATATGGAGATGTATAAATGAGAATTTAGGTTTGTAAAGGTTGAAGACAGAAAAAAGGGCATTTGTTAGTACATCAACTCATTGGGATCCCTTTTCATGAAATTCTCATTAATCGTACTCCTCATGGCAAGCCTTACCTGGTAACAGATTTTCAACTACTTACTTTTTTTCCTTGGCCTGTATCTTATTAGTTACTTATGTTAAATGTATTTAGTCTTTTTACCGAAACAACTAATTTAGCAAAAACAAATTGCTTGGTGAAGGAGGATCAGTTGGTAACATTTGATGTCGGTTGGTTGGTTGGGGTTGCTGGAATTATAATTCGGTTTTTGAATGATGGAGTAATGTCTGTTAATCAGTACGTGGTTATTCACATATGAGAGCTACTCCATGATTAAACTGCGATAACATATCTTGCTAGTTGTATAATTTGGAACCTTTTAAGAATATAATGTATGCAGATAAATCTTTGGTATCAAATTAGCTGAATACCAAACTTATTACATATTAATTACGGCCTTATTTGTTTAAGTGTTTATAGTGAACTGATGATTAAAATGAAATATAAAAGAAAGTGAGATATGAGATGGTGCTATTATCTAATAGTCATGATATTGATCAATTCCATGTGCTTGCTTATCAATTGTAGGAAAACCATGAAAAGAATGTGGAATTCCCAAATTTCAAGTTTAATGTGTCGCATCATGGTGACTATGTGGCGATAGCTTCTGAACCGATTTGCATTGTGGGTTTGGACATAGTATCTGTCTTCCTTCCTGGGAAAGAAACGGTTTCAGAGTTTATTCGCAATTTCTCATCTTACTTTTCAAATTCTGAATGGGAAGAGATTGTCAACGCTGGTTCTGATGACGATATCCTGGATGTGTTTTTCAGGTAAAAATCGACACTATTCCACAGTTTGTTGGAATCCCTCTTGTCACTTGGAATGTTTATTTACGTATTCTCTGTCATCTTTTTCATGAATAGACACTATAATTCTTGTTACGAGTAGCCCAAAGAGTACAATCAATGTTAGAAAACTCACCTTTTGGTCCTCAAATCACATAGAACCAACAGTAGTCATAACACCTATTGAAAAGTCAAAAGTGCCTAGTACAAATGGTCAAGTATATTTTAGCATTGACATGGTAAATTAAACCCAAATAAAACCTGAAAATATGTCATATATATCCTTCTAAAGTTGTAAGAGCCTTGATTAAAAGAATACTTGACACATTTATTTGCTAACCTGAATGTTAGTACCAAATCTCACTCTCGCAAGTCCAGGGCAGAACCTCTTTCAGGACATAATGGGCCGATGTGGGATAAAATGTTTGGGGGTCGCATCAGTGAACTTAGAAAACTTAGCTAGAATGAAAATGGGTTAACCGGCGCACTTTGTATGGGTTTTGAACCCACAAGCTTTGCTTGATGGGACACACTTTGTACGATTAGGCTATCCTTTATTGGTTTATCATTGATATCAAATTGTTAATTATTTATAAATTTTAATATAGAAAAAACCAAAAAAAAAGAAGCTAAAAATGCTTGGACCCATTACTTGACCCGCCCATTTTAACCACCTCCAGAAATCATCCAAAATTTTGCATGTAATTTTGAAATAGTATGAGGCTTAATAGACTTGACGGGATTGTTGTAGTTAATTAAAAATACCATAATAGTGGCATGTTGGGAACTGGAACAGGTATTGGTGTTTGAAGGAAGCATTCGTGAAGGCTTTGGGGACGGGAGTTGGATACAAGTTAGATTATGTAGAGTTCCATCACAAAGACTGGACCAACATATATGTCAAAGTAGATGGAGATACATTGAAGGACTGGAATTTCTGGCTTTTTGAACTTCAAGGACGACATCGGGTTAGTCATTTCAAATGATCTTTCCGTGACTTGTTTAACACTCCCTTACCCGCACAAGGAAGATAGCTTTTTTTATGAATTTATTTTTGCACTGAACTACTGATATGTCGTATTTTATACCCATTTCCCACAACGTATTTAGTTGATTTTGCATGGTTTATGAGTCGTTTTTGTATACAATTGGTGCGTTTATGGTATTTGTTAGTGTTTCAGGTTACTGACAGGTATTTAAGCGTAAATCTGGAGAAAACGACATTGTTGAGGTGAATAAGTGCCAACGGAGGATTTCGAGAGCATTTGGATGAAAAGTGCAGGAAGTCAACAAAAGTCAAAGCTGAAGAAGGCCAATTGCGCCGCAACCCAATTCCAGAAACTTAAGTTGCGCCGCAACTGCCCTAGTTGCGCCGCAACGTCTTTCCTTCCTGGCCAGCCACGAGTCAACATTGGTCAAAGGTCAACGCGAGTCAACGCCGATTGCGCCGCAACTAGTAGTTGCGCCGCAACCCAAAAGCAGAAGAATAAGTTGCGCCGCAATGCGTTCAAGTTCAAACCAGCTTTGGTCAACGAAAGTCAAAGTCAAAGTCGAAGTCAACCTTAGTTGCGCCGCAATGCCCAGTTGCGCCGCAACTGGGTCGATTCTGGCAGATTTTTCGGGGATCGTATAAATAGCTTGCAAAAATACCCCAAAACCTTCTTCTCTTTTTAGCAGCCGTTTTTGGAGCCCTAGTTTCAGATTTTCATCATATTTTAGGTTTTCAAACACGATTTGATCTATTTCGTTCGTAGCTTTCGATTATTATCATTAGGTAACAATGAATTCTTCATATTTTGATTGTTATTCTTATTTTAATATGAGTGGCTAATCGCTTCATCATCCATCTTGATGGAGTGAGACAATATGTAAAGATTGCACAATTTTATTAATTCAATGTTGATTTTATTTAACGTTATATCGAGATCTTAGCGTATTGCTTCCTTATTATTTATCTTGAATTGATTGGTGATTTATGTGTGTCTTTAATGGTAGTTATTGATTACATATATGTCATTTTGATTGTTTGGGTACAAACGATTGGGTCTATGACGGGTACGGTAGATAGTCGTTCATGATAATAGGGAGAAATGTGTTAACGGTTGGGTACAATCGATAGATATAATTGTTATTTCAATAACCAAACCAATTGTTTGATTAGGGAAGTTATCAAAGATGTCTTGGGGTACCGGTCTTTGTAACGAAACTAGTTTAAGCAAGAGAGTCAAATGATGTCATTAACTTGACGGGTACGGGGTTGGTGCTTTGTTTGAGTCTCGGTTATTTAATCAACTAATTTGGGTTTGAACTTCATTTATGTGCAATCTGAACGTATTGTTGAGCGAAATCAAGATGGATGCCTTTTAAATTATTGTCTTAAAAACATTTTCATTATCGTTTAAGGACGATCTCTGCCCCGGTAATACCGGATTTAAATTATTTACTTTTACTTGTTGCAAAGTGACAATTCGGTCACAAAACCCTTTTTAAATTAGAATTACTTAATGTCAATGATTACTTAACTTTAGTCCCTGTGTTCGATCCTGGACTTACCTTTTAGCTATACTATATACGAACGGGTCCACTGCTCGAGAGTGTGTAGTAGTCAGTCTAGGGTATTTCTTGTTTTAATTTTTTTTAAACTTGATTTTACACATCAAGTTTTTGGCGCCGCTGCCGGGGACTTAAGTTTAAGTAGTTGTTTAATTTTGTAGTTCGATCCTTTTTCACATTCATTTGTGAGAAAGTTATTGCTTTACTAGATAGTTTGTATTTTATTTCATTTCAATTATACCACAGGTGCGGTTCACGGTTTGTTTGTGGTGAGTGTGCAGGTTCTTGTTAGTTGATGAACACAAGAGCTTCTGGCCGACCTTTGCTTAGCCCATTGTCTAATCCAGGGAAAGTCAGACGTCGACTTGTGTCAAAAGATAACCAGGAACCATCCACACCAGTCAAAATAGATTTAGAAACCGCAAATCAAGTTCCACCCGGCCAGTATTCAGAAGATCAGTTGGTTAATAGGTTGAAAGAAGCAGGTAGAGTATTTGGGGGTGGAGAAGACTCAGATTCAGATACAGATACAGAAGAGAAAATCAAACACCTGAACCGAGTAGTATTGTCATACCTCGAACCAACCTGAATATTAACCAACAACAAAGGGGTAGAAGAATGGGTGATGAACAACCGGTAGATCCGAATGCCCGTCCGTACGGGGAGAGAAGAAGAAATATATCGGGGCACAGCTATTCGCCCTCCGGCTATTTCAGTAGATTTCTCTTTGAAAGGGAATCACCTCAAGAGTGTTGAAGAGGATAAGTTTGATGGGATTCGAAGAAATGACCCATATGCACATCTTGAGAGGTTCGAGAAGATTTGTAGGCTATATTAGTATGGAACAGGGCAAGCTGAGGCTGTTAAGTTGGAACTATTTCCTTTGACTCTCACTGGAGATGCAGCTGCATGGTTTAAGGAGTTACCCGATAACTCATTTACCACTTGGGCCGAACTTCGAGAAGGATTTATTGATGAGTTTTATTCGGTGAGAACTCAAAGGCAATTAGAAAATAAAATCAGAGGTTTTTCTCAAGAATCCGGTGAAGATGTTGTTGATTCATGGAAACGGTTCAAGGAAATGCTCAGAAATTGCCCCGGACATAATATGGGTACTGAATAAAGCTTTGAGATTTTCTATGATGGTTTGAATAGAAAAACCAAAAGGGAGCTCGATTATGCATTTGGGGGTAGTCTAAACAACATTTCCCCAAATGAAGGATATAAGATTCTAGAGGATATGGCTAGGGAGTATTCTACAAGAGATGAGGACCGAGACAAGAGATCTAGTAGAACCACTGTAGCTAAGGTGGAAAGTAGTGAGGACTCTAAGCTTATTGCCGAAGTCAAGGCTCTCTCGAAGCAAATGAATGAGAGATTTGATAGTCAAGATAATAGATTCAAGAGCCTTGAGAGAGATGTTAAGGTTATGGCCGACGGATGTGAGCATTGTGGAGACTTGCATTATACGGAGGATTGCCCGGATAAACCAGTGCAAGATGTTAGTTATGTTCAGAATCAAGGGAATTTCAACCAAAATACCGGTTATCAAAACTGGCCATCAGGTAGTTCTTACCCTACTTCTTCTTTTAATGCTAACAGTTCTGGTTATGGTGGTAACAAGTTTAGTAGGTTCAACAATCAACGAGGCTCGGATCCAGAATTAAGAGACATAGTGAAGGATTTCATTGGTGCCCAAAAGGCAACTAATGAACAAGTTGCAGAAGAGTCCAAGAAGGTGATTTCTGTTTTGGACGCTTTGACTACTCGCTTAGATGGATTGGGGCACAAGTTAGATCAAGGAGCAAAGAATCAACAAGCCACCATTAAGGATTTAGAAGGAAGATTGAGAGGCTAGGAAACTCAAATAGGCAGCCCGGTACTCTACCGAGCAACACTCAGCAGAACCCAAAGCCTCAATTCAATAACCAAGGGCAAAATAATCAAGGATCGGGACAGAAGTATACCCCTCCTAATGCTCGAAATGAGCAAGTGAATGCCATTACTACGAGGACAGGTAAGACTTATGACTCTGCAAACCCTTTACCTAATGATTCTTCTCCACTTGTGCAGGTTAATGAAGAAGAGGAGACGGGTGATGAAGAAGTTGAGATGGAACCGAACCAAGCCGTGCCGAAACCGGCCGTTCCATCCAAACCCGCTGAGAAACCGACGGTGAAGCCTTATCAACCAAAGATTCCATTTCCTCAACGGTTGAGGAAAGAAAAAGTCAAGGAACATTTTAAGAAATTTGTTGATCTTATTCAGTCTGTTAATATAACTGTTCCTTTAGTTGATTTGCTTGCAGGAATGCCAAATTATGCAAAGTTCCTCAAGGAACTTGTAAGTGATAAGAAGAAGCTTGAAGAGGCTAAGACTGCAGTCATGAGTGTCGAATGTTCAGCAATCATTCAGAATCAGATTCCTCCCAAATTGGAAGATCCAGGGAGTTTTCTAATTGCTTGTTCTTTTGGTGCTTATTTGTGTGAGGCATTGGCCGATCTTGGGGCTAGTATCAATTTGATGCCTTATTCCGTTTATAGAAAGTTGTCTCTAGGAGAGTTGACCCCTACCCGCATGAGCATTAGGCTCGCGGATCGTTCTTTCCAATATCCCATGGGGATAGCGGAAAATTTGCAAATTAAAGTAGGGCATATGATATTTCCGGTTGATTTTGTTATTCTTGAGATGGAGGCGGACGCCAAAGTCCCCCTCATTCTTGGCCGACCATTTCTGATGACCGCGGATGCTATCATCCGGGTTAAGGCTAAGGAAATTTCCCTAGGGGTCGGTAAAGACCGAGTTGTTTTTAATGTTGATAGAGCACTAAACCATCCTTACTCTTATGATGAAACTTGTTTCAGGTTAGATGTGATTGAAGAAGAAGATGCTTTGGAGAAGGAGCTCATGGACTTCTTGGACATGGAAGAAGGTGAAACATTGCTAGCTTGCAGTGAAGAAGAGCAAGAGTTGGTTGGAGATATGATGCAAGAGATTATGGCATTAAGTGTTGCTGAAACTCCACCGGAAGACGAGACCTATGAAGAGATCACGGGTAGTGATAGCACACGGGTGCTAACCTCGGTAGAGAACCCTCCTACCGACTTGGAGCTCAAGCCACTTCCGGATCATCTTGAGTATGCATATTTGGAAGGTACATCTCTTTTACCCGTTGTCATCTCATCCTCATTAATGGAGGATGAGAAATCTAGACTTATGACCGTCCTAAAGTGTAACACCCCAAGCCAAGGCTCGAAATATCACGGAAATCATATAGCACAAGGTGGAATTAATGTAGAACATGAACTAAATGCAAATAAAGGATTCAGTGAATCCTTACAAAACGATAAACAAGTATCAAAATACATAAAGAACAAGTCGTTATCAAAGATTACAATAGAACATCAACAGATGGTTAACGGTTCTAAGTACAATGCAAAAGAAGGCAAATGGGTCCTTGATCCATATATGTCCAAGTCCGGGTTCAACAGCAAGCTAATAAATCGATCATACTTCAATGCCTTGGAATAACCTGATTGCCTGAAAAGTGTACTAAGCATAGTCAACACAAGGTTGGTGAGTTCGTAGCAATGGTCCACAAGGAACCATAGACAGAAATCATAAAGTACGAGTGGAGGCTAAACATGACTTACAGTGAGCCTCTAAGAAACACAATAATGTCCAACAACAAGATTACACAAGTACAAAAAGCGTGTAATAAGAAATGCATAAATGATATGTGTATCAATGCAATGCCATATGCGTAAGTAAGCCAAAATGCCTATCTTATGCGTGATCTCCGGTCACCTATGCAACGATACTCGCTTGTCATCACCATGAACAAAGCGGCATCTCAAAAACATCGAGATATATATGTCTATATACTCGGAGGCATGTCACCAACATCTCACAGGATAAGTGTATACATCTATACACTAGGATGTTTGAGTCCTCAACCGAGGGATTATGAACAATGTATGCAATGCTTACAATCAATTGTAAATGCATCAACCATGAACCAACAATCAATATACGATGAACCTGAGTCAACAATCAATATTCGTCAAACATAAGCCAACAATCAATATTCGACAAACATAAGTCAACAATCAATATTCGACAAACATAAGCCAACGATCAATACTCAACAAACATAAGCCAACGATCAATATTCGACAAACATAAGCCAGCGATCAATATCAACACCAATTCTATACGTACATACACTTAAGAGGATTCTACTTTCTTCACGTCCCAGATGCTTATATATAGGGTCACCCGCAGCCTTCCCACCACATCTAAAACCCAATGAAGGCATAACCGACTTCCATGTATGTACGTCTATCCTAATATTAATGAAATACTTAACAAACATAAACCAAGTCACTCAAACGAAATGAACCGTCACATAATTCCAACAACTAGAACAATCAATCAATCAATCAACGAATGCAAGCAAACACGCAAGTTTACACTTTTCAGCCCGAATCTCAAGCGAGTAGGGAGATACGAAAACTCACCTCGATTGGTTATGAAAAGTTAAGTTGATATAAAGTCGAGTTATTGTCGTACAATGTTCACTTCACGTCCAACACCTAAATATCGATCATATACATTCACATCAACATACATAAACACATATACGTAACTTAACAATTCTCGACAAAACCCTAATTAGGGTTCCAAGGTGCATCTCGACGTTAAATGACTTTTAAGACTCTTAATCATTGTTAAATAAGTTAAGAAGTGATTTAGAACGATGCTCGAAGCGTTATTAGGGTTCTGGAAGGCAACTAGGTCAAACAAGAAAATTCAGCAACAAAGGGGGCGTAAGTTACGGTCAACAAAGGCGTAAGGTACGGTGGTCAGAAAAAACTGGCATAAGTTACGGTCAACAAGGGCGTAACCTACGGTCCTCTAGAAATGTCATTTTTGGCGTAAGGTGGGCGTAAAAGTTGGCGTAAACAGGAGGTCGGGGCGTAAGATCATTTTGAAAATAGGGATAGGCGTAAGCTACGGCCAAACATGGCGTAACCTACGCCCAGGCAATTTAGACCTGGCGTAACCTACGCCTGGGTGGGGCGTAAGTTACGCCCAATACTGGGCAACTCCAAGTTCAGCAACATCAGCAGCTGCAAGTCCGAACCAAATAACCCAAAAACAACCCAAATGACATCCAAAACGATTTGTAAGTGTTTGTAACTTATTTTGAAGCATATTTAAGCATTGTTACACATAACCACACTTAACCCACACCATAAATCCAACCTTTAACATCACAATCATACCAAATCGTTCCAACCCTAATCAAAACCCTAGTTATACCCTAAATCGTCTTTTGACTCGATTCAAGACTTGTAATTGTACCAAATCAACTAGAAACATATAAACAAGCATAAATAGATGAAGATGGGATGAATTTGACTTACCAATACTTTCTTCTTGTGTTCAAGCCCAAATTTGACCTAAATGGGTAAAACCTTGCACTATGAACCTCAATCTTTTGATATGATGAAGATGAGGAGGAGATGATGATGATTCTTATATTAAACAAATTCCACAACACTAATTAATTCAAGAGTTCAAGAGGGAAAGATGAGAAAAGGGAGTTTCTTACTTTTGTTAGAGAGAAAAGAAAAGAAAGACCAAGTATGTGGAGAATGAGAGGATAAGGGGAGGGAGATGGGTCATAAAGGGCTGGTGGGTCGTGGATCACCCACGGGCCGACCCGTTTCTCTTCCCAAGCCAATTTACAAAACGTCAGGCATTTAAACACCGATTAAAACTTATTATCGACCCGGCGAACATACCACATTGTCATTTAATCACGAAACGACCTAAATATTTCATTAACTTAAATTGTTAGTCAAATTGCACGTAAAGTCAACGGGTCAAAATTTACGGATGTTACATAAAGGCCCATAAAAAGGCCTTTGCATGGAAAATTTCTGATATTCCGGGTATAAGTCCAGAATTTTGCAAACATACCATAAACTTTGTTGATAATGTGAAACCGGTTGTGCAAAGGCAACGAAGGTTGAATCCAAATATGAAAGATGTGGTTAAAAAGGAGATAATAAAGTTGCTTGATGCGGGAATCATATTCCCCATTTTGGATAGTTCATGGGTAAGCCCGGTACATTGCGTACCGAAGAAGGGTGGGATGACCGTAATTTTAGATGATAAAAATGAATGGGTTCCCACTAGGACTGTCACGGGGTGGAGGGTATGTATAGATGTAAGTCCCAACTCAATAGATGGTACTACCTGAAGACACCTCTATATCGATGGTGGAGTTACTTTGCAATATAAGCACTGAACTGGAGACGACCAGTTACAGGAGTATATACCAAGTTCTAGATAGATTACTTATTTAAGTGACAATAAGTAAAGAACAATGCAATAATACAAAATACTTGTAAAGTAAATTGGTGAGACAATATGTAATTTTCAAGTGTAATTTATTTATTAACTTTAAATAAATTACAAGGTTGTTGCGGAACCAAGATAATACAAGTATGTAAATATCCTAACAACCTATGAACTACAATTGATCTACACTTGGAATTTCTCAAAACAATCGAAACACTTAAAGTTGTGAAATGTTCCTTTTTACGATTGAGAGAAGATTGCACAAGTTCACCAAGAATATTGCAGGTATGCAAAGTGTGAAGTGTGTTATCTCACTTGTTATTCTTATTGTGCAATGACTTGTATTTATAGGCAAAGTTAACATTGGGATGTTAACTTTGGCCGTACAAATATGGTTGGGAGCATTTAAGAAATAGCATTTAATTCCTTAAAATGCAGTGTAAAGTTGCAGTATAAAGCAACTTTATTCAACCAGCTTTATGTACCTTTTTGTATTTAAATAATAAGATAAATCTTATTATCCGGGTAAAAGCACATAAAGCATAAAAGTCAATTCCTCATAATCAGTGTAAAGCTTTGTAAGAGCTTTCCACTGACGGTCTCCAGTTTGTAACTGACTAGAATGTCAACTGGGGCTTCGCTGCCATTGTCATTCTCTATCTTCCACTTGTTGTCTTCGACTCCAACTGGAAGGATTCTTCAACTGGTCAGTTCTCAACTGGAGGAAGTCTTCAGTTGCGTTAACTGTACGATGCAACTGGACTTCAATATATTTCTGGACAAATCTTCTTGGTCTCCAGGTGCAACTGGAGAGTGGCCAGTTTCACTGAAACTGGTCCTAACAAATTCCCCCTATTTGTCCTGAAATATTAGCAAGTCTTTTTCAGTTCTTGTATCTGTACAAGTGTGAACTGGAGAGACTTGTTCGATTAAATCTATCTAAGTTTTCCAAGGCATTTTTATAGATCAATAAATGCCTTGGGTTTTTCTTTTAAATTTGTTAGTCTAATTGTTTCTCACACTTTCAAAACTGGAGGAAGTCTTCAGTTGCGTTAACTGTACGATGCAACTGGACTTCAATATATTTCTGGACAAATCTTCTTGGTCTCCAGGTGCAACTGGAGAGTGGCCAGTTTCACTGAAACTGGTCCTAACAAATTCCCCCTATTTGTCCTGAAATATTAGCAAGTCTTTTTCAGTTCTTGTATCTGTACAAGTGTGAACTGGAGAGACTTGTTCGATTAAATCTATCTAAGTTTTCCAAGGCATTTTTATAGATCAATAAATGCCTTGGGTTTTTCTTTTTAAGTTTGTTAGATCTAATCTATTATCTACCTTGTGGTTACAAACTTGTAACTTCATTTATACAAGGAAATGAAATTTACACAAGTTACAGAATGTAAATAAAATTACAAGTAGATAAACTGAAAAGAGAACTTAATTAGATGGCCCTTCTCCAGTTCGTCTTCTCTTGGTCACTGAAGAGATAGGCTGAGAGTCTTCAGGATCAATATTCAACTTTAGCTCTAGATTTTCTTTGTGTTGAATCTTGCCCTTCAAGAAGTTCACCCAAGCTTTCTCAAACCTATTCTTTTGTGCCTTAGCATCCAAAAAGTTCACCATTTCCACCCATTTCGAGAACCCATACTGCATTGCACCAGGATTGTCAGTTTTAACCAGTGGCCCTTTGGTATAACTAACTTCAACGTGAAAGTACTTGGTGCCTGGCTTAATTGTTACATTAACACCATTGATAGTCCCACTATGTCTTCTGGTTGCCATGATCTGGGAGTAATAGCTTCTTGCTTCAGATTCATTGGATATTTTAATACTCCCAGCTCCAGCAGCCAGTATAGCAGACTTGATGTCATCATTCGATACCTCGCCAGTTGGTTCTACAAATGTGCTAAGGTCAGCATCTCTGGTCAGTGGTCTTCTTGGTTGAAGGTTCCTCCTTGGTGGATTCAAAACCCTTTTCACAACCTTCTTTACACGTTTAATTCTTTTTAGAATCCCACTGGCCCTGTTCTCTTTTGCCTTATCCACTGATATATTCAAACTTCTGGCATCAAATTCAGCTTCTTCCTCAGGATAGTGCCTGTCCAATTCAACATCAAGCATTTCTTTCAACATGTCAACTATCCTGGGATCATTCTTTACTCTGGCATACTCCTCCTTAGTGATTCCCAAAAGATGAGCATCACTAATATCAAGCAATTTAATTTGTGCAAGATGTGCTCTGGCTTCAGCTTGGTTTCTTTGTTTCATTTTCTTTCTTTCTTTAATTTCATTGCCAAGTCTAGCCAGTTGTTTGCTCACACTTTCAGAAACTGGAGGAAGTACATCAGCATTGCCAGTTTCTAACATTGGTACATCAGTGGCCGGCTGGGCAGATACATCAGATGCCAAACCTTTTCCTTTATCCACAAATTCCCCCTATTTGTCCTGAAATATTAGCAAGTCTTTTTCAGTTCTTGTATCTGTACAAGTGTGAACTGGAGAGACTTGTTCGATTAAATCTATCTAAGTTTTCCAAGGCATTTTTATAGATCAATAAATGCCTTGGGTTTTTCTTTTAATTTCATTGTTAAGTCTAGCCAGTTGTTTGCTCACACTTTCAGAAACTGGAGGAAGTCTTCAGTTGCGTTAACTGTACTATGCAACTGGACTTCAATATATTTCTGGACAAATCTTCTTGGTCTCCAGGTGCAACTGGAGACTGGCCAGTTCACTGAAACTGGTCCTAACAAATTCCCCCTATTTGTCCTGAAATATTAGCAAGTCTTTTTCAGTTCTTGTATCTGTACAAGTGTGAACTGGAGAGACTTGTTCGATTAAATCTATCTAAGTTTTTCAAGGCATTTTTATAGATCAATAAATGCCTTGGGTTTTTCTTTTTAAGTTTGTTAGATCTAATCTATTATCTACCTTGTGGTTACAAACTTGTAACTTCATTTATACAAGGAAATGAAATTTACACAAGTTACAGAATGTAAATAAAATTACAAGTAGATAAACTGAAAAGAGAACTTAATTAGATGGCCCTTCTCCAGTTCGTCTTCTCTTGGTCACTGAAGAGATAGGCTGAGAGTCTTCAGGATCAATATTCAACTTTAGCTCTAGATTTTCTTTGTGTTGAATCTTGCCCTTCAAGAAGTTCACCCAAGCTTTCTCAAACCTATTCTTTTGTGCCTTAGCATCCAAAAAGTTCACCATTTCCACCCATTTCGAGAACCCATACTGCATTGCACCAGGATTGTCAGTTTTAACCAGTGGCCTTCTGGTATAACTAACTTCAACGTGAAAGTACTTGGTGCCTGGCTTAATTGTTACATTAACACCATTGATAGTCCCACTATGTCTTCTGGTTGCCATGATCTGGGAGTAATAGCTTCTTGCTTCAGATTCATTGGATATTTTAATACTCCCAGCTCCAGCAGCCAGTATAGCAGACTTGATGTCATCATTCGATACCTCGCCAGTTGGTTCTACAAATGTGCTAAGGTCAGCATCTCTGGTCAGTGGTCTTCTTGGTTGAAGGTTCCTCCTTGGTGGATTCAAAACCCTTTTCACAACCTTCTTTACACGTTTAATTCTTTTTAGAATCCCACTGGCCCTGTTCTCTTTTGCCTTATCCACTGATATATTCAAACTTCTGGCATCAAATTCAGCTTCTTCCTCAGGATAGTGCCTGTCCAATTCAACATCAAGCATTTCTTTCAACATGTCAACTATCCTGGGATCATTCTTTACTCTGGCATACTCCTCCTTAGTGATTCCCAAAAGATGAGCATCACTAATATCAAGCAATTTAATTTGTGCAAGATGTGCTCTGGCTTCAGCTTGGTTTCTTTGTTTCATTTTCTTTCTTTCTTTAATTTCATTGCCAAGTCTAGCCAGTTGTTTGCTCACACTTTCAGAAACTGGAGGAAGTACATCAGCATTGCCAGTTTCTAACATTGGTACATCAGTGGCCGGCTGGGCAGATACATCAGATGCCAAACCTTTTCCTTTATCCACAACATTCCCCCTAACACTTATATCACCAGTTTCACCAATTCTTTGCTCACCAGCTTCAGTACTGGCAGCCACAATCATTTCCCTACCTGTTTGACTTCCAGATGGATTACTTTCAGTTTGAGTTTGTGCAAGAACTGCACTTCTTTCCCCCTTGGCAGCATCTAGACCTGCCCTAATCACTTCCCATTCAGAATGGTGAGCTGGCAACCGGTCAAGAGGCTGCCACGATTGCATGTTCTTGCATTCTTTGAATATCGTGCACATCATCCTGAAAGATCTTCATAGGTGGTTGGTTTCTTTAGACTGGGTCAGAACATTAGCTGCAACTTGTTCCTGACCAGTTTTTTAGTTCATTCAAAATCTTGGAATCTTCATCCAAACCAGAAACCATCTTATCCTTTACCTCTTCATCCTTTTTCTTCAAACTTTCTACTTTAGTTGTCAGTTTATCCAGAGACTGAGCATGAAGTGATACCTGGGTGTTCAAGTTATCAATGCTGCCCCTCAACTGGTTGATCTCATTTGTGAGTGGGGCCAGATCAACCTGAGGAGTGGCCAGCTTGGTGATCTCAAACATCACCTTTTCTATCAATTGTTGTTCTCTAGCACCCAGCGTATCATCTATTTTCTGACCAACTGAAGTCATTAACTGTTGCCCAAGTTCAGTCACATTCAACCCAGGCTTGTCAACCAATTCCTTTACCTGTTTTTCAATCTCCCTTAAATCCACTTCAGATGTTCTAACAGTGTGCCCAGCAAGTTGGAGATTGAGGTTGTGACCTTGGACTGAGTGAGGTCAAAGGCTTCTTTTAAAGATGTTGCCAGATTGTTGCAGCCAATGACCAACTCATTCAGCTTCTTCAACACCAAGTCTTCATTTGATGAAAACTTGTTAATCCCTAGATCAACCACTTTAATATTGGTCAAGTGATCCTTGTGGTATCTGGAGAAAGACTTGGTGTTTTTGTCAAGTGTCTTTTGAATCTCCTCCACCCTGGTGAGAAGGTTTTGGAGATCGGCTTGAACAGAGACAACTTGACTGTCCAGTGACGGAGGAGAAGGTGTCACTGGACCAGCAACAGTTTCTACTGGAGCAACTGGAGGAGGCAAACTTAGAGAAGTCTCCCAGTTGACATCGCAGCAGTTGAAGAAATAGTAGGAGTGGTGGTAGAAGAAAGGACTGGAAATTCAATGTGTTGTTCATGCTGAGAATGCTCAGGTGTGAACAACGGCGGCGGTGGGGGTGGCATTTCTCGAAGGAGTGAGAATTGCCCAGATGGTGAAGGTGTCATACGTCTGTTTCCAGACATATAGTTATAAGTGGGAAAAGGAATATTTGTTGGCTCATTTACTTGGGATGGTGAAAGTGAAATTGAAGCATCTGGAAGCGAGACTGGAGATGAAGGGTTTTGATCTGGTACAGCAGAATCAAAAATCTCCAAGTCTAAAGCAGTACCTTCAGAATCCGAAGATTCAATAAGGATTTCCTCGTCATTAACATTCATGTCCAGATCCATGAATGTAACTGAGGGCTGACCAGATGGGTCAGTCTCCAGATGACCTTCCCCAGTTTCCTGGTTGGGTGCATCTGTTGGAGGATCAGATACCGAGGTATCTTCACCAGGGATAGAGGTTATTGGGGTTGCTCAGTTATAGTTGCTCTATCCTCAACCATAACATTAGACGAACTGGAGGGTCCCTCATTATTTTGAGGCCCGCCCGGTTGTCTTTCTGACTCACCTTCGATTGGTGCATCAGTTTTTGTGAATGCCAGCCGCATTCGATCTGGAATCTCGACCTCTCCAGCTTCAGATACTAGAGAGTCTAGATTCCTCAACAAATCTGGGACAGTATACGGTGAATCTGTGCTTAAGTATGCTTCACTGCCCAGAATTTGTAGAAAGCAAAGAGAGAGAAACCTGGAGAAGGGGATACAAAGTCCCCTGGTGCCCTTCAGTTTTTGTACCAGGCTTCTATACAGGATATCGGCAAAATCCACTCTCAATCCATTCCACAAGCAGTATGCCATCTCTGCCTGTGCGGAGTTAATCTGGTCAAGACCACCAGAACTCCCACCCATACTTTCCACAAGGTGGATGAAAAAATACCTCCATGAAGGTGTAAGGCCCTTCATGGTCATCGCACCTTTTGTTTTCAACACCCCTTTCTCCAGGCACTCCTTATGTCCCATTTCAAGGAGGACCTGGCGAAAATTAACGTTTGGGGGGATGACAACTGGAGATTCACCCTCTCTCCAGTAGTTGAGGTGTAAGGCATCCCTCAACACGTCTGCTGATAAGGTACACTGGATTGTTCCACCTTTTAATGTGAAAGTGATGGAAGAACAATCAGAAGAAAGAGTAGCAGTGTAACAAAACTCACACAAGTAGTCGTGAAACATCTTGCGTGGGTTTAGAGAGAATGAGGGTCCAATTGGAGAATCCTTCAAAAAAATTTGAATTCTTCCAATAAGGGTATTGGACCCTTGAGTTCCTTGTAAACTCGCCATCGGATTATTCGGATTAAGTTTGATGAGCGAAGTGTTACCAGGAGCACCAGGTGCCTGTTTGACATCTGGTGAAGGAGCATATGGGACAGTTAAGAGATTTACATCTCTTGAACGGGATGATTTAGGTGCCATTTGAAATTGAAATTGAAATTGAAATTTAGGAATTAGGGTTCTTGATTTATGAAGCAGAGAGAGAAATGAAGCAATTTTAGATGATTGGGAAGTAAATGAAAGAATGTAAAGGGAAGTAAATGTGATCGGAGTAAATAAGGGTATTTATAAGGAATTCAAGATCCCAATGAAATACCAAAAATTATATTTTATTTACAAAATCAATTTTGTAGATATTTTAACAAAATAAGTTTGAATTTTGAAATAAAAACATAATTAATTGTGTCAGCATTAAATGCTACGACGGCTTAACTTACTCACGCGCCCACTAACTTAATTTTCCCAATAAAAACAGTTGTCAAATACCAAAATGACTTTAAACACGTCGGATGACGATATCAAGTGGTTTAAAGCACTCGAGTGCCATCACGTGTCACAAATATTGACCAAGTATCTCTAACATTATAAAAAAAAAAGACAAGACTGAATCTGGTCACTGGAGGATTAGTCCAGCGCCAGTTTCCAACTGGAGAGTTCTCCAGTTGCCATTTTCAAACAAAACGAATTTTAGTCAGAAAGTTATTTTGAGTCTTTCCCCCTAAAATGATGATCCAGAAATCGATTAGTGCCAGGATAGTATCACAAAGGCGTTCGATAGCCTGGCGAGCAAAGATTATCTGGACCTCCTCAACTGGAGAACTTCATCAGTGTCACTGACGCGTTCATAACAAAAATCTCCAGTTTTAAGGATTTAACATTCCCAGTTCGCTGATGAGATGTTTAAAGGTTTTCTCATCAAGAGGTTTTGTAAAAACATCAGCGAGCTGTTTGTCGGTGGGGATGAAATGAATTTCAATGTCTCCTTTCATAACATGATCATGAATAAAATGATACCTGATGTCAATATGCTTTGTCTTGGAGTGCATCACTGGGTTGTGAGATATAGCAATTGCACTGGTGTTGTCACAAAAGATTGGGGTCCTTGTATACTTTTGACCATAATCTAGTAACTGGTTCTTGATCCAGAGAATCTGGGCACAGCAACTGGCCACAGAAATGTACTCTGCCTCAGCAGTGGACATAGAGACTGACGTCTTCTTCTTGTTGGTCCAACTTACCAGTTTTCCTCCAAGGAAATGACAACCACCAGTTGTTGATTTTCTATCTATCTTACAACCTGCATGATCTGAATCTGAATAACCCATTAGATCTAACCCTGAGCCTTTGGGTACCAAAGACCAAGATTAGGACACCCTTTCAGGTATCTAAAGATACGCTTAACAGCGTGCCAATGTGATTCTTTAGGGTTAGCCTGAAACCTGGCACATAGACATGTTGCAAACATTATATCTGGTCGACTGGCAGTTAAATACATCAGTGAACCAACCATACCATGATAGTCAGTTATGTTCACTGGTTTGCCAGTTGGGTCAGAGTCCAAATTTAATGGTGCTGCAATAGGTGTGTTTTTCGATGGGATTGAATCATATTTGTATTTTCTTAACAAATCTATGACATATTTTCCTTGGTTTATGAAAATTCCATTTTCAGTTTGCTTAATCTGAAGACCTAAGAAAAATGTTAATTCTCCCATTAAACTCATCTCATACTCAGATGCCATGATTTTAGAAAACTTTTTACACATTGCATCATCAGTTGAACCAAATATAATGTCATCAACATAAATTTGTACCAATAAGATATTACCTTTTTCTTTCAAGATAAATAAGGTATTATCTATTGCACCTCTTTGAAAGCCATTTTTTAGAAGATGTTTAGTTAAAGTATCATACCAGGCTCTTGGGGCTTGTCTAAGACCATACAAAGCTTTGTTCAGTCTATAGACCCAGTGAGGATGCTTCTCATCGATGAAGCCTGGAGTCTGCTTAACATACACAACTTCTTCCAATGTTCCATTAAGGAACACACTTTTGACATCCATCTGGAAGACCTTAAACTACAGATGGGCTGCATAAGCCAGAAATATTCTGATGGCTTCAAGTCTTGCAACTGGAGAAAAAGTTTCATCAAAGTCAACGCCTTCTGCTTGACAATAACCCTGGGCAACTAATCTGGCCTTGTTTCTTACAACATGGCCATCTTCATCCATCTTGTTTCGGTAGACTCATCTTGTACCAATGGGTTCTTTCTTTAACCCTGGTGGACAAGGAACAAGCTCCCATACATTGTTCCTTTCAAACTGGACGAGCTCTTCTTGCATAGCTTCCACCCAGCTTGGGTCTGCCATAGCCTCGTCAATCTTCTTCGGTTCAATTAGTGATAAGAAGGTGACGTTTAAGCATTGCTCACTGGTGGCTCTTCTAGTCTGAACCCCACTATTTGGATCTCCCACAATCTGTTCAATTGGATGTGCTCGAGTCCATCTAGTGTATTGACTAGGCTGGTGTAACACAATATCAGTGCAAGTCACCTGGCGATCTTCTTCAGTTGCAGCAGCTTCTGGAGGAGGATCTGTCCAAACTACTTCTACGTCCTCATCAGAGTCAATGAGGTCACGATTTGCATCATGAAATTCTTCATTAAAAGGCATTTTTTGAAGAACTGGAGAAGTTGGAGTTTGAACTGGTGCTGATATTGGAGTGGCACGTACATCAGATCCAATCACCAATTCCTGTGGTAAATTGAAATTGATGGAGGGATAGAATGATGTGTCACTGGTGGTGCTCTTCTTCTTAACTGGTTCCAATTTGTTGTAACTGGAAACATCTTTTGGTGAAACAACTGACTGATGAACTTGGTCAGTTTCGCCAAAATTTATTGGAATGACTGGAGAAATATCAAGGCTTGGTCCCTTGTTGATTGCTTCAGTTGATTCATCGAATGTGACATGAATTGTCTCATGAACCTTTTGGAGTCTATAACTATAAACTCTAAAGGCCTTTCGAATATCTGAATAACCTAAAAATACCCCTTCATCAGCTTTTGCATCAAACTTTCCAAGCTGACTGGAATCGTTTAAAATATAAACTGGACAACCAAATACATGAAAATATCCAATATTTGGTTTACGATTCCTGAGTACTTCATAGGCAGTCGTCTTATGTCTCTTGATGTAGACTGACCGGTTTTGGGTGTGACAAGCAGTTGCAACTGCTTCAGCCCAGAAACTGGTGGGAAGACCTGATTCAGATAAAAAAATACAAACAAAACCCCCCTTAGAGAATCCCGCCACCCCCCCACCCCCCCTTCGGCTCCCCCCCTGCCTCCCCCCCCAGCCGCGAGGGACGTCCCGCCCCTCCCCCCCCTATTCAACTGCTTCAGCCCAAAAACTGATCTGATTCAGATAGCATGCTTCTGGCTGCTTCTATCAGTGTGCGATTCTTTCTTTCAACAACTCCATTCTGCTCTGGAGAGTGTGCTGATGAGAAGTTTTGAGAGATGCCAGTGTCATTGCAAAATGTTTCAAGTACCTTATTTTGAAATTCAGTACCATTATCACTTCGCAACTGACAGACTTTTCGAGTATACTTGAGTTCAATTCTTTTGATGAGAGAGATGATTTTGGCAGGTGCATCACTTTTGGATCTGAGGAATACCACCCAACAGTATCTGGTGAATTCATCGACCACAACTAGAGTGTACTTCTTTCCAGCTCTAGTTTGAACATTCACTGGACCAAAGAGATCCATATGTAGCATGTGAAGAGGTTCAGTGATGCTAAAGTTTTGCCTAGTTTTGAAACTAGCCCTTTTCTGCTTGCCCATCTCACACCCTGGACATGGCTTTTCTTTATTGAAAGAAATTTGAGTATCCCATCAACCAGTTGTTTGCGAGACAACTTGTTAATATTTTTGAAATTAAGATGGGATAATCTTTTATGCCACAGCCAGTTGGTGTCCTCATCAGCTTTGGTATAGAAGCATTGCTCTTTTGGAGCTGGTTCCATATCCATGATATACACATTTCCTTTTCTTGGTGCAACCATCACCACTTTCCAATCCTTGTTAAATATGGTGCCTTGAGCAATATCAACAAAACTCTGAGCCATCATCACAAAGTTGGCTGACACTGATCAGGTTGTATTTCAAACCATTCACAAATGCAACTCTTTTGAATTCGACCTGTCCGTTATTGAGCACACCATATCCTTCAGTCTTTCCACTTTGATCATTACCAAACGTCACTGTCGTCCATCTTGGACAGTGAACTCTTCAAGCAGGGGCTTACATCCGGTCATAGTCTGGCCAGCAGCGCTGTCCAGATACCAGATATTCTTCTTTCGATCGCCCTACATACCCACAAAAATCATCAGTTATTTTTGTGAACCCATCTTTTCTTGATGGGTTCACTGGACTTCTCTACAGAAGTCACAGTTGATTGTTGTGGTGGTAAATTGAAGACTACATCTGGATCTTTTTCACCAGATCCAGGTGCAGGAGTAAAACGATTGGTATTTGATACCTGCTCCCCTTTTTCTTATCAGATTTAGTTCCAGATGGAACATTCTTTTGTTTTGAGGAGGGTTTAATATTTTGTTTTAAAACTGGAGGTGATGAACCTCCTTCCAGATTTTAATCCGGGCAGTACAACTCTGAACCTGTCGAGACAAAAGTTGGAGTTGACTTTCCAGTTTAAACAAAATATTGTTTTCATCAGGCTGCTGAACCTTGACCTTGGTTCAGCTGGAGTTTTAGTCTTTTGGGTCTTGGGCTCCTTAGACTTTTGAGGTAAAGGCTTGTTACCAGTGGCCTTTTTAACTGGAGCACTAGCCTGTTTGGCTCCAGGTTTAACCTCAATGGGGGTGGTCTCAATGGGTTCAGTTTCAACAGCTTCAGGTTGATCATAAGAAGTTTCAACCCTGAGAGCTGAGGCAATGCATGAAGATCTGGTATGAGAGCTGCCATTTCCAGATCTCCAGATTTCCATGCATTTTCTGGGCATCAATTGTTCTAGAAAATGCATCATAGTTCTTTCCAGAGGCTTTTACCCATGACTTGATAATCATTTGTTCTTTTTCAAGATCAGAATAATTTTTGATTATCAAATTCTAAAGCCTCAATTTTTAAAACTGACTCCTTGAGAGCCACCTGGACACTTTGTAAATCATTAAGTTGTGGCTTAACATTGTTTAGTTCAATTAAGATAGTGTCCAGATAATTGATCTACACTTGGAATTTCTCTAAACAATCGAAACACTTAAAGTTGTGAAATGTTCCTTTTTACGATTGAGAGAAGATTGCACAAGTTCACCAAGAATATTGCAGGTATGCAAAGTGTGAAGTGTGTTATCTCACTTATTATTCTTGTTGTGCAATGACTTGTATTTATAGGCAAAGTTAACATTGGGATGTTAACTTTGGCCGTACAAATATGGTTGGAGCATTTAAGAAATAGCATTTAATTCCTTAAAATGCAGTGTAAAGTTGCAGTATAAAGCAACTTTATTCAACCAGCTTTATGTACCTTTTTGTACTTAAATAATAAGATAAATCTTATTATCCGGGTAAAAGCACATAAAGCATAAAAGTCAATTCCTCGTAATTAGTGTAAAGCTTTGTAAGAGCTTTCCACTGACGGTCTCCAGTTTGTAACTGACTAGAATGTCAACTGGGCTTCGCTGCCATTGTCATTCTCTATCTTCCACTTGTTGTCTTCGACTCCAACTGGAAGGATTCTCCAACTGGTCAGTTCTCAACTGGAGGAAGTCTTCAGTTGCGTTAACTGTACGATGCAACTGGACTTCAATATATTTCTGGACAAATCTTCTTGGTCTCCAGGTGCAACTGGAGACTGGCCAGTTTCACTGAAACTGGTCCTAACAAATTCCCCCTATTTGTCCTGAAATATTAGCAAGTCTTTTTCAGTTCTTGTATCTGTACAAGTGTGAACTGGAGATACTTGTTCGATTAAATCTATCTAAGTTTTCCAAGGCATTTTTATAGATCAATAAATGCCTTGGGTTTTTGTTTTTAAGTTCGTTAGATCTAATCTATTATCTACCTTGTGGTTACAAACTGGTAACTTCATTTATACAAGGAAATGAAATTTACACAAGTTACAGAATGTAAATAAAATTACAAGTAGATAACTGAAAAGAGAACTTAATTAGATGGCCCTTCGCCAGTTCGTCTTCTCTTGGTCACTGAAGAGATAGGCTGAGAGTCTTCAGGATCAATATTCAACTTTAGCTCCAGATTTTCTTTGTGTTGAATCTTGCCCTTCAAGAAGTTCACCCAAGCTTTCTCAAACCTATTCTTTTGTGCCTTAGCATCCAACAATTCACCATTTCCACCCATTCACTGAACCCATACTGCATTGCACCGGGATTGTCAGTTTTAACCAGTGGCCCTCTGGTATAACTAACTTCAACTGAAAGTACTTGGTGCCTGGCTTAATTGTTACATTAACACCATTGATAGTCCCACTATGTCTTCTGGTTGCCATGATCTGGGAGTAATAGCTTCTTGCTTCAGATTCATTTGTTATTTTAATACTCCCAGCTCCAGCAGCCAGTACAGCAGTCTTGATGTCATCATTCGATACCTCGCCAGTTGGTTCTACAAATGTACTAAGGTCAGCATCTCTGGTCAGTGGTCTTCTTGGTTGAGGGTTCCTCCTTGGTGGATTCAATACCCTTTTTACAACCTTCTTAACATTTTCAATTCTTTTCATAATCCCACTGGCCCTGTTCTCCTTTGCCTTATCCACTGATATATTCAAACTTCTGGCATCAAATTTAGCTTCTTCCTCAGGATAGTGCCTGTCCAATTCAACATCAAGCATTTCTTTCAACATGTCAACTATCCTGGGATCATTCTTTACTCTGGCATACTCCTCCTTAGTGATTCCCAAAAGATGAGCATCACTAATATCAAGCAATTTAATCTATGCAAGATGTGCTCTGGCTTCAGCTTGGTTTCTTTGTTTCATTTTCTTTCTTTCTTTAATTTATTGCCAAGTCTAGCCAGTTGTTTGCTCATACTTTCAGAAACTGGAGGAAGTACATCAGCATTGCCAGTTTCTAACATTTGTACATCAGTGGCCGGCTGGGCAGATACATCAGATGCCAAACCTTTTCCTTTATCCACAACATTCCCCTAACACTTATATCACCAGTTTCACCAATTCTTTGCTCACCAGCTTCAGTACTGGCAGCCACAATCATTTCCCTACCTGTTTGACTTCCAGATGGATTACTTTTAGTTTGAGTTTATGCAAGAACTGCACTTCTTTCCCCCTTGGCAGCATCTAGACCTGCCCTAATCACTTCCCATTCAGAATGGTGAGCTGGCAACCGGTCAAGAGGCTGCCACGATTGCATGTTCTTGCATTCTTTGAATATCGTGCACATCATCCTGAAAGATCTCCATAGGTGGTTGGTTTCTTTAGACTGGGTCAGAACATTAGCTGCAACTTGTTCCTGACCAGTTTTAGTTCATTCAAAATCTTGGAATCTTCATCCAAACCAGAAACCATCTTATCCTTTACCTCTTCATCCTTTTTCTTCAAACTTTCTACTTCAGTTGTCAGTTTATCCAGAGACTGAGCATGAAGTGATACCTGGGTGTTCAAGTTATCAATGCTGCCCCTCAACTGGTTGATCTCATTTGTGAGTGGGCCAGATCAACCTGAGGAGTGGCCAGCTTGGTGATCTCAGACATCACCTTTTCTATCAATTGTTGTTCTATAGCACCCAGCGTATCATCTATTTTCTGACCAACTGAAGTCATTAACTGCTGCCCAAGTTCAGTCACATTCAACCCAGGCTTGTCAACCAATTCCTTTACCTGTTTTTCAATCTCCCTTAAATCCACTTCAGATATTCTAACAGTGTTGCCCAGCAAGTTGGAGATTGAGGTTGTGACCTTGGACTGAGTGAGGTCAAAGGCTTCTTTTAAAGATGTTGCCAGATTGTTGCAGCCAATGACCAACTCATTCAGCTTCTTCAACACCAAGTCTTCATTTGATGAAAACTTGTTAATCCCCAGATCAACCACTTTAATATTGGTCAAGTGATCCTTGTGGTATCTGGAGAAAGACTTGGTGTTTTGTCAAGTGTCTTTTGAATCTCCTCCACCCTGGTGAGAAGGTTTTGGAGATCGGCTTGAATAGAGACAACTTGACTGTCCAGTGACGAAGGAGAAGGTGTCACTGGACCAGCAGCAGTTACTCACTATAAAGTTAAGATTGACCAATGCACCCATTATGTCTCCACCTAATTGGTCATTACCGTTTGAGTTAATGTGTGATGCTATTGATTATGCTTTAGGGGCCGTTTTGGGCCAAAGGAGGATAAGCATTTCCGCCCTATTTCCTATGCTAGCAAGACCTTAAACCCGGCTCAACAGAACTATACCGTGACCGAGAAAGAGTTATTAGCCGTGGTTTATGCCTTTGATAAGTTTAGACCCTATTTGGTTTTGAATAAGACTATTGTGTTCACCGACCACTCGGCTTTGAAGTACTTGTTCTCGAAACAAGATGCTAAGCCTCGTTTAATTCGTTGGGTCTTACTTTTACAGGAATTTTGATATTGAGATTAAAGATAAGAGTGGGGCTGAAAATGTGGCAGCCGACCACTTAAGTAGGCTCGAAAACCTCACCTTGAGGAGTTAAAGGAGCATGATATTAATGATGCTTTTCCTGACGAGTTTCTAATGCAGGTGGATGTGGAGGAGGAACCATGGTTTGCAGACATTGCTAACTATTTATGTGCAGGTGTTCTTCCCAAAGAAATGACTTATCAACAGAAAAAGAAATTCTTTTCTGAGATTAAGCATTATTTATGGGAAGAACCATATTTTTTCGAATGTGTGCAGATGGCTTGATCAGGAGATGTGTGGCCGGTGCAGAAACCCGGAAGATTTTGGATGCATGCCACTATGGACCAACCGGTGGTCATTATGGACCATCTGTAACCGGTAAGAAGATTTTTGATGCAGGATTTTATTGGCCTTCAATCTTCAAGGAAGCTCAAACATTAGTGGAGACGTGTGAAGTTGTCAACGTCAAGGTAACATTTCAAAGAAGGATGAGATGCCACAGAAACTTCATTCAGGTTTGTGAGGTATTTGATGTTTGGGGAATTGATTTTATGGGACCCTTTCCGCCTTCAAATAAGTGTCTTTACATTTTAGTGGCGGTTGATTATGTTCGAAATGGGCCGAGGCTAAGGCCTTGCCAACTAATGATGCAAGGGTTGTCATTGATTTCTTAAAGCAATTATTTTGTCGTTTTGGTTGTCCTAAGGCCTTAATCAGTGATCGTGGAACTCATTTCGCGAATCACCAACTTGCTAAGGTGTTAAAGAGGTATGGTGTTCATCATCGTTTCTCTACTTCTTATCACCCGCAAACGAGTGGCCAAGTAGAAAATACTAATAGGGCTTTAAAACGAATCTTAGAGAAAACCATAGGTGATAATCCTAAAAATTGGTCTAAGAAGTTGGATGATGCATTATGGGCTTTTAGAACCGCATTTAAGACTCCAATTGGGACTACACCTTATAGGTTGCTTTATGGGAAGACATGTCATTTGCCTTTAGAAATAGAGCATAAAGCTTATTGGGCTCTTAGAAATTGCAATATGGACTTAGTTGAAAGTAGTGAATTGAGAATGTTGCAATTGCATGAGTTAGATGAATTGAGGTTGAATGCTTATGAGAATTCCATGCTCTACAAAGAGAGAACTAAGGTTTGGCATGATCGTAGGATTAGAGAGAAGGATTTTAAAGCCGGTGATAAAGTTTTGTTATTCCTTTCCAAGTATAAGTTCAAACAACCCAAGTTGACTTCTAGGTGGACCGGCCCTTTTGTGATCAAACATGTCTATCCGTCTGGTTATGTTGAATTGTTTAAATCGGATGGAGCTACTTTTATTGTTAATGGTCACAGGTTGAAGCTTTATCATGAAGAAGAGGAAAATGTGGGAGTCGTCGTTGACGAGCTTCCATTTTTCGAAAGGAATTAATGAAGAAAGGACATGAGTCGAGCTAAAGACTCGTAAATAAATTAAGCGCTTCGCGGGAGGCAACCCGTGTTTCTTGTTTTCATTATTGTTTAATTGTCATTGGTAATGTGTTTTAATAAGAATTGCAGGTAGGAGCCGCTCTCATGCCTTCCGGTAAGTCGTTTTCAAGGAAGAAAACAAAAGGTAAGTGGGGGGGGGGGGGTTGCGCCGCAACTAGGGAGTTGCGCCGCAATGAACTATTAAGGTTGCGCCGCAACTAAGGACTTCTCGCAACCACCTATCCTTCTGTTTTTCACTTGCGCCGGCATATGCCTGTTTCAAAAAATATCGAAAATCTTAATACTATATATATTATAATATATATATATATATATTGGTTCAAAAATAACCCTTGCGCCGCATGGGTGGGGTTTGCGCCGCAAACCCGGGTCAACCGGTCAACAGAGTTTAAACAAAAAGGGGATCGGTGCTCATAACTCACATACACTTATTTTCTCCAATAATTGAGCACCTATCTTCCTTCCCTTCTGCTTACCAACCGACCCAAACACTCCCCTTCTCTATTTTCTTTCAATCTTAATCTTTTATCTTCAATCATCATAATGACAAGATCCGGAAAGGTATGTGTTACTTTACCCTCTATTCATGATTTTAATTCATTAATTTCATAGTGTTCTTGCATACATTCGAATGTATATAGATTTTATGCTTAAATTACTTATTAATTTCGAATTTGTGAGGGATTTGCTAGAACAATGAGGGTATATGTGATGGGAATTCAATGGTTGGTTTGTATTCATTATGTTCTTGATTTGAATTAGGGGTTTCTTTCAGTTGTCTTGATTATTTGATAAACCCAAGTTTTAAAATATGATTTTGAATTTGTGGGGTTTTGAGTGTTAACCCCTGCTACTGCTCGATCTGCCCAGAAAAATACATGCGTTGCGGCGCAACTTGGAACAGATAGATAAGTTGCGCCACAACTGTCCAAGTTGCGCCGCAACTCGCCCTTTTTCAGACCTGTGTCGTTTATGCTTATATATATATGCTTATATGTCGGGTTTCAGTGTTTAATTGTTTCTTGTATGTGTAGGAACCCGCTTCTTCTAGCCGTGCAGGACGAGGCAAGGCAAGAGCCTCGTCGGCTGCTGCACCAATTGAGAGTGGTCTTACTCCCGAAGCCACTGCTATGGGAACTCCTACTCACCCATGGTTACGATTCCCTAGAGCTCCTCCCGAGAAAAAGGTTGAATATACCAACAGGTTGGCATCTATTTATCAGAAAGACATAGTTGAGCCTAGGTATATGGAATATAGTATGTTGGATACGTTAAATGCTCGTGGGGGTATTAGTAGGTATATGCATCTGATGGGTAGTTCTAATGATATGGATGGTAATCCCGTAGCTAAGAAATTTAGTCTATGGTTTGATATATTTCGGAATCGGGAGGTGGTTTGTAAGGAGTGGTGTTTAGAAGTTTACTCGACTATTTCGGTTGAGAACATCGAGAAAGTGAAGGATGTATTTGCTAAGCCGGTTATATTCTTTTGTTGTGGGGGTGTTAATAGAACCCTCACTATTGCTGAGTTTGGGTTGTGCACGGGGATGTACACCCAAGAGACGTTGGATGACCCTGCTTTTGAGCGTCTTTTAGCCATTTCTGTTAGGGCTACTTCTGGTTTTACTAGGGAAGCAGGTGATTTTAGAGATTACTATAACCGGGTGTCTGGGGGTCGCGCTTGGAAAGCAGCTTGTGGGGCGAATACACTCCAATCGCCTATTTTGCGCTTGTTCCGCAAGATGTTAGTCCATTCTTTTGTACAAAGGACTAACCACCCGGACAAGCTATACATGGAGGATTTGTGGTTGTTGAGGTTGTTTGATGAGGGAGATGTGTATAGGAAAGCATGTGCCCCCTATGTGTTGGCAAAACATATGGGGACCAAAGGAGTTCGAGATAGGGGGTTAGTCTGCGGTCACTTCATTTCCAAAATGGTGAAGTATTTTGAAGGTGCTGATAATGCAGTCGCTTTGAACTGCAAACCTATGAAGCCATTCACTTGGAATGATTTGAAGAGGTGGAAATTGATTAAGCCTCTAGCTCATAAGAATGATATTCCTGAGTTGATTGATTTTGGTGGTGCTGATTCTGATGATGAGGAGGAGGCAGATGATGATGATGATGCTGAGATGGCTGATGCACCAGAGCAGCCGCTAGAGCCCGCACGACGTACTAAGCGTCGTGCCACCACTACACCTTCTGAGGGACCATCTTCTTCTGCTGCCGCCCATTCAGGTCCATGGGATTTTACTTCTTTGGGGACTATGATCAATAACATGTGGGAGTCTCAGCAGAACTTTCAGCAGTCCCATGAGTACTTTCAGTCGAGGGTGGACAATGATTTTAGGTGGATGGGCTCAGGTATGGGTCGTATGATGCATGATCAGCATAGATATCAGCCCATGTGGGAGGCCCAGTACAGGGGTGAGCAGTTTCATCCACCTCAGCCGATTCCAGACTACAACCCTCCTAGTATCTTCATTCCAGAGCACAGAGGTGGAGGTGGATTCTTCTATCCACCAGAGCGTCAGTATGAGATGCCTCCTTCCCATGATCTTGGAGGGACGGGGCCCGATAACCCTGTTAGCTTTTGATCTTTTGCAGGTACACAGGCTAGTGCGAATGTTGGAGGATCAGGTTCGGCGGAACCTTCGTTTGCTGAGCAGGTGGTTGGATCGATTTTTGGTTCAGGACCTATGCCTGGCTACCCCTACCCTCCTCAGTGATTTTTGATGAGATGATGCTGCTGCCGTCGGTTGGTGATGATGGCTTGTAATTGTAATTGTTTGAACAATTTTATTTCCGTACTTTTATTTATTTTCATTTGTTGGTTTGTAATCACCCATAAGGGTGCTAGAACATCGTATTTTACTTTTCCATTTCCGTTTATTAGGGATAGGTTGATTGCATGGTTTATTTGATTATGTTGCTCGTTAATGGTGTGTTCATGTTGATAGCAAGTTGAATGTCATTTGCATATGCTGGCAGTAAGTTCAGCGACATATTTTGTTGGCATCATATTCAGGCATGGAACATACATCATACCCGGCAAGTTTTTCTTGTTCTTGATTTTGTTTTGTTTACTTTCCCCTATTTCCCTTAGTTTGCCTTAGTTCATTGGACATTGAGGGCATTGTCCAACTCAAGTGGGGGGGTGGTAAATAGGAAAAAGTCGGGTATTTTTAGAGGAATTTTTAAACTTTTGCATGCTTGTCCTTGTAGTTAATTGCTTTTGTCACTTAATTAGAACTTAATAAGCAATTTGACTACACCTTGGTACAAAATTTTAATATGTGGAATGTGTTTTGACTGATTAATTAGGCAATCCCTTCTGGATTAATAATATGACTAGCACGCTCAAAGCACCAAAACGCCCAAAATTGTGAGATTATTGATTCATTGCTAGTTATGATAGGTGTTACGGTTTTGGAATTATTAGCCTTGTTAATTTGTCCCTCTCGTAGGCTTTTGGATTTATCCAGGAGTAAGGGTCTCTTTTAGAGCTCTGAACTATGATGTGCAAGTTTGAGGTTGGTTTTTCCATTTCCGGATTATTTTCATTTGCTATGAGTGTGCCGGTGATTGCGTTGATTCTAGAACTTGTCCTGGTTGATCGTTCCGTGTTATTTATCAGAAGAGGCAAATTTAGGATAAACCTTTGTTCTTTGTATTCACCCTTTGTTTCGTAAAAATTTGTTATGTGCATGTTTTGTTAATGTGCTTAGTAGCTAACTACACTGGTTAGTGAACCACCTGTTTAAACCCTTGTTGCACTCACTTTTAGTGCAAGAAACAATAGAAAACTTGTTGTCACTATCCTGTTCTTTGTTATTAAATCCACCTTTATATATACACCTTTCCTAGCCATACCGATAGTCGAAGTCCTGGTGGGTCATTGGTTGCCTATGCTAGTGGATGGTTTGGGGTTGTCCTTTATGTCGGGTTGGGATATTCTCGTTTGGATAAAGTCCTG
>CM067168.1:53956240-54031092 GCA_034093135.1 Erigeron breviscapus | reverse complement strand
TGGAACTTGACATCTGGTATTGATAAAACAAGAGGTTCTGGCAGTCGGGAAGGAGGTGAATGAGTTGATAAACAGGCCAAGTGTTAATGAAAAGAACTTGGGTCTGCTGTTAGTGATGGTGTGATTGAGAGGTTGAAGTCTGAGATATCTCAGCATCTTGTTACTCAGATTTCAGCCTATGTGGCTGAAAAGGTTGAAGAAGGGGTCAGAATGATGGTCTTAGAACTTACTCAAGACACTTCAAAGAAGGTAGATAAAGCTGTTGAAGAAGTTCAGAAATCTGTATCTACTCCCGAAGAAGATGTTAAAGGCCAGTCCAAAAAGTTAGATGAAATTCTGACCCTCCTTAAGAAAGAAAATATAGTTGCTGCTCCCTCCTCCTCCTTCATTCTCTGAAGAAATAGGAAATTGCTGAAAGAGCTTAACTGAAAAAGAGAATCTGAACCTTAACTCATCATTCAGGTTAAGGGCTCAGTTCTCTACCATGGCAAAAGGCATTTCTGATTGCCTTCTGCAGCAGAGTTGGGAACCTCTGAAGGCCATTGCAGACGGCGATTGATGTATATGCAAGATGCCTTCTGAGGTCCCCAAAGGGGGAAATGTGCCTATTGGTCTGCTCTCAAGTACTCAGAATTAATCGAAGCAACCAAGAAGCAAGCTGAGGTACCATCTGGTAGTGCCTCAGTTCAGGGGGAACAGGTTCAGAAATCTGAAATGCAAGCTTCTGAACCTGCTAAGAAAGATAAGGGCAAGGCCCAAGTGGTGGAAGAACCAACAAAGAAAGATGCAAAGGGTTCTGGTCTGGTAGTTGGTGAAAATGTTGATGAGCAAAGTTATCCCATTCATGATCCGAATGCTGATAGCAAGAAATTAGAGGCTTCGCAAACGATGCTGGAATCCTTAGATCTCTTGAATTCGAAACCCTAAAAACCAACAACAACACCTTCGACTGCTGCAAATACAAATAGAGGTCACAAACAAGATTTCCGATCGTAAACTCGTGAAAGAATCACGTCTAAACGACCCTAAATCAATATTGTCTATCACCAACAAGCTATAACCTTCCGGTATTAAACCAAGAGGCTCTGATACCAATTGTAAGTCCCTCTGGTACGGATCGTCAATAGCTTGCTCCAGTTATCTTGAGGTGCGGAATCCCTCACAATAACTTGGTGATCAACAATAAGCCCCTAGATCACCTGCTGCCTCGCAGATCTTCTTCGGGCTAGCGGAACAACCTTTGACGACTTAACCTGCACAAGTATGCTTGATATTTTGACAAATGTTCAACCCTAAACTCTGTTAGGATTCGGTTTATATAGGTAACACCAGACATGGGCTTCAGCGAGTCGGCCTCGCAAATCCAGCCCAGCCCGTCACTAATGCGAGGTCGCATTCTGTGATTGGCCTCGTATTTGACCCTGCAAATACGGTGTCGTATTCCCTATGTGCATCACACTTAGCAGATTTACTATACATTCAATACTTAAACTTAATCTAGTATTCTATGCATAATACTAAGTTCATTAATGACAATCACATTACAAAGACATATAACAATATAAGCCAAACAATCTAGACTGCTATTGACATAGACGTGCACTTACACCTAGCGCCGCTATCGGTATGTCCAGCGCCGCTCAGGAACCTGCCAGCGCCGCTACCTGCTTAGCCAGCGCCGCTCCCAGCTCCAGTCTGCACACCAGATCGCGAAAAATCCAAAAAAATCAGAAAAACCCAAAAAATCCAAAAAAAATCAAAAAATCAGAAAATACCAAAAAAAAAAAAGATGGAGAAGCATCAATGGATTACCATCAAATGGAGACGACTGAAGTTTTTGAAGCTCATCATGTTTCAAGTCGCTCCGCACATGCCATCTTCAACAACAATCATGCAACATAAGCCCGGGAAGTTTCGTTAATCCTTTTACTTTTCGTGTTTTTCCTATTTCCCTGTTATGGTAGGTTTAGTACAACGAGGACGTTGTACAATTTAAGTGTGGGGGGATGGAATAGGAAAAACCCGTGGTTTAATTGCTTGATTTATCAAGTTTTCTACTACTTATTTCATGCAAAATTTAAGTTTTTCTTGTGTCTGAAAAATATTTTGAGAATATAAGCTTTGCAAGTAGACAAAAGATGACGATAACTAAGCAATATTAGCTTTGGTAGATGAACGGTTAGTTAGAACTGTTAGCTTAACTATAGATTTGTGGCTGTTCATTCTTCCAACTGGATTAGAGCTTAGACTGAAACTGTATGCGATTATGTTTGCCATAGCACATTTAACCGGACTTTAATATGCCTAGCAATTAGAGCTTTCTAGTCATTAGTATAGGTGTATTAATTGGACTTAATAATACGTGCTTGTGTAGGAACTAGTTAGATGTATGGTTCGCCTTAATTCTTACACTATTTAATGTGAACTAGTTGCATGCGGAGTAGGAGTATGAGTCATCTGGGATCTCTGATAATGTCTATTGCATGAATAATGTAGTATCTTAAGAAAGGCAATCAGTAGATTAATTAAAAAGAGTTCAAAGAACTAATAACGAGTAAAATCTATACGCATCAAGTTATGTCGCTTTGCGCGTGGGGAACCACCGACCTGTCACCGCTGTCTTGATGTAAGGTATAAACTCTAACCATTAGTTGAGTTATGTCGCTCTGCGAGTGGGAAACCACTGACCTGTCACCGCTGTCTCAACTATTAAAGATGATAATATCGTATAACTGCTTTAGTGTCTAGCTAGTGAGCATGACTGTAGTGTGAGAGTATGTCTAAGTAGTGACTCACAAGTACACAAACGATGAATAATAAATGCCTTGCTAGTAGCTAGTAGTTCTGATTGCTATACAAACCTTAATTAAGTGCTTAACTAGTCAGCAGAAAGAGTAAGATTGAGCTGTAAGACATGTGGAAGTATAGAACTGTTTTAGAGGTATTAACACAATAAAAAGTTAGCTTTTAGTTTTGATTGACCAATTATCTTGCCTCTAGCTATAGCTTACTGATTTTGTCTAAAGCTTTCTCAAATTTTTGCATGACTATTCTTTCAAATGATTTCAATAAAGTAGAATACTTAAACACTTAAGCTGTCCGCTCATCATTGTTTTTATTTTTCTTGGACTATTTGCTTGAGGACAAGCAAAGACTTAAGTGTGGGGGTATATGATGAGCGTCCATTTTGTGATAAAAACCCCTATCGAAAGGCTTCATTTCAATGTCTAAATGAGTTAATATTCCGGAACTATCGGTACTTAATGGAGTCGTATGTTTACGCAGGTTCACGGAAGATGCGAGAGAGGGTAAATGGCATCAAGTAACTCAAGATGGAAGCCTATGAAGTTACAAGACACAAGGAGGTGATTCGGAAGCCGAACGAAGCGAAACGAGAAGCAGCAGGAGCTGCCAGCGCCGCTGGCCATCCAGCGCCGCTGGGCGGCCCAGTTCAGCAACCGACTTATTCACCTATTTAAGTCGAACTAACCCTCAAAACCCTAAGAGAGCCGATTCAGCAGCCCTAGCCGCCCATATTCAACCATAGGTCGACTTTGCATATTCCAAGGAGGTTTTGGAGCTTCTAACACCTTCCGATCTTCATCCTCAGCCTAGATCTACTCTTTTATTTTACTTTCAGTTGGTAAACAATGTCTTTCATCTTTTCAGACTTTGTTATTCCTTTAATAATGTCAGGCTAGTAGGCTGAATACTTGTTTGGATCAATGTGATCATGTAGACGTTTATTGTTTTACTTTATTTGTTAGAATCTGTTGGAGTGTGTTTTACTGTTTATCGTAGATCCATGTTTTACTAGTTCTTCATATTATTATCGGTTCTATATCTGCATGTATTGATTTAATTCTGATGATCGGTCTATAATCATACACTAGGATTAATACATAAGGATGGAAAACACTAGTCGGTCTTTAACTAGATGTAAAGGTGATTCACTTGTAACCGAGGGATCCAGAACCATAGTAATTAGGATGAATAGAACATGATGCTTAACAATGTCAGACGCGATCCAGTGACTTGGAAACGAGCATTGTGGTCACCGGAGAGAATTACTATCTGGCCATGGCTTAAGAGCCGGGTAACTTAAAGATGAACTAGTAACACAAACTTTAGGTCATTAATGCTTAAACAATGAACCTAACGAGAATTTGTTTATAGGGTAGTGTGAGTCTAGCGACAACACTAGTTAATAGGCAAAGTGAATCTAACGAAAATCTGAGCCGTGATTAAGTTTCCAACAGTCTAGCAAATGGGTAGGATAGTATTTGGTCGTACCATGAGATCGGAGATGCCAAACAAGTATTTTAATTTAATTACTGTTATTTGCTTTTTTAAACTATTTTCAGAATAGCCACAACGCTAGAATTACACATATTACTAGATTAGGTAAAGCAACGCGTCCCTGCGAACGATCCTGTAACTTATCACTAAACTATACTACATCCGATCGGGTTCTCTGCCCGTAGGTGTATGTTTTAGGATAATTACTTGTACAACATTTATAAATTTAAAAGCATAAATAAAAACCACCATCATAAGGTATTTATGTTTTGATTATTAAAGGGACTCTGTTTTCAAATTGTATGCAATAAAGGTAACATTCTTAGTTTTTAACGTTAAATATTCGTTAAGTTCCAACGTAACATGCGTCACCAATAAGAAAAAGGTAACATTCTTTGCATACAAACCCTAGCAGCAGCAGCAGCACTCCTCCTCTTTACAGATCAGACTTGATGGTAACTTTTTATTCTCATTCATCATTTTTCTTTATATTATTATTATAAAAACATTCAACTGATTATAATGGATTTCATGTTCAGGCTCCAAAGAAGGAAAAGGCTCCCCCACCGTCATCTAAGCCCGCCAAGTCCGGTGGTGGAAAACAGAAGAAGAAGGTCATTTTTCATTTTTCTTATTTTTAATTCAATATTTTTATGTTATATTTTATTTTATATCTGTTAGATTTAGCTCAGTTATACATTTTCATAGCGTTAATAAATTATAGGAATTTAGTATTGATTAAATCCATGCAAGTATATATCTTACAGATCAGTTCATTTTAAAAATGGTGTACTAGTTGGTTGTTTTTAGGATGGGGGGCTTATTTTCATATGTTATTACTGCTTAAGCTAATAAGTTGTCTTACTAAATCTTATTTTTCCAACATTTATATAAGCTTAAAGCTAAGTGCTTTTAATTTAACATCAAAATTCTGGCTGCCCAATCACCCAACACTTTTGTTTTTAGGTAATTAATTGTATGCTTGTTTATGTTGGTTTTCCGGTTTGTTATTGATTCATTAGTTGGCTAGCAATGCATTATGGTACGATATTGGCACTTCGTATCTGTAAAAGTTAGCTTATTGATGTTTTTAGGTAAAGCAAGAACCTTTATTTAGCGATACTCTGAATTCTACAATGCTTTTTGGATACGCTGTCGACTAGCAATTTTTATCCCGCGTTAATTTTGAATGACAGACTGTTGTAATAATAATAATAATCAAGCAATAGCTTAAGATTGTTCTTGTATTGGTTTTACAGAAGTGGAGCAAGGGAAAGCAAAAGGAGAAGGTGAACAACATGGTTCTCTTTGACAAGGCCACCTATGACAAGCTTCTTACCGAAGCACCAAAGTTCAAGCTCATCACTCCTTCCATCTTATCCGACAGACTTAGGGTACCCTTCATTTTTGCTCTCTACTTTCTTACACCCACATTTTCTGTGGATTATGAATGTGTTGCTCTTTATATTTTAACATTTTTTTCGAAAACTAAGATGTGGGAAAAAGAAATCAAATAAGTTGCTTTTCTATGTAAATCATCACATCATATAGTAGCTATTATTAACGATAAGAATCAAAGCTTATATAACATTTAAAAGATTGTTTGATAGTATTAGTTTACATGCTAACAAGTTATCTTACATTGCATTTACTTTGTGTTGTTGTAGATCAATGGATCTTTGGCACGAAAGGCAATCAAGGATTTGATGGCAAGAGGTGCGATTAGGATGGTGTCTACACATGCCAGTCAACAAATCTACACCAGGGCCACTAATACTTGCGAGAAATATTAGGGGTTACTTGTTTTCGTGAGACAATGTTGAAGCTTGATTTTCCTGTTTGTCCCTCTAGCTTTCTTTATTGTAAGATTGAGTACCTTTTTTGCCATCTTAAAAGGCCTCTAATGCTATATTATCAGACTTAGTTGTGCATTTTTGTCTCTTTGACTAGAAAATCATGATTAGTTTTCCTTTTTTTTTATTGTCATATACTCATATTAATGGTATTCATCATATCTTTGGATCTGTTGTGCATCATATGCTCGATATTCTGTTGCTATACAGATCATCTGTGCAATTTGTACAGAAATTCATGAAATGTTTCTGGTTTTTTTTCTTGAATCGTTCTTTTGAAATGGTCAATCGATCTTGTGTGTGGAATGTTTGCCACATATACTCAAACCAACCCTCTTGACTGAAAATCTGTAGAAAGTTACAAAGCTGCTGTTATCTCATTTTACTTTGATAGTGAAATGATCCAATAACATACAGCTTGACCCGAGTCTTGTGATACGATAATCTTTTCATAATGACTGGTGGTTTGAAACTTAGAATAATATGTATGTGCTGCATCAATACACCAACCGATCTCTGATTTCTTGACTTGGGAATGGTTGCTCAGCTTTAATCAATGAAGTGCTTGCTCAGCGGTGCGTAACAAATTTATTTACGAGTCGATTTCTTTGTTGGTTGGCGTGGTGAAAAGGCTGCATAAAACATGCAAACAAGTTCTAAAACAAGATCAATAGGAAGCAAAATTTCTTTTTTTAAAAATAATTAATTACTCCACATTATTTGAGCAGTACTCTTACTAACATCCAAAAAAGCCCAACAAACAGTACGTGGTTGTGCGGATAACGTAACTGTATTCGAAAGTAGAAATAGAAAGAAGAATGACTTCCTTGTGCAGCGCTAAAGAAAGGAATAGCCAGCTATACGTCGAAGTATTAAACATCAACAGCTAATTCGACGTAGAGGCGTGGGAGTTATTAGAGCCGAGAGCGGGACAGCAGTTACAGGGACTGATGACCAGCAGCTAAAGAAAGGAATAGCAGAATTTTACGATGAATCATCAGGAATATGGGAGAATATATGGGGAGGGCACATGCATCACGGCTTCTATGTTGTCCCCAAAAATGCCTAAACCGAGGGGAGAGGTCACTCTAGCGTTTATGTTGTCCCCAAAATGCTTTGTTTGTCGGAGGACATGACCAATGAGAGATTATTTAGAGGAATATGATTAGTTTAGGGGATTTGAGACTTATGTGAGAGAATTATGACTAGTTTAGCTAGACGACCTAAGTTACTTTATTTCATAGGATGTTTAGCACCCGTTACCTTGCTTGCATGGTTGTTTTCATAGGTTGTTTTCATATCACATGTTGGGTTTCTTGCAGGAGGCTAGGTTTATCATGTTTTTACACTTTTATATGTTTAATATGTTCAATACTGATGCTATTGTATATGTATTCTCGAACATGTGCTAAAGTATGTTAGGTCGCATGCTTGCTACTCTTTCCTTCTCTTAATGTACCCGGGTGATACTCCGCGGACATGTATATCTTCTTATGCTCTTGTTCGGCCGACATGTATGGAAACTAACTCTTCACACTTTTCGACTTTTACCTCTTTGTGGCCGGAGGTCCTTATGGAAGCAGTCTCTCTACCTTTGGGTAGGGGTAAGACTGTCTACAGCTCACCTCCCCAATACCCCGCCCAGAGATTGGGACTTTGTTGTGGTAGAAATTTCATGGGAATCAAAAAAAAAAGAAAAGGAAATTAGGAGGTGTTTGGTTTGGGTGTGGGTTTATTATGGGGGCATAGGTTTGAAAGAAAAGTAGGAGAGAAATGCAGGATAGTTTTTCAGATATGTTGGGAGGTAATTAAAGTTAATAATTTATATACGAGTACTATTTTAATATAAAAAATAAGGAGAATGTGAGCGAAGAGGTATGTCGCACATTATTTTTTTAAAATAAGTTTCTATCTCACGGGTTAGCATTGAACAAACAACTACAATCATATCGCTCTCATACATACCAACTAGAACAATACCCTGTCGTTGACCGGGTGTGAAACAATATACATAAACTTAAAAGTACACGAAACATGTTCAACTTTATATATAAAAATACAATGCATTAACAAAATTGCAAAAACCAACTTTTATTGATAAAAGCGTACATAGCCATTTAAACCAAACATAAATAGTTGACAAACAAATTAAGTTAGATGTCAAACCAAATAAATGATGTTGCAAGAGTCAAGTAAAGAATAACAAGTAATCGGAACAAACCCAAACCACAACCTGTCCTAAGAATAGCTCAACCAGAAACAAACAAACTCACAATCAAACTTCACTCGACTCAACCAAGAAACAACAAAATCTCAATTCACTCATACAAAATAATACAAAACTTTACCAACACTCATATCAATCCAACACCAATACCCCCCCCCCGGGGGCAATTATTGTAGCCTCAATAACCAAATGACTAATTGAGTTATCGCCAAAGCATGTACCATTGATGAGACCGTGTTGCAAATCCTCAGCTTGGGTCCGGGTCATTGCCTCTTGGTTCCACAACCATTTAGACCTGTCCGAGACCTTCATATGATCATTCTTCTTGATCTTCAGTTTTAACTCATTGCACGAATGGCATCACAGGCTCCATTTGTACATGAATTTATAACAAATCACAAACTACAAAATTTTTGGTTAATAGTATAACAAATCACCAACTACAAGATTTCTATTGTCTGACTACCTGAGTTTTCCAATAGTTTGGTAAGAGTCAATAAATAAGTATATGTGTGTTGTGACGCCTGCCAACCAAAAAGATGATGACAACATAAATGAAAAGGATCAAGAGTTGCTTCAAACCTTTTCATCAACAAATGCCAATGCTTTTACACAAATAGTTCAGATCATTATCTTGTGAGAATCCTGAATAAATGGTGGCGACAGTTAAAGATACAACTGACTGATCACCAAATAAGCAAATCCAAAAACCAAGTTAACACAATTGGAAAATAGGTCTGAAGTAGGCTTAAGTTTTTTCTACAAAATGCATAAACCTTCCGAAATGCTTTATCAAAAAACTTAAACTTTATAGTATTTGACTATTTTTGATCATTTTTAGCACATCAAATTTCTTTTGAAAGAATACTTTAATTTGGACAAAAAGTGTTTTATCCCAACCAAACCCACTCTACCTGCCAAATTTGCCACTTCAACTTAACATTAATGTGTACATGATCACAAAATTTGGCAATGGCAGTTCCTTTGAGAAAGGTACATGTAATATTTGAATTTTGCTAATAAGTAAAGCGAAGAATTTTGCCAGCTAACATAACAGTTAACATCAAGACACATCTTATGATACGAAAAGGAAAGTACAACAAACCTCAATTAAAAGAGGGGTGTTTTCCTCGATAGCCATGTTGTGTACCTCGGAAACGACATCATTACCATCTACTCCGATGCTAGGAACTCCATATGCCTTCCCTTTAACAACAATACCATCACCTACAGTCGACCATTTAACTGGAAAGTTAGCAACATAACCAAAGTAGGAACGTAAATAATCAAAGGGAAACATATCCGTTCCTTTGAAATAAGCTTCCATGTATCCGAAAATGAAGCTGCTTGAGACCCACTTTGTAGCATCGAAACTAAGCTTCCTTACGGCTAACCTTCATAAACAATATCCATAAGACATACAGAAATGAAAATTGATCAAAAAAGTGATAAGACATATAACTCATATATATCT
This sequence comes from Erigeron breviscapus, assembly GCA_034093135.1. Classification (NCBI taxonomy): domain Eukaryota; kingdom Viridiplantae; phylum Streptophyta; class Magnoliopsida; order Asterales; family Asteraceae; genus Erigeron; species Erigeron breviscapus. The sequence goes on along the minus strand of CM067168.1, from coordinate 54,021,239 downwards.
TCTTATATATAGTAAATTATCTCTTATATTCCTTTTGGTCGATACTTATCAAAAAGTTCCCATTGTACCTATCTCTTTTCTGAAGTAGGCTGCCTTCGAACTAACCCCATATGTATACTATTAAACCGATCCACCCTATCATTTCATAAAATATAATATAGCTATCTACTGAATCATATCAATTCAAAAAATGAGTTGTTTCGGATTATATTCTACCTATAATGGGTCAAAAAGAGACACCCTTACAATTTTTGCTAGGAGTCTAGGACCGGCATGGATCAAATATGTCAAAAGTTTCCCAAAGTGTACTTAAATGCCTACAGCCTCCTAAACATTTATTCAAATAGATAGACTTTTACTTTAAGAGAACTTTTCTTATCATACTTAACACATGAACTATCTATATATATATGGAGAAACGGGGAAACCGGCAAAAATAATATGTGCCCGTATTAATTATTAAAGAACTACCCATATGACCCGTTACCCAGCTTGCACATGACTAGTCTGTATGCCACTTCTAAAGCAAGCATTATAAAATTCCAAAGCCCAGTTGGTACAATACCTTTTCCTCAAGCTAAGCCATTTTCCCTTTACCAAGGATTTCCTGTAAAATTTCTTTCAATTATTTTTCTTCTCCAGGAGGGACTGTATGGTAGAATGACAAGATTATAGCAACAATGTTATATTAGCAATATAAAAGAAACTAACAAAATCAAATTCAACCAAAATGGCAAAGGTTTTTCTTGTAAATGTTATGCCCTTCTTAATGATAATTGTACTTACAATCACAGTTTTGACAATGGCTTTGACTTCTCGATGTGCCATTGCGTCCACCATGTCCTCAGGCCTCATTCCTGTTACACTTATCATGTTTTCGCAATATCCTAACAAAGATTATTCAGTAAAAAACATTATTGGACAATGCTGGCCAAAAAGCATTACAAATATTACTTCCCAGTTTAGCAATAATTGTTTGACTAATTGTTGGATGACTCGAAACACTTTGTCCAATATTCTAAAACTCTTAATAAATATTTAGTGTTTCAAAAATTCAAAGCTAGGTATCTCAAGAACTCCCCCATACTATATGAACATTTTACTCGGGAATTTTATCAAACACCTGGAATGCATATGTATACCTTAAAATATTTCAGCCAATACTATTCGATGATGGATTGAGACATCTGCAAAAAATAAAAAAATAATAATAATAATTTCATTTGATGGTTTACTGGTAAATGAACAATGAACGAATTAGTGTTTCCAATATGTACGAAGATAGGCAAACCAGGAAAAAATAAACAAATGAATACATCGATTCTAGGGTTGATAACTGATTGGTGGTGGCGCAAATAGATGGAGATAGAAGATCCGTATGTTTGTGGTGATTGATGGAGAAATTGAATATTAGGGGTGGAGGCGTGTGAGAGAATGGAGCTTTGTTTTCGGACCAGACTTGAGACTTCTTATAGTTGATCTTTTATTTTCAAGGGTGTGGATTAATTTTTAGATGAATTTCAATGGTGTAGATTGAAAGTTAAAATTAATTATTTCTCTCTCCTCTACCAGCAATATATATATATATATATATATACAATGTTATTTCTGCTCTGGAAAATTAGTTGAATGTATAACTTTTAGTTCAGGCTCCGCTCCATTCAGTAATTCATGAATGTCAAAACTCAAAATGCTCGAAGTGTTTACTTTCTTTAAAAGGCTTGGCTTTGGGCTCACGACTATTGTGCTTGGTTGATGTGGCAATTTCAACTCATTAATGGGTAGATGATTGACTTTAGTTATAGTTTTTCTCTAACGGTTCAAAGTAAAAGCAGGTCAAATGAGTTGAATGTTTACATTGCTCAGAATTCGCCCCAAGTTCATCTAAAAAGCCTACCTTCTAAATAGCAGTTAATTTATTACGAGTATTATTTAAGCATTATATAACAGAAAAGACATCAATGTCTGCGTATATCACTCATTATTTAAGCCCCTTTTTGACCTGATTTTGTAATGGCCATTTAAGGGGCTTTGTTTCACAATACTATCAGAGGCTCGGTGTCTGATTTTGTAACTTCAGCTGTTTTAATGGCGCAAATTAACCCCTTATCTTAAAACAAAATACTAGGAAATTAATTAAATGCCAAAACTATAAAATGGGTAAATTTTCTATTACCTTAAAATATTGGGGTGTTACAGTTTTTAAAAACATTACTTCAAGCAAAAGAACAAGAAAAACATTACTATTTGATTTTTGGATATGTGATCCAAGACTCATTGACTCACGATCTGACCGTTGGGATTTTCGATTTGAGTTTTCTGCAAAGAGTTATGATTTTTTGAAGTTGCTGCAGTTCTTGAATCTTGTTCTTGGTGTTCAAGAAAAGATTACTCGATGTGAAAAGTCTGAGATTAATGGCGTTAATGATATAGTTTCATTGGTTGTGAATGGTGATGAGGTTGCTTCTGATGTAACAGCGGTTAAAAGCTTTGATCGGGTCGCTAAATTGACGGGTAAGCATTTCTTGGATAAGTTAAATGTTAGCTTGATAAAAGTGGAAATTAAGGAGGTCGTGTCTCAATCTTTTACTTTTAATTATCAAACTCATATTATCAACAAGGCTGGGCATGATGTAGATATATATATTGAAAAAATAGAGGGTAGTGCAATTATGGGATACAATCAAAAAGCTATATTAAGCATCACTGCTCGTAATTGCATGGGAATGAAGACTACAATTGGATGTGGCATCCATGATTTATTTCCATTGATTTATGGTGGACCCATAGATAAACAAGTAAAATTTTTTAACCAAGTCATGATCATGGTGAGCTTGATTTTGATTCACAGTGATGTTCCTTACGACCCGGGTTGTTGTGTTTCAGATTCGTGTTTCAATGCTTTCGGAAAACTCGAGACGAGTTTTTATCAAATAAGGGAAGAATGATGAGGAACTCTTCGGATACTACTTTCTTTATGTTTGACTCTTGGGATTATTAATGCATTTAATTAAGTCCTAAACTTTATGATTTCCTTCTCATAATTCTCTCTATAAATGGGAGGTAATTTTGTTAGAGAAACGAGTTTTAGTCTATGATGATATGGAAAAGTTTTTTATTTAATCCATATACACATGTGTGTGTCTGGTGTGTGAAATTGCCTAATTATCGGTATTCTTTTGAATCAACGATTATTAGAACAATTGTTCATGGGTATTCTTTGAATCAACATGTCCAATTATTTATCCCCTTTTCCTCTCTACGTCAGTTGGTATCAGAGCCGAATATCTTGATCAAGATGTCTTCAAGTGATGGTATAATCTATGATTATCCACCCATGTATGATGAATACAAGGATGAAGATTGGTATTTTTGGTTTGGGTCTGATGGTTGTTCATTTGATGAAAAGATCGATGAAGACTATTACGTGACAATTCGAAAATTACCCAAAAAAATGTTTCGGTTCGTCCAGGTTTGCGCAGTCTCGGGAAAACAGGCAGCACGGATTCGTTCACCGTTGGATCTCTCTGATTTTTGGATATGTTGTTCAAGACTCATTGATGCACGATCTGACCGTTGGGATTCTCGATTGGAGTTTTTTACAAGGCGTTATGACCGTTGTTGCAGTTTTTGAATATTAGATTTATGTTTGATAAAGATGGGATGCACCACGATGAAGATAATATTCGTCAAGAAAGCGATCAATTGCATCCAGGAGATAAAGGGAATTTTTAAAAAAGAAGTGATATTCAATTGGAGGAAAGTCTTTTAGTTTCTGAAGATCAAACTGCACATAATGATGGGTGCATGATTGTTATGATTGTTATGCATAATACGTTTACAAGTGTACAATTTGATCTTAATAAAATATCTAGTAACATGCAAATGGTGAGCATGCATTATATATGTGGGTGTATACAAGAATTTGGTGGATGTCTACGAGAATTCGGTGAATTAAAAGTTGGAAACATAGTTGTGCAACTTGATTTCAAATGCTATGAAGTATGTTGTTTGCAACGTGATGGCTTTTTAGTTGGAGTTGATTTGTTTGAGCGGGTCCAACCGACACGAGAAACATGCCAATATTCTTTTGATCCTGGTGGATGTAATTCGGATTCGAGGTGTCAACTTAACGCAAAACTCGAGGTCGAGTTCTTTTCAACCGGGGAAGAATGATGAAGGTCAAGTGTTTAGTGAATTTGATGAGTTTTATTTTCATAAATATTTTGGGGGTTATTGAATAATTGGGAAGGTGAAATGTTGGTACTATTAAATACTAGTATGTCTATGTATATTGGGTGATAATGTTTTTGTATGAATAGTTTTTGATAATGATATGAAATTTTCGTATTTTTCTCCCACTCACAAGTGTGTGTTAGTGTGTGAAATTCCTAATTTTCGGTATTCTCTTTGAATCAACGAATTTTAGAAGAATTGTTCCTGAGTATTCTTAGAATCAACAGGCTTCAATTATTTATCCCTATTTTCTCGCTGCGTCACTATTTTACTAATATATATAAGTTTAATTTTAAAAAAGAACAAGACACAAATTTAGTACCTTCCACAACGCAAAATCATCTTGATTCCGTTTTTTTGGATTAGAAGTTGTTAATTTGTCTTCAATCTTGATTCCTCTTCTTCCAAAAAGCGTGTGATACTCCGGGTATTTTTTATCATTCACAGAAAAATAGACATCCCCGTCAACAACGTAAGCACTGTCGTTGCTAATTATCTACATACCAGCAACAAACTAATCTAGCTGCAAACTAACTTGTTTACTCACGATCACATCCTGGTTTTTATGTCTGTTTTACCATACGGTTTAAAGAATGGGACGTACGGTGGTTTACACAATGAGAGAATTGTCAATGTTTATGTGAATGAATAACTCAAGAGTGATTTATAAATTAGTTTGACCGCCTCTCACTTATCTCCTGAAGATGATTATCTTAGGTGTAAACTCTATAGACTTAATTATAAATTAATTGGTCACGAAAACTTTTCCAAAGCAGAGTTATAAGGACTCACGGTTATCCTAAAAATTAATTTGGTCACATTTGTTTCTTTGTTTAAAAGTTTAGATGAACTTAACAACTAATAAGTTTTTAGAATTACGGTTGTATAATTATCATTAATATTATCAATAGTTCATACTTATCTTAGGATTACACTTCATTTATTAATATTATTCGTATATCAAAATTTGGGGTATTATAGCTAACCTTATGTATGAATATAGATCAGATTTAAAAGAATTTGGTTTTACTTTTGATTGGTGATACTTTCGATTGAGTGCTGTATGTTTCAGTCAAAGAGAAAAGAGGAGTGTGCTAGTTCTTCTGTGGTGGTGGCACTACTATTTATTGTCAAGAATCTTCTCATTGAGAAACTAAAATAAAAAATGAAGTCAAAAAAATATTTTGATTTTTATTTTATAATGTCAAGAATCTTCTCATTGAGAAACTAAAATAAAAAATGAAGTCAAAAAAATATTTTGATTTTTATTTTATAATGAGTTCATTGATCTGAACATGTATTTTGATATTTTTTAATATGTATGATTTTGAATATATATATTTTAGGGATATAATTGTAAAACTATATTTTTTTATCTTTTCTTTTTTTATCTATTTTTTTTAACTCAAGAATGTCTTTTATAAGTATACTTTTTTTTCCTTTTCTTTTCTTACCCACTCCTTTCTTTCCTTTAATTGTGTTTTAAACTCGAGAATGGAGTGTAAATTTGGTCTTCTGGCAACTCACGTCCATCACACGTACAATTATAATTGTTTTTTTCAAATGTTTTAAAAACCGGTATTTTGGTCGTACCGGTGTGGTGATTTTTTCCGGTATTATCGATATACCGGAATACCGTGGTACGGCTAATTTAATTTAATTTATATTTTTTTATAAAAATTACAAAACTTTACAATTTAACGAAAATAGTCAAAATATAATTATAATTCACTCAAAAATAATACCAAATAGGTATTTTATAACAAAATATAAGTTTTAAAGTTCACAAATAACAAAAAATAATAAAATTAAATATCATTATGAAAGTGTATATCCAATTTTGGTCACCTACAAAAAAAGAAATTACTTATTTGGCCATAAGATTCTTAGGCCTCTGCCAACGCACGTCTTCAACCTCGGCGTGGCTTTTCGTCCTCCCTTCCTGCGTTAGCAGCAAGCCCGGCGTGGCTCTTCCTAGATGGCCTCTTCCCCCATCGCCGGGTGAGGAAGAGGTGGTGGTGGACCCGACAACGTAAACAAAACAAAAAACCAATTTTTTTTGTTTTTTAAGTGAAGGAAGAGAGGAGAAAGAGGTGAAGAAGAGGTAGGGTTGGTAGTGAGTAGAAAGAGGTGATTTAAGGAGAGAGAAAATCTGATGTGGCAGTGAGGAAGAGCCAGGAAAAGCTGCAGGGTTGGCTGAGGCCTTACCACCTAACATTCTTAGTAAGAAATGAAAATAACCAACCAAAATGTGACAAATGTCATTAAATGGGATCCACAATGTTTTACTAGCTTTGACTTTATTATTTGTTAGTATATATATATACTTGTTAGTATTTTTTTGACACAATGGTAAATTAATAGGTTAATATATGTTACTATCCCAATTCTATATACATATATTTTCATTTGTTCATAAAAAAAATCGTTTTTTTAGTTTTAGTTTCATTTCTACCAAATATATCTCCAAAAGTGAGTTATTCTTAAAAAATTAAATACAACCAAGGTCTTTATTGTTTGTGGTGATAAAAAAAAAGTTTTAAATGTTTAAAATGAATTCAAAATTTTTAGATTTTTTAAACTAATCATAAAATGTTTAGAATGAAATTCAATTTTTTAATTCATTTTAAACCTTTTCTTATATCACCACAAACAATAAATACCTAAATCGTTTTGTTTTTTTTAATAAATCATTTTTGGTGGAAACTGAAGCTGAAACTGAAACAAATGAAAGTTTTTTAAGGATAAATGAAAGTATATATACATATAATAAAGATTATACTAGATACTAACCAATGTATGAACTTATTTAAATTATGTTAGTTATTCGATCAGATGCAATTATTTGTAAATAAAAAAGGTGTACAAGGCAGAAGAAAACTTTGTAAAATAAAAGAGAGAACACAATGGAACCAACAAAAATAGACATAAATTTTGTAAAAAAAGTTTGTGAAAAAAAGAAGGTTATTTTAGAGGAAAAAAAGATGACAAACTAGTACATACATGGGACCCAAAAAAACCTTTGGTATTATATAATTGGTTATTAGTATTTCTTACTTATTTCGGTAGGTAGTAAGAATATCTTGACTATGTGGTAAATTTTCTTATAGTTGTCCATATCTGGATATAGCTCTTCAAATTTGACCATTAAGGTAATTTTCCCTTAAAAAATAACATTAAAGTATCATAAAAATAGATTTTTAAAAATTCAAAAAAAAATGAAAATACCGGTACTGCACCACCACCACAATCCGGTGTGGCGACTGGATTGTGTAGGGCACCACCACCACAAACTTCACCTGCCACCACCGGAATCCCGTCATCACAATACAGCTGAAAAAACTCACCACCACTATACAACCACCATACTTACCCATCTTTCTTTCCATATACCACCATACCATCCACCTCCTCCGCCGGTCACCTACTTGTGGCGTTCAACCTCTTCGCCGGAAAGTCCTCCAACGACATTCACCATCCTCCGCCAATCAGCGCTTTGATTTCTTTCTATTTGTCTTTATCTTTATTTTGTGTTATGAAAAAGAATCAAATATAGGATGTGAGAGAAACCGAGAGAAGAAATGAATATTGATATAGAAAAAGAAGAACAAGATTTGGATATATATCTGGTTATCAATACATATAGATATGTGGTTATCAATATATATGACGGTAGTAAATATGTACTCATGTTACCCTAAACTCAATTTCCATTTATCACTTATCACATTTTTTTTTACATCATGATTCCCTCTTTTTAGTTTTTTTTTTTTTACATCATGATTTCCTCTTTTTAGTTTTTTTTTACATCATAGATTTATATGTTGTCAAGCTTAGAAATAAAGGAATTATTAGAGTATTATTTTGAATAAAGTCAATATAACAGCCCACACTCGACTCAATATCAAACTCGGGGCCTAAAACTCTATTACTTGACAGAGGTTTTCCTTTTCAAGCTTGAACTCGGGTTTCTAAATCTGGTTAACTTGACTCGATTATAAATATTAATAGAATAAATTATATTAGTAGGGTAATTATTTTGAATAAAGTCAATATGACAGCTCACACTTGACTCGATATCAAACTTGAAGCCTGAAACTCTATTACTCGACAGAAGCCTTCTTTTTAAACTTGAACTCGGGTACTTTCCAAATCTAGTTAACTTGACTCGATTATAAATACAGTAATGGAGTAATTAAATTATATTTTGTATTGATGGACTCGATAATTTTGAGCACCGCTTGACCTAACTCGACATATTAAAGCTCGATTTGATTCAACATGATTTGGCGATATTATTACAATTTAAACATTGTTTATCTATTACTATGTGGAATTATGACATTTTGAGTCATATTGTTAGTGTTATTGGAGTACCTATTGCTGTAGACAGGTATACCGAGGAAATGTGTGAGAAAAATTATGGCAGGGCCGTTTTTGCCAGGGTTTTGGTTAAAGTAAATGCTGATCAGGATATTCCACCACATGTTGAGGCATTGGTTTTGGGTAAAATGAAGAAATTCAGGTTGCATTATTATTGGAAACCCGATAGATGTTCACATTGTGCCATTTTTGGCCACAAGTTTATGGAGTGCACAGAAAGGCCAAGATCAGCTGAAGAAATGGAAACTAGGATGGATACCGAAGCTAATAAGGTAGACACTTCTGGTACAAAAGCCAATTCTGAGCAACCGGACGGGGACTTCCAACAACCCAAAAGAAGAAGACGGAGACCCAACAAATCAGCAAGGGCTATTCTTAAGCCCAAGTTTCAATACATTCCCAAGAAATCAAAGAAGTCGGACGATCCTAAGGGCAAAACTAAAACAATTGCTCAAGAGACTACAGTTTTGTCTTTTCGGCCAGGACTCCACCACTAGATACGGTAGCCCGAGATACACAGTCAGGTATACATACTCAAGTTCAGGAGGATATCCATACCAGTTCAGTTCCAGCTGCAGATACATTTACAGTGGCTCCAGACCATCAGTCAGCTCTTCAGGAGGATATCCATACCAGTTCAGTTCCAGCTGTAGATACATTTACAGTGGCTCCAGACCATCAGCCAGCTCCAACTAAAGAAAATCCCACAGGTCCTACTATTCCTGAAAATCAAATTGTTCCTGATGATCCGGATATTGATTCGGTACCACTTGTCAACTCCGACCTTCCACAAACTGCTCTTGGCAAACAAGATTATGTACCAGGTCATAGGGAAGAAGTGGATGCAACATTGGCAGTTGGAAACCTTCTCTGTATAGATCTAGACGGCTACGAGTCAGAGATTACTTTAATTATATCTGGCTACTGATGCGGATTTAAATAATTACTTTGTGAATGCTTCAATAGAGTTACCAGGGATGTTTACTATTTTGTCAGTTGATTTTCTCTTATGGGAAGTGCTATATATGTTGTAAGTGTATGTTTTGATCTAGCACCTTGCTAGTGAAGTAATATAATTATTGTTTGCCGTTAAAAAAAAAAAAAACATTGTTTAGTAGAAAGTTGACACAGTTTATCAAATTGAGTTCGTACAAACTTGACAATTTTGTCCTTTTAGTACTCCAAGCGACGTGACGTGTGCTCAAGTTCCAAATGCTAACATTTTGCTTCTGTCTTGTCTGATCAGGGCCCAAGTATTGTAGAGGTCCAAAATTTGATAAATACTAAGCAGTCACACTAATGAGTAATGAAAAGGCTCCTGCTTTAAGCAAATCCTCCATTGTTTTGTTATTTTGTCATTTTTCTTATTATCAAATAGTCTTTGAGATAAATAATAACCATTTATTAATACAGGATTACAGGTGCTTCTAATGTACAATGATATTTAATAATTTAAAAGTAAATTTAAATTATGATATGATGTATAAATTATCCAACTCAGTTAGTTGAGTTCGGTAAGTATCTATTTAATGGTCAATAAATCTATGTTTACCGGCCAGGCCATCTGCAAAAGTTAAGTTTTTTATTTTAAAATACATAGTGTGACGATTTCTTAAAATTTTTTCCTGACCATTTTTTTATCTTATTTATTAAGTGAGGTTGTTCAATTCTATAAGACTCAAAATATGTTACCACACTGTCAATTTCACATTTGTCAATTTCATAATCTAAGCAAAAGAAATAATAAAACGTTGTAAAGATGCAATGTAATAAAACAATAGAGATAATCTGTATATTTGCAAGAGGAGTTTAGTATATAATGTAGAGCCTAATGAACACTTTTAATCATTTGATTGCTTGATTTTATTTCTTACTTAAAGTGGTATGTGGTAAGGATTCATTGACTATATAAGTACATTTTTTTTTGTAAGTGTTTAAATTAGGATATAGACCACATATTTAATTTTCCTTTATTTTAAGGCAATACCATAACAACGATAAAGATATGCAATATGTAATTCATATTTTTGGTTTGTGCAGCACAAATATAAAAAAAAAAGTGTGTACAAAATCATGAATATAACGAAAAAAAAACCAAAAAAATAATTCAAAACAAAACGCTATGTTTTCTAAGATCTTGAGCATATCAAATTTACCATAACCATGCTAAAAAGTTTGTCCTATCAAATACATATATTTAAAGGGGAAGATCACAGAACTCAAAATACGCTTGATATCCAAAAAATTTTTAAAAAAGCACAAATGGGGTGAGGGCAACAAATAACGACGTTAATGAAAGTAACCTCTCTACCTTTCTGTAGGGGTAAGGTTGTCTACATCATAACCATACCTAAAAGTTTATCATATCAACTAGTACTATTTTTTCAAGGGGAAGGTTGTTGAACTAACCATGATGAATAATAAGCAGGTCTCATTCTATGTCGTGGATGCTTTGAATCAGCCATTTCCTGATGGAAAGTTTGATCTGGTTTGGCCCATGGAAAGTGGAGCATGCCCGATAAACTAAAGGTTCCTTCAGTCAAAGTTCAATTCATCAAGTATACAGGCATATAGCACATGTTTGAATGAATCCCCTTGTATGTGTCCATATTTTTAATGTTATTTCTCGGTTTCTTGATCAACAATTCGTTAGCGAGTTGGCTCGAGTGGATGCCCCAGGTGCCACAATAATTATAGTCACATTCTGCCACAGAGATCTTACCTCTACCGAGAGTCCCTGCGACTAGAGGAAACAAGGCTTTTGGACAAGATTCGTGATGGGTTTTATCTTCCTGCTTGGTGTTCTAATGCTGACTAAACAAATTTATTGGAATCCCTTTCTCTTAAGGCACATTCCATCATGTTCACGAGTCAACACATTTACAAGAACATTATTTAGTTCACATTAACATTAACTATTTGGTTTAAGATGCGTCGAAGTCAATGGCTAAACCTAGAGCAATAAATCTTGAGCTATTTTTCTCAGGATATCAAGACAGAAGATTGGTCTGACAATGTTGCTCCATTTTGGCCAGCTGTGATAAAGTCTGCACTAACATGGGATGGCCTGACTTCATTGCTACAGAGTGGTAACTGGGTTTTACTCTCTTTTTCCCTTGAAATATATTAATGGTAGAGATCAATATGGGGTATGTTTCATCTCTAACGGGTCAATTGGGTTAAGCTAAACAATTCAACTAAAAAGCATACAGGTCAAATGGGTTGATCTGGGTTGAAAATCAACCAAGGTGTAATAAAATGCTTAAAATGGGTTGGACTTTCCATCGCTTATATTTATACTAGTATTGCTTTTGACCTGAACCAGTTATGGCTAGTTACCGAACCGCCCATTTTGCCACTTCTATTTGTCAGAGTGTCAAGCCTAATAACTGGTGAGAAAGGGATTCTATCATCAACCCCAACCCTTCCAAAGGTGATAGAGTCTTGTTGCACCAGGGTCACTCTTTGTAGTTCTTATGTTGTTGGGTAGTGAACAAGTATTTTACTTTCTTCATTCTTAAAATTGATTCGATAATAGGATGGAAGACAATTAAAGGTGCACTAGTAATGCCATTGATGCTTGAAGGATTCAAGAAGGGTGTAATCAAATCATCAATCATTACATGTAAAAAGCCTGAATAAGTGATGCCACAATGTCAATATGTATGTACGTTCAGATTAAGATAAACGCTTACTATTTCTGCCATGTTGGTAGCTAAACAATATAGACGAAATTCAAAAGCAGTTATGCACTGTGCAACTAAAATCATGGTAACAGAGTTTACCCGATCATAATGTTTGAAGTTGATGATTATCTTACCCTAATGCAGCTTTCTGGCATGATTTATTTTCTCAGGAAACTATGTTTAACTTATAGAAAATAAAATTAGCTTCAAAAGGTAGAAACCTATTAGGTTATAAAGATTTTCTCCAGTTTAAATCTTAAAAACAAAAAGGTAAAGATGTTACATGGGTTGTTTAAAACATTAAATATATTTTTAGTATTTTAGATAATATTCTGATGAAATTTTAATTTCAGCAATTTTGTAGTGATGTAACAATCATTTCAAAAAAATTTACCATACAATCGAACAAAAGATTCAGCATCAATATTTTCATACTAAAATCAGTTAACTCATACTACAATTTGAGAGGGCATTTTGATGAAGAACTGTTGTCATCATCAATAGTAGATTGACATGCAAATGGTTCTAACTTAAGAGTTGAAATCAACCAATATTTCATATACAAATAAAATGCAACAAACAGAATGAATGCAAATCGACATGGTTTGTATAAGCGACAATTTCATTGAGGGGGGAACTTTCTCTGATTCAAATGAAATGTGGTGATGGGCTCGGAACCCTTGACTTGGTCAACCAAAGGTCGTACATGAATATAAAACCAATCATGTTTCTATCTTACACAGATAGCTTATACATAAATTTTGCAAGTAAATATTTGTTAGTTAGAGACCTCAAGTGCACTAGTAAATAACATGGATCATAGCTTCTACTTGTGGTACTTTGGCATGATCACAATAGCAGTAAAATTAAGATAAACGTTTATCAAAATAACTGCAGTATGCTTATGAGAACAAAAGGATACCCCAAAAAGATGCATTATCACAATCACTAGTTTACAAAAACGCAGCATAGTTTTTTTCAAAATAAAAATAAACATTAATAAAATCTGGTTACTGTTGTTAACAAATCAAAAGAATCATAGCATGCATGTCAAGGGAAATTGCACCCGATGCAGATACAACAATCTAAAATCAAGTATCTAAACTCACCTTAAAAGGTGAGCCCACCTTGAGGAAACTTTCTTTCAATTTTGCCGACCCTTTGAGGGGGCCAGATAATGTGTGTAACCCTTCCACAAATTAAGCCCAACGGAATCTGCAAAAAGAAGTATCTATGAATTAACTTGTTGCTGGAACCCCACTAACATCCTATCTATCTATTTTATTTTTATCTACACGAGCATGATCATCGTAAGAAATTATAAAGAAGCCAACATACCGGGCCAAAGGATCGGGAGTCCATGCTGTCAGATGGATTGTCTCCTTCAACCCAACAATGTCCTTCCGGAATCTTGACAGCATCATATGATAGAGGAACATTGATCCAGTCACCTGGCATGGCAGTTATACGTTTTATGTTTTTCTCTGTGTAACTATTTGGGGAGCTGCAAAAAGATACAAGCTATCAAAATTTTGGCTAGGAAGACAAGATTGCCGTTTTCTAAAATTTAAGAATCCATGTGGATGTTGCCACAAAGTCACAAACTTATACTACCAATATTCTTTATCCTGTGGCATTATTGTAAAATTTTATGTAGTTCTTAATATATACACTATAACTTTAGCAATCCACATTATGTCGTTATTAATTAGTCCCTTTCACCCAAATACTCAACCCATAAACAAAACTAAAGCTATTAAAGAGTCCATAAACAATGTTGCGTAAATGAAGGTACATAATATAATACATAAATAAAAAGACATATGAAAGTAACGAAAGCGGCAATGAGCTAGATGATACCGGAAAACTACAACATCACCATGTGAGAACTTGTAATCCGTCAGACAACGTTTCTCCACCAATACATGGTCATCTGCAGAAGAACCATGGACTCGATAAAACAAAGATAAACTAAGCATACAACAACCTGCCTAAGTTTTCTTTGAGATGGCAACGTACCGGTTAACAATCCCAAAGGAGTGGTGTTGGGAGGATTCAATGTGGGTGACATCGACAAACCTCTTATACGGACAACACTAGCAAAACGGTCGGATATGGTAAGACCTATTAACCCAAATGTGAAGGATGATTTGCAGAATTTCCAGAGAAAACTCGCGGCTCGCATATTTGTATCGAACTAACTAACAAATCAAGGTCAGCATAATCTATCTATCTATCTATCTATCTATCAGTCTGCAATAACAAAAACAATATATATATCAACACACTAACGGTTAAAATAATCTAGTGTTTGCAACTAATTATTTGATTTTTACACATTTTTTATGACAATGTGAACCCTCTAAGCTTAGTTGGCGTGGTCATACTAAACAAAAAATTGAAAAATGTCACTTGAAGATCACACTGGGAACCACGTTGTAACCACTTTTTACCCGGTTTAAATCACACTGACATATATTATATTAATTAATTATAAAAAAAAGGGGGACAATTGGTTAGGGAGAGAATACGTACTTTAATTTGTTGTGTGGCTGCCGGCCGGGAGGTGCCGCCGTGTTGGTTCTCTGTTTCGGATTTCCTAATTTGACTTGTAGGAAAATACACTTAACCCACACCAACTTTTATTTAGTTATTACTTTTACCCTCTAGGACCTTGTTTGATTACAATGATGCCCTCAATTATTTATATAACTAGTTTTTTTTTTAAATGGGGGTGGTTAGAAAAGTATGGATTTTTGTTATTTTATAACGAGAAATTTAACCCCGGGCGTTGCCCCGGGAGGAACGTAGATCGTGTGTAACGTCGGTGATATATACATAACGATAAACGGACGATAAAAACAGAAATAAGAAACTATATAAAAACTGAACATTTAGTTATACAAAAGGAATACACTAAAACCAAACACAAAAAAGAGAACAAAAGAAAAAACAAAAGGGGAAAACCAAATGAAAAAGTTATAAAAAAATCAAATGTTACATGTGAAAAAAATATAAAAACCAAATCAAAAGGGGCAGAAAAAAAAAGAGAAAAAAGGATGGGGCAAAAAAGAAGAAAGGAAAAAAGGAGAAAAAATTGGATAAAAAACAAAATATATAGCATTGTAAAAACTTATAAAAGAACAAAATATAAAGTGTAGAATTAGGTATAAAAAAACAAATGTTAAAAAAGATTTTAAAAAAACCCACAAATATGGGCTAGAAATAATAAAAAACAAACCAAAAGGGGCAGAAAGAAAAAGAGAAAAAAGGATGGGGCAAAAAAGAAGAAAGGAAAAAAGGAGGGGCAAAGTGTAAAAAGTAAAAAAAAAAAAACAAACCAAAAGGGGCAGAAAAGAAAAAGAGAAAAAAGGATGGGGCAAAAAAGAAGAAAGGAAAAAAGGAGGGGCAAAGTGTAAAAAGTAAAAAAAAAAAAACAAACCAAAAGGGGCAGAAAAGAAAAAGAGAAAAAAGGATGGGGCAGAAAAGAAAAAGAGAAAAAAGGATGGGGCAAAAAAGAAGAAAGGAAAAAAGGAGGGGCAAAATGTAAAAAGTAAAAAAAAAAAAAAAAAAGGGAAGAGAGGAGGATTTCGAACCCATGACCACCCAACCCACAGGTAGAAACAAACCACTCACCAAGTTTGACTTTTGTATTCTATCTGGCAAATATGGTATTTATCTTAAAATGGCAGATGAGGACAAAATAGCTACTGTAGATAAGAAAGACTTTAAATGTTATATATATATATATATATATAATTATAGATAAATTTTCAAAAGTAATCTTTTCAAGACATAAACATATAAAACTTTTATCTCTACATATCATCATAAATGAAATTTGAAATGGTTTAGGGTATATATATAGCAATAAAATGAAATAGTACATTGGATATAATGACAACTTGAAAACTTTTATTATATCATAATAATAATGACTTTAAGAAATAATTACATGTCCGAACCTTTCATATTAGCAAGAGACCCTTAAATATAGTAAATAACAAAAAATTAAGTAAAAAAAATGTTGAAAGGTTTTTAACAAACCAAACCGAAACATCTCTTTTCACCCCAGCAGGATACCAATTAGAGTTTGGTAGCAAAGGAGATGAGATGGAAAAGGGGTGCAGAGATGGTTAGCAAAGGAGTATATATTAATGTTAACAATAACAATAATGTTTGTACACACGGTTGTTGTATTATCATTAATCGAATCAAATCAAATAATAAAATATCACATATAAATTCTCATAAATATAAAAATGCACATTTAATCTTCAATCTCAGAATATTTCTAAAGTGATTTAGAGAAATCTCAATTTCATATATCTTTAAGATATATAGCCAAATTATTTCTAGAAATAACAACGATCTACCATATTAATTTATTTTATGTGACATCTAACATAAAAATAGAAATGTGTATAGTATATTGTCTTTCTTATTTTAAGTTTAAAAAATGAGACGTATGCTGTATACATATATACACACGTATCAATTGTCTGTCTTTATATTCTTTCAAATTGATGTAGAAAACTATCAGTACGTACTTTCGTCTTCAACATGGCGTTACCATGCGCGGATATGGTAAAGTTAACCTTCTCAT
This sequence comes from Erigeron breviscapus, assembly GCA_034093135.1. Taxonomy (NCBI): domain Eukaryota; kingdom Viridiplantae; phylum Streptophyta; class Magnoliopsida; order Asterales; family Asteraceae; genus Erigeron; species Erigeron breviscapus. The sequence goes on along the minus strand of CM067168.1, from coordinate 54,004,328 downwards.
TTGATTATGCATATGTATATATATGTGATACAATTGAATTTATATTTAGTTTTGGTTTTGAAGGAATGTTGTCTTAAAGTCCAACCCCATCTGATTTCTCAACTGCCATCTCTCTTTTACCTTCACATGAGCACTCTTGTATCACCAGGTAGTATATATTATTACTTAATAATTGATTATTAATACATTTTTTTACTGTCGAGGTAGAATGTTGATAGTTATACCCCAGATTATTACTACATTCATTCATTGAATTCACTTCAATTATTATGGTAAATATATGGAGATGTATAAATGAGAATTTAGGTTTGTAAAGGTTGAAGACAGAAAAAAGGGCATTTGTTAGTACATCAACTCATTGGGATCCCTTTTCATGAAATTCTCATTAATCGTACTCCTCATGGCAAGCCTTACCTGGTAACAGATTTTCAACTACTTACTTTTTTTCCTTGGCCTGTATCTTATTAGTTACTTATGTTAAATGTATTTAGTCTTTTTACCGAAACAACTAATTTAGCAAAAACAAATTGCTTGGTGAAGGAGGATCAGTTGGTAACATTTGATGTCGGTTGGTTGGTTGGGGTTGCTGGAATTATAATTCGGTTTTTGAATGATGGAGTAATGTCTGTTAATCAGTACGTGGTTATTCACATATGAGAGCTACTCCATGATTAAACTGCGATAACATATCTTGCTAGTTGTATAATTTGGAACCTTTTAAGAATATAATGTATGCAGATAAATCTTTGGTATCAAGTTAGCTGAATACCAAACTTATTACATATTAATTACGGCCTTATTTGTTTAAGTGTTTATAGTGAACTGATGATTAAAATGAAATATAAAAGAAAGTGAGATATGAGATGGTGCTATTATCTAATAGTCATGATATTGATCAATTCCATGTGCTTGCTTATCAATTGTAGGAAAACCATGAAAAGAATGTGGAATTCCCAAATTTCAAGTTTAATGTTGTTAACTAGTAGAGAACTGAATAATTGTTTTCTTATTGAATTGTTTTCCCACGATTACACACGATCTATATTATATAAGAAAGGAAAAACACGGTTTAGGGCAACACTAATTCTGGGCCTAAACTTGGGCCTATTTTGATCAGTTGGGCTTCAGGTCTTGATCTCTTGGACTCGGGAAGTGATGATATTGAATCTGATCCCACACATTCTAACACTCCCCCTCAAGTTGAATATCGGGATTAACGAAATTCAACTTGCTTAGACACTTATGAAACATAGATGTTCCCACGGCCTTGGTTAGAATATCAGCAAGCTGTTCTTCAGACTTAACAAAAGGTAACTTGATGATCCCACTCTCCAATTTTTCTTTTATAAAATGACGATCAACTTCCACATGCTTGGTTCTATCATGTTGAACTGGATTCTCTGATATCTGGATAGCAGCTTCATTATCACTCATGATTCGAATGCTTTCTTTGGGAGCAAAACCAATTTCAGACACAAGCTTTCTCAACCATAATGCTTCTGTTAATCCTCTAGCTATACCTCTAAACTCAGCTTCAGCACTTGACAAGGAGACAACTTTTTGTTTTTTGCTTTTCCATGTAACCAAATTATCACCTACCATTGAAAAATATCCAGAAGTTGACCTTCGATTACCTTTGTCTCCTGCCCAGTCTGCATCTGTATATATCTGAATCTTGAGATGACCATTAGCTTTAAATAACACCCCATGACCTGAAGTCCCTTTAAGATACCTGATAATTCGCAGAACTGCATCCATGTGATCTTCCTGAGGTTGGTGCATAAATTGACTAACCACTCCAACAGCATATGCTATGTCTGGACGAGTATGCGCCAAATAAATAAGTTTCCCTACCAACCTTTGATACCTATCTTTATCAGTGGCTTTAGCATCTGTCTTTATAAACAACTTCTGATTGATGACCATGGGTGTGTCTGCAGGCTTGCAATCAATCATTCCTGTTTCAGCTAAAAGATCCAATATATACTTCTTCTGACAAATAAAAATTCCACGTTCAGACCTTGAAACTTCTATTCCAAGAAAATACTTTAGATCTCCCAAATCTTTCATTTCAAATTCTGCAAACAAAGCTGTTTTTAGTTGATCCATCTCCTTTTCATCATTTCCTGTGATAATCATGTCATCAACATAAATTATTAGACATGTTACTAGATTCCCTCTATGACGAAGGAACAATGTATGATCAGAATTGCTTTGTTGATATCCATATTTCTTCATCGCAAGAGTAAATCTTCCAAACCAAGCTCTAGGTGACTGTTTAAGCCCATACAGGGACTTCTTCAACCTACAAACTTCCCCATGTTTAAAATTACGGGAAAAACCTGGAGGAGGATCCATATACACTTCTTCTTTTAATTCTCCGTGCAAAAACGCATTCTTCACATCGTACTGACGAAGAGACCACCCCTGGTTTGCTGCTATTGAGAAAAGAACCCTTACGGTATCTAGTTTTGCAACTGGAGAAAAAGTTTCTGAATAGTCAATGCCATAAGTCTGAGTGTACCCTTTGGCAACAAGTCTTGCTTTGTATCTTTCTACATCCCATTTGGTTTATATTTGATGGTATATATCCACCTGCACCCTACTGGATCCTTTCCTTTTGGAAGAATACACTTCTCCCATGTATCATTCTTTATAAGAGCCTCCATTTCACTATCCATAGCATCCTTCCAATATTTTGATTTTAAGGCATGCTCTACATCTGACGGGAGTTCTTCTGAATATAGTTTTGCTGCAAATGCTTTTGCTTCTTTGGAGAACAACCTTCTGCGATATTAGCAAATTTGTCTACTGGATACTTAGTAGACCGAGAACTCTTTTCTGGAGAATATCGCTTTGCAGGAATTCCTCTGGTAGACCTTGGCGGAAGAACATATCTTTCTGGAGCACTTTCTGGAGGATTTTCAGGAGGGGTTACTTCTTCTATATTTTCTGACTCTCCATTAACATTTTCTGACTCTCCATTAACATTTTCCTGTACTTCATTAGCAGGAATACCCATATTATTCAAAGTATGGCTAGGCTCAGAACTACTTACCTCGGATATCAGGTCTGGATTTGGGTTGTCACTTTGAGAGGAGGACTGTATATCTTTATCTGGAGTCTGATCTTCTGATGAGGTAGTGGACTGAACTCCTGATGAATATTGAAGCCAACTCAGTGTGTCACTTTGTTCCTCCCCCTGACCACTGAGTTCCTGAGAGTAAAAGTACTTGGTCTCCAAAAAATCACAATTCATCGTAGTAAACATACGATGAGTTTTAGGATTATAGCATCTATATCCCTTTTGATTAACCCCATATCCCACAAATACACATTTTTCAGCACACGGTTCGAGTTTATTACGATATGATTTTGGAATATGAACAAAAACCGTACATCCAAATACTCTAGTGGGCAAAGTAAGAACTGATGGGAGTTTATGAAACTCAGAGAGAACTTTCAAAGGGGTTTTCATATCGAGAATCTTTGTAGGGAGACGGTTGATCAAGTAGGTAGCAGTAGCTAAAGCTTCGGGCCAAAAACTTTTAGGAACTACGGACTCAATAATAAGTGCCCTAGTCATCTCTAAAAGAATTCTATTTTTCCTTTCAGCCACACCATTTTGTTCGGGGGTGTGAGGACAAGTGGTTTGATGGATTATACCTTTGGATTGAAAAACAGGTTCATTTGTGAATTCACATACTCCCCACCATTATCTGTTCTCATGACTTTGATAGATTTTTGAAATTGAGTTTGAACCATGTTATAGAACACAGTAAATCTATCATAAACTTCATCTTTATTTTTCAAAAAATAAATCCATGTCATTCGGGTGCAATCATCAACAAAAATCACAAAGTACTTGAAATTATGACCTCCACTAACCGGTGCAGGACCCCACACATCTGAATGAACCAATGAAAAAGGAGATTCAACTCTACTATTACGGGGTTTAAAAGGTTGCCTATGACTTTTTGCGAGAATGCAAGTTTCACAATCAATCTTTTTATTCAACGGAAAAAGTTTAGGAAATAAAAGATGCAAATAACTCACTGATGGATGCCCCAGTCTTCTATGCCATAACCATGCTTCTCTTTCACTAGTTCCATGAGCAAGCATGACATTCCCACTTTCAGTAACCTCATCAACATAATACAGTCCTCCTTTCTCAGTGCCACGCCCAATAATCCGTCCCGTCCTGATATCCTGCAACAAACAGAAGGTTGGATGCATGAGAACTGAGCAATTAAGTTCTTTTGTCACATGACTTATCGACAAAAGTTTGTGTGATAAGTCAGGCACATAAAGACAATTAGACAATTGAATGTCTGTGGAGAATTTAATTGTTCCACCATTTTTTACATCCATTTTCCCTTTATTCGCGGCTTTAATATGGGTTTTGTTGGGTTTCGTTATGACCTTAAAATCCGACAAGTCATAAGTCATTGTGTCGGTGGCACCACAATCAAATATCCATTCCCCATTATTTTCTTTTAAAGTATCTTCGTTGGCTATATTTGCATTTCCATGACAAGTTAGGGGTTGTTTTTGAAAATTCTTATTATTACTACTCTTGTTTGACCGTGTGGAAGGCAAAGGGTTTTTTCCCTTTCCCTTTTTCTCTGCCACCGTAACCCCTTCCTCCCCTTCTCCTCTTCCAGCCGCCACTACTCCTCTAAATCCGGCAACCGATTGCCGATCATCATGAGTATTTCTTTTATACTCGGAGCTAGTCTGAGCGGTAGGGAAGGATTTGGTGTTTTTCTTGATTGGCTGGGCTTCAAACTCGTGGGCCTCCAAACTCGTGGCCTCCACACGAGTTTGGTCTAAGCTCGTGGCCTCCACACGCGTTTGGTCTAAACTCGTGACTTCCATACGAGTTTGGCCTAAACTCGTGGTCGTCGATTTGGTGTTTTTCTTGTGATTGTCGGACCACCATTCCGGGTACCCGATGATCTGGAAGCATTGTTCCTTCGTGTGCCTTTTCATGCCGCACTCGTTACATTTGAGGTGAGATTTATCGGTTTTGGTTATGGGTTTTTTCCTGTTATACCGGCGGTTTATCTCACCGGCGAGTTTTGGGTATTGCTTGATATTTGTTTGGGTTACTGGTTGTGATCCAGAGCCGCCGGAAATCCTTTCCATGGTGGCTCTGAGATTCATTGTGAGTTGTGATCCATAGCCGCCGGAAGTTCTTTCCATGGTGGCTTGAGATCGGTTATGAGGCAGAAAAATACGTTAATTGGTAAAGGATGAGACCAGGAACATTGATGGCTCTGATACCATGTTAACTAGTAGAGAACTGAATAATTGTTTTCTTATTGAATTGTATTACAACGATTACACACGATCTATTATATAAGAAAGGAAAAACACGGTTTAGGGCAACACTAATTCTGGGCCTAAACTTGGGCCTATTTTGATCAGTTGGGCTTCAGGTCTTGATCTCTTGGACTCGGGAAGTGATGATATTGAATCTGATCCCACACATTCTAACAAATGTGTCGCATCATGGTGACTATGTGGCGATAGCTTCTGAACCGATTTGCATTGTGGGTTTGGACATAGTATCTGTCTTCCTTCCTGGGAAAGAAACGGTTTCAGAGTTTATTCGCAATTTCTCATCTTACTTTTCAAATTCTGAATGGGAAGAGATTGTCAACGCTGGTTCTGATGACGATATCCTGGATGTGTTTTTCAGGTAAAAATCGACACTATTCCACAGTTTGTTGGAATCCCTCTTGTCACTTGGAATGTTTATTTACGTATTCTCTGTCATCTTTTTCATGAATAGACACTATAATTCTTGTTACGAGTAGCCCAAAGAGTACAATCAATGTTAGAAAACTCACCTTTTGGTCCTCAAATCACATAGAACCAACAGTAGTCATAACACCTATTGAAAAGTCAAAAGTGCCTAGTACAAATGGTTCCTCAAATCACATAGAACCAACAGTAGTCATAACACCTATTGAAAAGTCAAAAGTGCCTAGTACAAATGGTCAAGTATATTTTAGCATTGACATGGTAAATTAAACCCAAATAAAACCTGAAAATATGTCATATATATCCTTCTAAAGTTGTAAGAGCCTTGATTAAAAGAATACTTGACACATTTATTTGCTAACCTGAATGTTAGTACCAAATCTCACTCTCGCAAGTCCAGGGCAGAACCTCTTTCAGGACATAATGGGCCGATGTGGGATAAAATGTTTGGGGGTCGCATCAGTGAACTTAGAAAACTTAGCTAGAATGAAAATGGGTTAACCGGCGCACTTTGTATGGGTTTTGAACCCACAAGCTTTGCTTGATGGGACACACTTTGTACGATTAGGCTATCCTTTATTGGTTTATCATTGATATCAAATTGTTAATTATTTATAAATTTTAATATAGAAAAAACCAAAAAAAAGAAGCTAAAAATGCTTGGACCCATTACTTGACCCGCCCATTTTAACCACCTCCAGAAATCATCCAAAATTTTGCATGTAATTTTGAAATAGTATGAGGCTTAATAGACTTGACGGGATTGTTGTAGTTAATTAAAAATACCATAATAGTGGCATGTTGGGAACTGGAACAGGTATTGGTGTTTGAAGGAAGCATTCGTGAAGGCTTTGGGGACGGGAGTTGGATACAAGTTAGATTATGTAGAGTTCCATCACAAAGACTGGACCAACATATATGTCAAAGTAGATGGAGATACATTGAAGGACTGGAATTTCTGGCTTTTTGAACTTCAAGGACGACATCGGGTTAGTCATTTCAAATGATCTTTCCGTGACTTGTTTAACACTCCCTTACCCGCACAAGGAAGATAGCTTTTTTTATGAATTTATTTTTGCACTGAACTACTGATATGTCGTATTTTATACCCATTTCCCACAACGTATTTAGTTGATTTTGCATGGTTTATGAGTCGTTTTTGTATACATTTGGTGCGTTTATGGTATTTGTTAGTGTTTCAGGTTACTGACAGGTATTTAAGCGCAAATCTGGAGAAAACGACATTGTTGAGGTGAATAAGTGCCAACGGAGGATTTCGAGAGCATTTGGATGAAAAGTGCAGGAAGTCAACAAAAGTCAAAGCTGAAGAAGGACAATTGCGCCGCAACCCAATTCCAGAAAGTTAAGTTTCACCGCAACTGTAGTTGCGCCGCAACGTCCTTTCCTTCCTGGCCAGCCACGAGTCAACATTGGTCAAAGGTCAACGCGAGTCAACGTCGAATTGCGTCGCAACTAGTAGTTGCGCCGCAACTAGTAGTTGCGCCGCAACCCAAAAGCAGAAGAATAAGTTGCGCCGCAACTCCCTCAGTTGCGCCGCAATGCGGTCAAGTTCAAGCCAGCTTTGGTCAACGAAAGTCAAAGTCAAAGTCGAAGTCAACCTTAGTTGCGCCGCAACTGGGTCGATTCTGGCAGATTTTTCGGGATCGTATAAATAGCTTGCAAAAATACCCCAAAACCTTCTTCTCTTTTTAGCAGCCGTTTTTGGAACCCTAGTTTCATATTTTCATCATATTTTAGGTTTTCAAACACGATTTGATCTATTTCGTTCGTAGCTTTCAATTATTATCATTAGGTAACAATGAATTCTTCATATTTTGATTGTTATTCTTATTTTAATATGAGTGGCTAATCGCTTCATCATCCATCTTGATGGAGTGAGACAATATGTAAAGATTGCACAATTTTTTATAATTCAATGTTGATTTTATTTAACGTTATATCGAGATCTTAGCGTATTTCTTCCTTATTATTTATCTTGAATTGATTGGTGATTTATGTGTGTCTTTAATGGTAGTTATTGATTACATATATTCATTTTGATTGTTTGGGTACAACGATTGGGTCTATGACGGGTACGGTAGATAGTCGTTCATGATAATAGGGAGAAATGTGTTAACAGTTGGGTACAATCGATAGATATAATTGTTATTTCAATAACCAAACCAATTGTTTGATTAGGGAAGTTATAAAAGATGTCTTGGGGTACCGGTCTTTGTAACGAAACTAGTTTAAGCAAGAGAGTCAAATGATGTCATTAACTTGACGGGTACGGGGTTGGTGCTTTGTTTGAGTCTCGGTTATTTAATCAACTAATTTGGGTTTGAACTTCATTTATGTGCAATCTGAACGTATTGTTGAGCGAAATCAAGATGGATGCCTTTTAAATTATTGTCTTAAAAACATTTTCATTATCGTTTAAGGACGATCTCTGCCCCGGTAATACCGGATTTAAATTATTTACTTTTACTTGTTGCAAAGTGACAATTCGGTCACAAAAAAACCCCTTTTTAAATTAGAATTACTTAATGTCAATGATTACTTAACTTTAGTCCCTGTGTTCGATCCTGGACTTACCTTTTAGCTATACTATATACGAACGGGTCCACTGCTCGAGAGTGTGTAGTAGTCAGTCTAGGGTATTTCTTGTTTTAATTTTTTTTAAACTTGATTTTACACATCAAGTTTTTGGCGCCGCTGCCGGGGACTTAATTTTAAGTAGTTGTTTAATTTTGTAGTTCGATCCTTTTTCACATTCATTTGTGAGAAAGTTATTGCTTTACTAGATAGTTTGTATTTTATTTCATTTCAATTATACCACAGGTGCGGTTGACGGTTTGTTTGTGGTGAGTGTGCAGGTTCTTGTTAGTTGATGAACACAAGAGCTTCTAGCCGACCTTTGCTTAGCCCATTGTCTAATCCAGGGAAAGTCAGACGTCGACTTGTGTCAAAAGATAACCAGGAACCATCCACACCAGTCAAAATAGATTTAGAAACCGAAACCAGTTCCACGGCCAATATTCAGAAGATCAGTTGGTTAATAGGTTGAAAGAAGCAGGTAGAGTATTTGGGGGTGGAGAAGACTCAGATTCAGATACAGAAGAGAAAATTCAAACACCTGAACCGAGTAGTATTGTCATACCTCGAACCAACCTGAATATTAACCAACAACAAAGGGGTAGAAGAATGGGTGATGAACAACCGGTAGATCCGAATGCCCGTCCGTACGGGGAGAGAAGAAGAAATATATCGGGGCACAGCTATTCGCCCTCCGGCTATTTCAGTAGATTTCTCTTTGAAAGGGAATCACCTCAAGAGTGTTGAAGAGATAAGTTTGATGGATTCGAAGAAATGACCCATATGCACATCTTGAGAGGTTCGAGGAGATCTGTAGGCTATATCAGTATGGAACAGGGCAAGCTGAGGCTGTTAAGTTGGAACTATTTCCTTTAACTCTCATTGGAGATGCAGCTTCATGGTTTAAGGAGTTACCCGATAACTCATTCACCACTTGGGCCGAACTTCGAGAAGGATTTATTGATGAGTTTTATTCTGTGAGAACTCAAAGGCAATTAGAAAATAAAATCAGAGGTTTTTCTCAAGAACCCGGTGAAGATGTTGTTGATTCATGGAAACGGTTCAAGGAAATGCTCAGAAATTGCCCCGGACATAGTATGGGTACTGAAGAAAGCTTTGAGATTTTCTATGATGGTTTGGATAGAAAGACCAAAAGGGAGCTCGATTATGCATTTGGGGGTAGTCTAAACAACATTTCCCCAAATGAAGGATATAAGATTCTTGAGGATATGGCTAAGGAGTATTCTACAAGAGATGAGGACCGAGACAAGAGATCTAGTAGAACCACTGTAGCTAAGGTGGAAAGTAGTGAGGACTCTAAGCTTATTACCGAAGTCAAGGCTCTCTCGAAGCAAATGAATGAGAGATTTGATAGTCAAGATACTAGATTCAAGAGCCTTGAGAGAGATGTTAAGGTTATGGCCGACGGTTGTGAGCATTGTGGAGACTTGCATTATACGGAGGATTGCCCGATAAACCAGTGCAAGATGTTAGTTATGTTCAGAATCAAGGGAATTCAACCAAAATACCGGTTATCAAAACCGGCCATCAGGTAGTTCTTACCCTACTTCTTCTTTTAATGCTAACAGTTCTGGTTATGGTGGTAATAGGTTTAGTAGGTTCACCAATCAACGAGGCTCGGATCCAGAATTAAGAGACATAGTGAAGGAGTTCATTGGTGCCCAAAGGCAACTAATGAACAAGTTGCAGAAGAGTCCAAGAAGGTGATTTCTGTTTTGGACGCTTTGACTACTCGCTTAGATGGATTGGGGCACAAGTTAGATCAAGGAGCAAAGAATCAACAAGCCACCATTAAGGATTTAGAAGGAAGCATTGAGAGGCTAGGAAACTCAAATAGGCAGCCCGGTACTCTACCGAGCAACACTCAGCAGAACCCAAAGCCTCAATTCAATAACCAAGGGCAAAATAATCAAGGATCGGGACAGAAGTATACCCCTCCTAATGCTCGAAATGAGCAAGTGAATGCCATCACTACGAGGACAGGTAAGACTTATGACTCTGCAAACCCTTTACCTAATGACTCTATCCCACTTGTGCAGGTTAATGAAGAAGAGGAGACGGGTGATGAAGAAGTTGAGATGGAACCGAACCAAGCCGTGCCGAAACCGGCCGTTCCATCCAAACCCGCTGAGAAACCGACGGTGAAGCCTTATCAACCAAAGATTCCATTTCCTCAACGGTTGAGGAAAGAAAAAGTCAGGAACATTTTAAGAAATTTGTTGATCTTATTCAGTCTGTTAATATAACTGTTCCTTTAGTTGATTTGCTTGCAGGTATGCCAAATTATGCAAAGTTCCTCAAGGAACTTGTAAGTGATGAAGCTTGAAAGGGAAGGGTAGGTTGAGGGGAAGGATGGGGGACGGTTGGGAATGGATGAAGGTGGGTTGATGGGGGTGTAATGGGGGGTGTGGGGGGAAGGAGATGGGGGGGGAGGTGGGGGTGAGGTCGCGGCTGGTCGTTGGTTTTCAAGTTATGTTGGGAGGGGGTAGATGGGGGGTTTTGAAGGGGGTGGGTGGGTGGTAGTGTTGGGGGGGACTAGTAGTTTACTAGGGAGGGGGGGCGGGAGTGAGGTAGGGTGGTGGGTGAGGGAGGTAGTGGGGGGGGTGTTTGGTAGGGGGTGGGCGTGGGTTTGGGATTGGTGGTGGGGTTAGGGAGTGGTGGGAGGGGGGTGAGATGGGGGGGGGTGGGTCGGCGGGTGGGGTGAGGGGGGTAGTGTATTTTTGGAGATGGGCGTTAAATGGTAGATGGAGGGGGAGGTGGGTAGGGGATGTTGACCATTGAGGTGGGTGAGGTGAGGGGGTGGGAGAGGTGTAAGGGGAAGGGTGTGGAAGATGGTGATGGTGAGGGGGGGCGGTGGTAGGTTAGGGGATGGGGAGTGGCTGGGTGGGGGTAGGTTGGGAGTGATGGGAGGGGTGGGGGGGGTAGGTGGGTGGGGAGGGTATTTTGGGAGTTGGGGGTGTGTGTGTGGTAGGGATGGGAGGGTAGGGGGGGGGAGGGGTTTGAGTTAGAAGATGACGAGGGGGGTGGGTTGTCGGGGAGGTGGGGGGGGTGGGCGCTGGTGTGGGGGTGGGGGTAGTGAGGGTGCGTCGGTGATGGTGGGGGGGAGATGGGGGGGGATTGGAGTAGCGCAGGGAGTGGGGAGTGGTGGGGGTAGAGGTTGTGCGTAGAGATGGAGTTTGTTGAGGGTTTGAGGGGAGAGAGGGGGAAAACAAAAGAGTGCTTGCAGGAATGCCAAATTATGCAAAGTTCCTCAAGGAACTTGTAAGTGATAAGAAGAAGCTTGAAGAGGCTAAGACTGCAGTCATGAGTGTCGAATGTTCAACAATCATTCAGAATCAGATTCCTCCCAAATTGGAAGATCCAGGGAGTTTTCTAATTGCTTGTTCTTTTGGTGCTTATTTGTGTGAGGCATTGGCCGATCTTGGGGCTAGTATCAATTTGATGCCTTATTCCGTTTATAGAAAGTTGTCTCTAGGAGAGTTGACCCCTACCCGCATGAGCATTAGGCTCGCGGATCGTTCTTTCCAATATCCCATGGGGATAGCGGAAAATTTGCAAATTAAAGTAGGGGCATATGATATTTCCGGTTGATTTTGTTATTCTTGAGATGGAGGCGGATGCCAAAGTTCCCCTCATTTTAGGCCGACCATTCCTTATGACCGCGGATGCTATCATCCGGGTTAAGGCTAAGGAAATTTCCCTAGGGGTCGGTAAAGACCGAGTTGTTTTTAATGTTGATAGAGCACTAAACCATCCTTACTCTTATGATGAAACTTGTTTCAGGTTAGATGTGATTGAAGAAGAAGATGCTTTGGAGAAGGAGCTCATGGATTTCTTGGACATGGAAGAAGGTGAAACATTGCTAGCTTGCAGTGAAGAAGAGCAAGAGTTGGTTGGAGATATGATGCAAGAGATTATGGCATTAAGTGTTGCTGAAACTCCACCGGAAGACGAGACCTATGAAGAGATCACGGGTAGTGATAGCACACGGGTGCTAACTTCGGTAGAGAACCCTCCTACCGACTTGGAACTCAAGCCACTTCCGGATCATCTTGAGTATGCATATTTGGAAGGTACATCTCTTTTACCCGTTGTCATCTCATCCTCATTAATGGAGGATGAGAAATCTAGACTTATGACCGTCCTAAAGTGTAACACCCCAAGCCAAGGCTCGAAATATCACGGAAATCATATAGCACAAGGTGGAATTAATGTAGAACATGACTAAATGCAAATAAAGGATTCAGTGAACCCAACCAATAAAAGAAACAAGTAATCGTCAAAGATTACAACAGAACATCAAAGATGGTTAACGGTTCTAAGTACAATGCAAAAGAAGGCAAATGGGTCCTTGATCCATATATGTCCAAGTCCGGGTTCAATAGCAAGCTAATAAATCGATCATACTTCAATGCCTTGGAATAACCTGATTGCCTGAAAAGTGTACTAAGCATAGTCAACACAAGGTTGGTGAGTTCGTAGTAATGGTCCACAAGGAACCATAGACAGAAATCATAAAGTACGAGTGGAGGCTAAACATGACTTACAGTGAGCCTCTAAGAAACACAATAATGTCCAACAACAAGATTACACAAGTACAAAAAGCGTGTAATAAGAAAGGCATAAATGATATGAATATCAATGCAATGCCATATGCGTAAGTAAGCCAAAATGCCTATCTATGCGTGATCTCCGGTCACCTATGCAACGATACTCGCTTGTCATCACCATGAACAAAGCGGCATCTCAAAAACATCGAGATATATATGTCTATATACTCGGATGTCATGTCACCAACATCTCACAGGATAAGTGTATACATCTATACACTAGGATGTTTGAGTCCTCAACCGAGGGATTATGAACAATGTATGCAATGCTTACAATCAACTGTAAATGCATCAACCATGAACCAACAATCAATATACGATGAACCTAAGCCAACAATCAATATTCGACAAACATAAGCCAACGATCAATATTCGACAAACATAAGCCAACGATCAATATTCGACAAACATAAGCCAACGATCAATATTCGACAAACATAAGCCAACAATCAATATTCGACAAACATAAGCCAGCGATCAATATCAACACCAATTCTATACGTACATACACTTAAGAGGATTCTACTTTCTTCACGTCCCAGATGCTTATATATAGGGTCACCCGCAGCCTTCCCACCACATCTAAAACCCAATGAAGGCATAACCGACTTCCATGTATGTACGTCTATCCTAATATTAATGAAATACTTAACAAACATAAACCAAGTCACTCAAACGAAATGAACCGTCACATAATTCCAACAACTAGAACAATCAATCAATCAATCAACGAATGCAAGCAAACACGCAAGTTTACACTTTTCAGCCCGAATCTCAAGCGAGTAGGGAGATACGAAAACTCACCTCGATTGGTTATGAAAAGTTAAGTTGATATAAAGTCGAGTTATTGTCGTACAATGTTCACTTCACGTCCAACACCTAAATATCGATCATATACATTCACATCAACATACATAAACACATATACGTAACTTAACAATTCTCGACAAAACCCTAATTAGGGTTCCAAGGTTCTCGACGTTAAGTGACTTCTAAGACTCTTAATCATTGTTAAATAAGTTAAGAAGTGATTTAGAACGATGCTCGAAGCGTTATTAGGGTTCTGGAAGGCAACTAGGTCAAACAAGAAAATTCAGCAACAAAGGGGGCGTAAGTTACGGTCAACAAAGGCGTAAGGTACGGTGGTCAGAAAAAACTGGCATAAGTTACGGTCAACAAGGGCGTAACCTACGGTCCTCTAGAAATGTCATTTTTGGCGTAAGGTGGGCGTAAAAGTTGGCGTAAACAGGAGGTCGGGGCGTAAGATCATTTTGAAAATAGGGATAGGCGTAAGCTACGGCCAAACATGGCGTAACCTACGCCCAGGAAATTTAGACCTGGCGTAACCTACGCCTGGGTGGGGCGTAAGTTATGCCCAATACTGGGCAACTCCAAGTTCAGCAACATCAGCAGCTGCAAGTCCGAACCAAATAACCCAAAAACAACCCAAAACGATTTGTAAGTGTTTGTAACTTATTTTGAAGCATATTTAAGCATTGTTACACATAACCACACTTAACCCACACCATAAATCCAACCTTTAACATCACAATCATACCAAATCGTTCCAACCCTAATCAAAACCCTAGTTATACCCTAAATCGTCTTTTGACTCGATTCAAGACTTGTAATTGTACCAAATCAACTAGAAACATATAAACAAGCATAAATAGATGAAGATGGGATGAATTTGACTTACCAATACTTTCTTCTTGTGTTCAAGCCCAAATTTGACCTAAATGGGTAAAACCTTGCACTATGAACCTCAATCTTTTGATATGATGAAGATGAGGAGGAGATGATGATGATTCTTATATTAAACAAATTCCACAACACTAATTAATTCAAGAGTTCAAAAGATGAGAAAAGGGAGTTTCTTACTTTTGTTAGAGAGAAAAGAAAAGAAAGACCAAGTATGTGGAGAATGAGAGGATAAGGGGAGGGAGATGGGTCATAAAGGGCTGGTGGGTCGTGGATCACCCACGGGCCGACCCGTTTCTCTTCCCAAGCCATTTTACAAAACGTCAGGCATTTAAACACCGATTAAAACATATTATCGACCCGGCGAACATACCACATTGTCATTTAATCACGAAACGACCCAAATATTTCATTAACTTAAATTGTTAGTCAAATTGCACGTAAAGTCAACGGTCAAAATTTACGGATGTTACATAAGGCCCATAAAAAGGCCTTTGCATGGAAAATTTCCGATATTCCGGGTATAAGTCCAGAATTTTGCAAACACACCATAAACTTTGTTGATAATGTGAAACCGGTTGTGCAAAGGCAACGAAGGTTGAATCCAAATATGAAAGATGTGGTTAAAAAGGAGATAATAAAGTTGCTTGATGCGGGAATCATATTCCCCATTTTGGATAGTTCATGGGTAAGCCCGGTACATTGCGTACCGAAGAAGGGTGGGATGACCGTAATTTTAGATGATAAAAATGAATGGGTTCCCACTAGGACTGTCACGGGGTGGAGGGTATGTATAGATGTAAGTCCCAACTCAATAGATGGTACTACCTGAAGACACCTCTATGTCGATGGTGGAGTTACTTTGCAATAAGCACTGAACTGGAGACGACCAGTTACAGGAGTATATACCAAGTTCTAGATAGATTACTTATTTAAGTGACAATAAGTAAAGAACAATGCAATAATACAAAATACTTGTAAAGTAAATTGGTGAGACAATATGTAATTTTCAAGTGTAATTTATTTATTAACTTAAAAAAATTACAAGGTTGTTGCGGAACCAAGATAATACAAGTATGTAAATATCCTAACAACCTATGAACTACAATTGATCTACACTTGGAATTTCTCAAAACAATCGAAACACTTAAAGTTGTGAAATGTTCCTTTTTACGATTGAGAGAAGATTGCACAAGTTCACCAAGAATATTGCAGGTATGCAAAGTGTGAAGTGTTCTCACTTGTTATTCTTGTTGTGCAATGACTTGTATTTATAGGCAAAGTTAACATTGGGATGTTAACTTTGGCTGTACAAATATGGTTGAGCATTTAAGGAATAGCATTTAATTCCTTAAAATGCAGTGTAAAGTTGCAGTATAAAGCAACTTTATTCAACCAGCTTTATGTACCTTTTTGTATTTAAATAATAAGATAAGTCTTATTATCCGGGTAAAAGCACATAAAGCATAAAAGTCAATTCCTCGTAATCAGTGTAAAGCTTTGTAAGAGCTTTCCACTGACGGTCTCCAGTTGTAACTGACTAGAATGTCAACTGGGCTTCGCTGCCATTGTCATTCTCTATCTTCCACTTTGTTGTCTTCGACTCCAACTGGAAGGATTCTTCAACTGGTCAGTTCTCAACTGGAGGAAGTCTTCAGTTGCGTTAACTGTACGATGCAACTGGACCTCAATATATTTCTGGACAAATCTTCTTGGTCTCCAGGTGCAACTGGAGACTGGCCAGTTTCACTGAAACTGGTCCTAACAAATTCCCCCTATTTTTCCTGAAATATTGCAAGTCTTTTTCAGTTCTTGTATCTGTACAAGTGTGAACTGGAGAGACTTGTTCGATTAAATCTATCTAAGTTTTCCAAGGCATTTTTATAGATCAATAAATGCCTGGGTTTTTCTTTTAAGTTTGTTAGATCTAATCTATTATCTACCTTGTGGTTACAAACTGGTAACTTCATTTATACAAGGAAATGAAATTTACACAAGTTACAGAATGTAAATAAAATTACAAGTAGATAAACTGAAAAGAGAACTTAATTAGATGGCCCTTCGCCAGTTCGTCTTCTCTTGGTCACTGAAGAGATAGGCTGAGAGTCTTCAGGATCAATATTCAACTTTAGCTCTAGATTTTCTTTGTGTTGAATCTTGCCCTTCAAGAAGTTCACCCAAGCTTTCTCAAACCTATTCTTTTGTGCCTTAGCATCCAAAAAGTTCACCATTTCCACCCATTCAGAGAACCCATACTGCATTGCACCAGGATTGTCAGTTTTAACCAGTGGCCCTCTGGTATAACTAACTTCAACTTGAAAGTACTTGGTGCCTGGCTTAATTGTTACATTAACACCATTGATAGTCCCACTATGTCTTCTGGTTGCCATGATCTGGAGTAATAGCTTCTTGCTTCAGATTCATTGGATATTTTAATACTCCCAGCTCCAGCAGCCAGTACAGCAGACTTGATGTCATCATTCGATACCTCGCCAGTTGGTTCTACAAATGTGCTAAGGTCAGCATCTCTGGTCAGTGGTCTTCTTGGTTGAGGGTTCCTCCTTGGTGGATTCAAACCTTTTTCACAACCTTCTTTACATGTTCAATTCTTTTTAGAATCCCACTGGCCCTGTTCTCTTTTGCCTTATCCACTGATATATTCAAACTTCTGGCATCAAATTCAGCTTCTTCCTCAGGATAGTGCCTGTCCAATTCAACATCAAGCATTTCTTTCAACATGTCAACTATCCTGGGATCATTCTTTACTCTGGCATACTCCTCCTTAGTGATTCCCAAAAGATGACCATCACTAATATCAAGCAATTTAATCTGTGCAAGATGTGCTCTGGCTTCAGCTTGGTTTCTTTGTTTCATCTTCTTTCTTTCTTTAATTTCATTGCCAAGTCTAGCCAGTTGTTTGCTCACACTTTCAGAAACTGGAGGAAGTACATCAGCATTGCCAGTTTCTAACATTGGTACATCAGTGGCCGGCTGGGCAGATACATCAGATTCCAAACCTTTTCCTTTATCCACAACATTCCCCCTAACACTTATATCACCAGTTTCACCATTCTTTGCTCACCAGCTTCAGTACTGGCAGCCACAATCATTTCCCTACCTGTTTGACTTCCAGATGGATTACTTTCAGTTTGAGTTTTTGCAAGAACTGCACTTCTTTCCCCCTTGGCAGCATCTAGACCTGCCCTAATCACTTCCCATTCAGAATGGTGAGCTGGCAACCGGTCAAGAGGCTGCCACGATTGCATGTTCTTGCATTCTTTGAATATTGTGCACATCATCCTGAAAGATCTCCATAGGTGGTTGGTTTCTTTAGACTGGGTCAGAACATTAGCTGCAACTTGTTCCTGACCAGTTTTTAGTTCATTCAAAATCTTGGAATCTTCATCCAAACCAGAAACCACCTTATCCTTCACCTCTTCATCCTTTTTCTTCAAACTTTCTACTTCAGTTGTCAGTTTATCCAGAGACTGAGCATGAAGTGATACCTGGGTGTTCAAGTTATCAATGCTGCCCCTCAACTGGTTGATCTCATTTGTGAGTGGGGCCAGATCAACCTGAGGAGTGGCCAGCTTGGTGATCTCAGACATCACCTTTTCTATCAATTGTTGTTCTCTAGCACCCAGCGTATCATCTATTTTCTGACCAACTGAAGTCATTAACTGTTGCCCAAGTTCAGTCACATTCAACCCAGGCTTGTCAACCAATTCCTTTACCTG
Source organism: Erigeron breviscapus (assembly GCA_034093135.1). Lineage (NCBI taxonomy): Eukaryota > Viridiplantae > Streptophyta > Magnoliopsida > Asterales > Asteraceae > Erigeron > Erigeron breviscapus. The sequence goes on along the minus strand of CM067168.1, from coordinate 53,985,895 downwards.
TTTTTCAATCTCCCTTAAATCCACTTCAGATGTTCTAACAGTGTTGCCCAGCAAGTTGGAGATTGAGGTTGTGACCTTGGACTGAGTGAGGTCAAAGGCTTCTTTTAAAGATGTTGCCAGATTGTTGCAGCCAATGACCAACTCATTCAGCTTCTTCAACACCAAGTCTTCATTTGATGAAAACTTGTTAATCCCCAGATCAACCACTTTAATATTGGTCAAGTGATCCTTGTGGTATCTGGAGAAAGACTTGGTGTTTTTGTCAAGTGTCTTTTGAATCTCCTCCACCCTGGTGAGAAGGTTTTGGAGATCGGCTTGAACAGAGACAACTTGACTGTCCAGTGACGGAGGAGAAGGTCACTGGACCAGCAGCAGTTTCTACTGGAGCAACTGGAGGAGGCAAACTTAAAGAAGTCTCCCCAGTTGACATGCCAGCAGTTGAAGAAATAATAGGAGTGGTGGTAGAAGAAAGGACTGGAAAATCAATGTGTTGTTCATGCTGAGAATGCTCAGGTGTGAACAACGGCGGCGGTGGTGGTGGCATTTCTCGAAGGAGTGAGAATTGCCCAGTTGGTGAAGGTGTCATACGTCTGTTTCCAGACATATAGTTATAAGTGGGAAAAGGAATATTTGTTGGCTCATTTACTTGGGATGGTGAAAGTGAAATTGAAGCATCTGGAAGCGAGACTGGAGATGAAGGGTTTTGATCTGGTACAGCAGAATCAAAAATCTCCAAGTCTGAAGCAGTACCTTCAGAATCCGAAGATTCAAAAAGGATTTCCTCGTCATTAACATTCATGTCCAGATCCATGAATGTAACTGAGGGCTGACCAGAGGGTCAGTCTCCAGATGACCTTCCCCAGTTTCCTGGTTGGGTGCATCTGTTGGAGGATCAGATACCGAGGTATCTTCACCAGGGATAGAGGTTATTGGGGTTGCTTCAGTTATAGTTGCTCTATCCTCAACCATAACATTAGACGAACTGGAGGGTCCCTCATTATTTTGAGGCCCGCCCGGTTGTCTTTCTGACTCACCTTCGATTGGTGCATCAGTTTTTACGAATGCCAGCCGCATTCGATCTGGAATCTCGACCTCTCCAGCTTCAGATACTAGAGAGTCTAGATTCCTCAACAAATCTGGGACAGTATACGGTGAATCTGTGCTTAAGTATGCTTCACTGCCCATAATTTGTAGAAAACAAAGAGAGAGAAACCTGGAGAAGGGGATACAAAGTCCCCTGGTGCCCTTCAGTTTTTGTACCAGGCTTCTATACAGGATATCGGCAAAATCCACTCTCAATCCATTCCACAAGCAGTATGCCATCTCTGCCTGTGCGGAGTTAATCTGGTCAAGACCACCAGAACTCCCACCCATACTTTCCACAAGGTGGATGAAAAAATACCTCCATGAAGGTGTAAGGCCCTTCATGGTCATCGCACCTTTTGTTTTCAACACCCCTTTCTCCAGGCACTCCTTATGTCCCATTTCAAGGAGGACCTGGCGAAAATTAACGTTTGGGGGGATGACAACTGGAGATTCACCCTCTCTCCAGTAGTTGAGGTGTAAGGCATCCCTCAACACGTCTGCTGATAAGGTACACTGGATTGTTCCACCTTTTAATGTGAAAGTGATGGAAGAACAATCAGAAGAAAGAGTAGCAGTGTACCAAAACTCACACAAGTAGTCGTGAAACATCTTGCGTGGGTTTAGAGAGAATGAGGGTCCAATTGGAGAATCCTTCAAAAAATTTTGAATTCTTCCAATAAGGGTATTGGACCCTTGAGTTCCTTGTAAACTCGCCATCGGATTATTCGGATTAAGTTTGATGAGCGAAGTGTTACCAGAGCACCAGGTGCCTGTTTGACATCTGGTGAAGGAGCATATGGGACAGTTAAGAGATTTACATCTCTTGAACGGGATGATTTAGGTGCCATTTGAAATTGAAATTGAAATTTTGGAATTAGGGTTCTTGATTTATGAAGCAGAGAGAGAAATGAAGCAATTTTAGATGATTGGGAAGTAAATGAAAGAATGTAAAGGGAAGTAATGTGATCGGAGTAAATAAGGGTATTTATAAGGAATTCAAGATCCCAATGAAATACCAAAAATTATATTTTATTTAACAAAATCAATTTTGTAGATATTTTAACAAAATAAGTTTGAATTTTGAAATAAAAACATAATTAATTGTGTCAGCATTAAATGCTACGACGGCTTAACTTACTCACGCGCCCACTAACTTAATTTTCCCAATAAAAACAGTTGTCAAATACCAAAATGACTTTAAACACGTCGGATGACGATATCAAGTGGTTTAAAGCACTCGAGTGCCATCACGTGTCACAAATATTGACCAAGTATCTCTAACGTTATAAAAAAAATAAGACAAGACTGAATCTGGTCACTGGAGGATTAGTCCAGCGCCAGTTTCCAACTGGAGAGTTCTCCAGTTGCCATTTTCAAACAAAACGAATTTTAGTCAGAAAATTATTTTGAGTCTTTCCCCCTAAATGATGATCCAGAAATCGATTAGTGCCAGGATAGTATCACAAAGGCGTTCGATAGCCTGGCGAGCAAAGATTATCTGGACCTCCTCAACTGGAGAACTTCATCAGTGTCACTGACGCGTTCATAACAAAAATCTCCAGTTTTAAGGATTTAACATTCCCAGTTCGCTGATGAGATGTTTAAAGGTTTTCTCATCAAGAGGTTTTGTAAAAACATCAGCGAGCTGTTTGTCGGTGGGGATGAAATGAATTTCAATGTCTCCTTTCATAACATGATCACGAATAAAATGATACCTGATGTCAATATGCTTTGCCTTGGAGTGCATCACTGGGTTGTGAGATATAGCAATTGCACTGGTGTTGTCACAAAAGATTGGGGTCCTTGTATACTTTTGACCATAATCTAGTAACTGGTTCTTGATCCAGAGAATCTGGGCACAGCAACTGGCCGCAGAAATGTACTCTGCCTCAGCAGTGGACATAGAGACTGACGTCTTCTTCTTGCTGGTCCAACTTACCAGTTTTCCTCCAAGGAAATGACAACCACCAGTTGTTGATTTTTTTTTTTTTTTTTTTTTTTTTTTTTTTTTTTTTTTTTTTTTTTTTTTTTTTTTTTTTTTTTTTCTTTTTTTTTTTTTTTTTTTTTTTTTTTTTTTTTTTTTTTTTTTTTTTTTTTTTTTTTTTTTTTTTTTTTTTTTTTTTTTTTTTTTTTTTTTTTTTTTTTTTTTTTTTTTTTTTTTTTTTTTTTTTTTTTTTTTTTTTTTTTTTTTTTTTTTTTTTTTTTTTTTTTTTTTTTTTTTTTTTTTTTTTTTTTTTTTTTTTTTTTTTTTTTTTTTTTTTTTTTTTTTTTTTTTTTTTTTTTTTTTTTTTTTTTTTTTTTTTTTTTTTTTTTTTTTTTTTTTTTTTTTTTTTTTTTTTTTTTTTTTTTTTTTTTTTTTTTTTTTTTTTTTTTTTTTTTTTTTTTTTTTTTTTTTTTTTTTTTTTTTTTTTTTTTTTTTTTTTTTTTTTTTTTTTTTTTTTTTTTTTTTGTTTTTTTTTTTTTTTTTTTTTTTTTTTTTTTTTTTTTTTTTTTTTTTTTTTTTTTTTTTTTTTTGCATCATCAGTTGAACCAAATATAATGTCATCAACATAAATTTGTACCAATACGATATTACCTTTTTCTTTCAAGATAAATAAGGTATTATCTATTGCACCTCTTTGAAAGCCATTTTTAAGAAGATGTTTAGTTAAAGTATCATACCAGGCTCTTGGGGCTTGTCTAAGACCATACAAAGCTTTGTTCAGTCTATAGACCCAGTGAGGATGCTTCTCATCGATGAAGCCTGGAGTCTGCTTAACATACACAACTTCTTCCAATGTTCCATTAAGGAACACACTTTTGACATCCATCTGGAAGACCTTAAACTGCAGATGGGCTGCATAAGCCAGAAATATTCTGATGGCTTCAAGTCTTGCAACTGGAGCAAAAGTTTCATCAAAGTCAACGCCTTCTGCTTGACAATAACCCTGGGCAACTAATCTGGCCTTGTTTCTTACAACATGGCCATCTTCATCCATCTGTTTCGGTAGACCCATCTTGTACCAATGGTTCTTTCTTTAACCCTGGTGGACAAGGAACAAGCTCCCATACATTGTTCCTTTCAAACTGGACGAGCTCTTCTTGCATAGCTTCCACCCAGCTTGGGTCTGCCATAGCCTCGTCAATCTTCTTCGGTTCAATTAGTGATAAGAAGGTGACGTTTAAGCATTGCTCACTGGTGACTCTTCTAGTCTGAACCCCACTATTTGGATCTCCCACAATCTGTTCAATTGGATGTGCTCGAGTCCATCTAGTGTATTGACTAGGCTGGTGTAACACAATATCAGTGCAAGTCACCTGGCGATCTTCTTCAGTTGCAGCAGCTTCTGGAGGAGGATCTGTCCAAACTACTTCTACGTCCTCATCAGAGTCAATGAGGTCACGATTTGCATCATGAAATTCTTCATTAAAAGGCATTTTTTGAAGAACTGGAGAAGTTGGAGTTTGAACTGGTGCTGATATTGGAGTGGCACGTACATCAGATCCAATCACCAATTCCTGTGGTAAATTGAAATTGATGGAGGGATAGAATGATGTGTCACTGGTGGTGCTCTTCTTCTTAACTGGTTCCAATTTGTTGTAACTGGAAACATCTTTTGGTGAACAACTGACTGATGAACTTGGTCAGTTTCGCCAAAATTTATTGGAATGACTGGAGAAATATCAAGGCTTGGTCTCTTGTTGATTGCTTCAGTTGATTCATCGAATGTGACATGAATTGTCTCATGAACCTTTTGGAGTCTATAATTATAAACTCTAAAGGCCTTTCGAATATCTGAATAAACTAAAAATACCCCTTCATCAGCTTTTGCATCAAACTTTCCAAGCTGACTGGAATCGTTTAAATATAAACTGGACAACCAAATACATGAAAATATCCAATATTTGGTTTACGATTCCTGAGTACTTCATAGGCAGTCTTCTTATGTCTCTTGATGTAGACTGACCGGTTTTGGGTGTGACAAGCAGTTGCAACTGCTTCAGCCCAAAAACTGGTGGGAATACCTGATTCAGATAGCATACTTCTGGCTGCTTCTATCAGTGTGCGATTCTTTCTTTCCACAACTCCATTCTGCTCTGGAGAGTGTGCTGATGAGAAGTTTTGAGAGATGCCAGTGTCATTGCAAAATGTTTCAAGTACCTTATTTTGAAATTCAGTACCATTATCACTTCGCAACTGACAGACTTTTCGAGTATACTTGAGTTCAATTCTTTTGATGAGAGAGATGATTTCAGCAGGTGCATCACTTTTGGATCTGAGGAATACCACCCAACAGTATCTGGTGAATTCATCGACCACAACTAGAGTGTACTTCTTTCCAGCTCTAGTTTGAACATTCACTGGACCAAAGAGATCCATATGTAGCATGTGAAGAGGTTCAGTGATGCTAAAGTTTTGCCTAGTTTTGAAACTAGCCCTTTTCTGCTTGCCCATCTCACACCCTGGACATGGCTTTTCTTTATTGAAAGAAATTTGAGGTATCCCATCAACCAGTTGTTTGCGAGACAACTTGTTAATATTTTTGAAATTAAGATGGGATAATCTTTTATGCCACAGCCAGTTGGTGTCCTCATCAGCTTGGTATAGAAGCATTGCTCTTTTGGAGCTGGTTCCATATCCATGATATACACATTTCCTTTTCTTGGTGCAACCATCACCACTTTCCAATCCTTGTTAAATATGGTGCCTTGAGCAATATCAAACAAAACTCTGTAGCCATCATCACAAAGTTGGCTGACACTGATCAGGTTGTATTTCAAACCATTCACAAATGCAACTCTTTTGAACTCGACCTGTCCGTTATTGAGCACACCATATCCTTCAGTCTTTCCACTTTGATCATTACCAAACGTCACTGTCGGTCCATCTTGGCAGTGAACTCTTCCAGTAGGGGCTTACATCCGGTCATAGTCCGGCCAGCAGCGCTGTCCAGATACCAGATATTCTTCTTTCGATCGCCCTACATACCCACAAAAATCATCAGTTATTTTTGTGAACCCATCTTTTCTTGATGGGTTCACTGGACTTCTCTACAGAAGTCACAGTTGATTGTTGTGGTGGTAAATTGAAGACTACATCTGGATCTTTTTCACCAGATCCAGGTGCAGGAGTAAAAACGATTGGTATTTGATACCTGCTCCCCTTTTTCTTATCAGATTTAGTTCCAGATGGAACATTCTTTTGTTTTGAGGAGGGTTTAATATTTTGTTTTAAAACTGGAGGTGATGAACCTCCTTCCAGATTTTTAATCCGGGCAGTATAACTCTGAACCTGTCGAGACAAAAGTTGGAGTTGACTTTCCAGTTTAAACAAAATATTGTTTTCATCAGGCTGCTGAACCTTGGACCTTGGTTCAGCTGGAGTTTTAGTCTTTTGGGTCTTGGGCTCCTTAGACTTTTGAGGTAAAGGCTTGTTACCAGTGGCCTTTTTAACTAGAGCACTAGCCTGTTTGGCTCCAGGTTTAACCTCAATGGGGGTGGTCTCAATGGGTTCAGTTTCAACAGCTTCAGGTTGATCATAAGAAGTTTCAACCCTGAGAGCTGGAGGCAATGCATGAAGATCTGGTATGAGAGCTGCCATTTTCAGATCTCCAGATTTCCATGCATTTTTCTGGGCATCAATTGTTCTAGAAAATGCATCATAGTTCTTTCCAGATGCTTTTACCCATGACTTGATAATCTTTTGCTCTTTTTCAAGATCAGAAACTAATTTTTGATTATCAAATTCTAAAGCCTCAATTTTTAAAACTGACTCCTTGAGAGCCAACTGGACACTTTGTAAATCATTAAGTTGTGGCTTAACATTGTTTAGTTCAATTAAGATAGTGTCTAGATATCTTCTACACTTGGAATTTCTCAAAACAATCGAAACACTTAAAGTTGTGAAATGTTCCTTTTTACGATTGAGAGAAGATTGCACAAGTTCACCAAGAATATTGCAGGTATGCAAAGTGTGAAGTGTGTTATCTCACTTGTTATTCTTGTTGTGCAATGACTTGTATTTATAGGCAAAGTTAACATTGGGATGTTAACTTTGGCCGTACAAATATGGTTGGGAGCATTTAAGAAATAGCATTTAATTCCTTAAAATGCAGTGTAAAGTTGCAGTATAAAGCAACTTTATTCAACCAGCTTTATGTACCTTTTTGTATTTAAATAATAAGATAAATCTTATTATCCGGGTAAAAGCACATAAAGCATAAAAGTCAATTCCTCGTAATTAGTGTAAAGCTTTGTAAGAGCTTTCCACTGACGGTCTCCAGTTTGTAACTGACTAGAATGTCAACTGGGCTTCGCTGCCATTGTCATTCTCTATCTTCCACTTGTTGTCTTCGACTCCAACTGGAAGGATTCTTCAACTGGTCAGTTCTCAACTGGAGGAAGTCTTCAGTTGCGTTAACTGTACGATGCAACTGGACTTCAATATATTTCTGGACAAATCTTCTTGGTCTCCAGGTGCAACTGGAGAGTGGCCAGTTTCACTGAAACTGGTCCTAACAAATTCCCCCTATTTGTCCTGAAATATTAGCAAGTCTTTTTCAGTTCTTGTATCTGTACAAGTGTGAACTGGAGATACTTGTTCGATTAAATCTATCTAAGTTTTCCAAGGCATTTTTATAGATCAATAAATGCCTTGGGTTTTTCTTTTTAAGTTTGTTAGATCTAATCTATTATCTACCTTGTGGTTACAAACTGATAACTTCATTTATACAAGGAAATGAAATTTACACAAGTTACAGAATGTAAATAAAATTACAAGTAGATAAACTGAAAAGAGAACTTAATTAGATGGCCCTTCGCCAGTTCATCTTCTCTTGGTCACTGAAGAGATAGGCTGAGAGTCTTCAGGATCAATATTCAACTTTAGCTCCAGATTTTCTTTGTGTTGAATCTTGCCCTTCAAGAAGTTCACCCAAGCTTTCTCAAACCTATTCTTTTGTGCCTTAGCATCCAAAAAGTTCACCATTTCCACCCATTCCGAGAACCCATACTGCATTGCACCAGGATTGTCAGTTTTAACCAGTGGCCCTCTGGTATAACTAACTTCAACGTGAAAGTACTTGGTGCCTGGCTTAATTGTTACATTAACACCATTGATAGTCCCACTATGTCTTCTGGTTGCCATGATCTGGGAGTAATAGCTTCTTGCTTCAGATTCATTGGATATTTTAATACTCCCAGCTCCAGCAGCCAGTATAGCAGACTTGATGTCATCATTCGATACCTCGCCAGTTGGTTCTACAAATGTGCTAAGGTCAGCATCTCTGGTCAGTGGTCTTCTTGGTTGAGGGTTCCTCCTTGGTGGATTCAAAACCCTTTTCACAACCTTCTTTACACGTTTAATTCTTTTTAGAATCCCACTGGCCCTGTTCTCTTTTGCCTTATCCACTGATATATTCAAACTTCTGGCATCAAATTCAGCTTCTTCCTCAGGATAGTGCCTGTCCAATTCAACATCAAGCATTTCTTTCAACATGTCAACTATCTTGGGATCATTCTTTACTCTGGCATACTCCTCCTTAGTGATTCCCAAAAGATGAGCATCACTAATATCAAGCAATTTAATCTGTGCAAGATGTGCTCTGGCTTCAGCTTGGTTTCTTTGTTTCATTTTCTTTCTTTCTTTAATTTCATTGCCAAGTCTAGCCAGTTGTTTGCTCATACTTTCAGAAACTGGAGGAAGTACATCAGCATTGCCAGTTTCTAACATTGGTACATCAGTGGCCGGCTGGGCAGATACATCAGATGCCAAACCTTTTCCTTTATCCACAACATTCCCCTAACACTTATATCACCAGTTTCACCAATTCTTTGCTCACCAGCTTCAGTACTGGCAGCCACAATCATTTCCCTACCTGTTTGACTTCCAGATGGATTACTTTTAGTTTGAGTTTATGCAAGAACTGCACTTCTTTCCCCCTTGGCAGCATCTAGACCTGCCCTAATCACTTCCCATTCAGAATGGTGAGCTGGCAACCGGTCAAGAGGCTGCCACGATTGCATGTTCTTGCATTCTTTGAATATCATGCACATCATCCTGAAAGATCTCCATAGGTGGTTGGTTTCTTTAGACTGGGTCAGAACATTAGCTGCAACTTGTTCCTGACCAGTTTTTAGTTCATTCAAAATCTTGGAATCTTCATCCAAACCAGAAACCACCTTATCCTTTACCTCTTCATCCTTTTTCTTCAAACTTTCTACTTCAGTTGTCAGTTTATCCAGAGACTGAGCATGAAGTGATACCTGGGTGTTCAAGTTATCAATGCTGCCCCTCAACTGGTTGATCTCATTTGTGAGTGGGCCAGATCAACCTGAGGAGTGGCCAGCTTGGTGATCTCAGACATCACCTTTTCTATCAATTGTTGTTCTCTAGCACCCAGCGTATCATCTATTTTCTGACCAACTGAAGTCATTAACTGCTGCCAAGTTCAGTCACATTCAACCCAGGCTTGTCAACCAATTCCTTTACCTGTTTTTCAATCTCCCTTAAATCCACTTCAGATGTTCTAACAGTGTTGCCCAGCAAGTTGGAGATTGAGGTTGTGACCTTGGACTGAGTGAGGTCAAAGGCTTCTTTTAAAGATGTTGCCAGATTGTTGCAGCCAATGACCAACTCATTCAGCTTCTTCAACACCAAGTCTTCATTTGATGAAAACTTGTTAATCCCTAGATCAACCACTTTAATATTGGTCAAGTGATCCTTGTGGTATCTGGAGAAAGACTTGGTGTTTTTGTCAAGTGTCTTTTGAATCTCCTCCACCCTGGTGAGAAGGTTTTGGAGATCGGCTTGAATAGAGACAACTTGACTGTCCAGTGACGGAGGAGAAGGTGTCACTGGACCAGCACCCATTATGTCTCCACTCACTTAAAGTTAAGTTGACCAATGCACCCATTATGTCTCCACCCAATTGGTCATTACCGTTTGAGTTAATGTGTGATGCTAGTGATTATGCTTTAGGGGCCGTGTTGGGCCAAAGGGAGGATAAGCATTTCTGCCCTCTCTCCTATGCTAGCAAACCTTAAACCCGGCTCAACAGAACTATACCGTGACCGAGAAAGAGTTATTAGCCGTGGTTTATGCCTTTGATAAGTTTAGACCCTATTTGGTTTTGAATAAGACTATTGTGTTCACCGACCACTCGGCTTTGAAGTACTTGTTCTCGAAACAAGATGCTAAGCCTCGTTTAATTCGTTGGGTCTTACTTTTACAGGAATTTGATATTGAGATTAAAGATAAAAGTGGGGCTGAAAATGTGGCAGCCGACCACGTAAGTAGGCTCGAAAACCCTCACCTTGAGGAGTTAAAGAAGCATGATATTAATGATACTTTTTCGGACGAGTTTCTAATGCAGGTGGATGTGGAGGAGGATCCATGGTTTGCAGACATTGCTAACTATTTATGTGCAGGTGTTCTTCTAAGGAAATGTCTTATCAACAGAAAAAGAAATTCTTTTCTGAGATTAAGCATTATTTCTGGGAAGAACCATACTTGTTTCGAATGTGTGCAGATGGCTTGATCAGGAGATGTGTGGCCGGTGCAGAAACCCGGAAGATTTTGGATGCATGCCACTATGGACCAACCGGTGGTCATTATGGACCATCTATAACCGGTAAGAAGGTTTTTGATGCAGGATTTTATTGGCCTTCAATCTTCAAGGAAGCTCAAACATTAGTGGAGACGTGTGAAGTTTGTCAACGTCAAGGTAACATTTCAAAGAAGGATGAGATGCCACAAAACTTCATTCAGGTTTGTGAGGTATTTGATGTTTGGGGAATTGATTTTATGGGACCCTTTCCGCCTTCAAATAAGTGTCTTTACATTTTAGTGGCGGTTGATTATGTGTCGAAATGGGCTGAGGCTAAGGCCTTGCCAACTAATGATGCAAGGGTTGTCATTGATTTCTTAAAGCAATTATTTTGTCGTTTTGGTTGTCCTAAGGCCTTAATCAGTGATCGTGGAACTCATTTCGCGAATCACCAACATGCTAAGGTGTTAAAGAGGTATGGTGTTCATCATCGTTTCTCTACTTCTTATCACCCGCAAACGAGTGGCCAAGTAGAAAATACTAATAGGGCTTTAAAACGAATCTTAGAGAAAACCATAGGTGATAATCCTAAAAATTGGTCTAAGAAGTTGGATGATGCATTATGGGCTTTTAGAACCGCATTTAAGACTCCAATTGGGACTACACCTTATAGGTTGCTTTATGGGAAGACATGTCATTTGCCTTTAGAAATAGAGCATAAAGCTTATTGGGCTCTTAGGAATTGCAATATGGATTTAGTTGAAAGTAGTGAATTGAGAATGTTGCAATTGCATGAGTTAGATGAGTTGAGGTTGAATGCTTATGAGAATTCTATGCTCTACAAAGAGCGGACTAAGGTTTGGCATGATCGTAGAATTAGAGAGAAGGATTTTAAAGCCGGTGATAAAGTTTTGTTATTCCTTTCCAAGTATAAGTTCAAACAACCCAAGTTGACCTCTAGGTGGACCGGCCCTTTTGTGATCAAACATGTCTATCCGTCTGGTTATGTTGAGTTGTGTAAATCGGATGGAGCTACTTTTATTGTTAATGGTCACAGGTTGAAGCTTTATCATGAAGAAGAGGAAAATGTGGGAGTCGTCGTTGACGAGCTTCCATTTTTCGAAAGGAATTAATGAAGAAAGGACTATGAGTCGAGCTAAAGACTCGTAAATAAATTAAGCGCTTCGCGGGAGGCAACCCGTGTTTCTTGTTTTCATTATTGTTTAATTTCATTGGTAATGTGTTTTAATAAGAATTGCAGGTAGGAGCCGCTCTCATGCCTTCCGGTAAGTCGTTTTCAAGGAAGAAAACAAAAGGTAAGTGTGGGGGGGGGGTTGCGCCGCAACTTAGAGTTGCGCCGCAATAGACTGTCTAGATTGCGCCGCAACTAGAGTTGCGCCGCAACTTAATTGCGCCGCAATTAATTGCGCCGCAGGTTGTAGTTGCGCCGCAATATGTCTTGTTTCAAAAAAATCGAAAATCTAAATAAAAATAAAATCAAAAATAAAAAAATAAAATAAAAATAAAAAAATTATATATATATATATTTGAGTTCAAAAATAACCCATTGTGCCGCAACGGGTGGGGTTGCGCCGCAACCCGGGTCAAACCGGGTCAACAGAGTTTAAACAAAAAGGGGATCGGTGCTCATAACTCACATACACTTATTTTCTCCAATAATTGAGCACCTATCTTCCTTCCCTTCTGCTTACCAACCGACCCAAACACTCCCCTTCTCTATTTTCTTTCAATCTTAATCTTTTATCTTCAATCATCATAATGACAAGATCCGGAAAGGTATGTGTTACTTTACCCTCTATTCATGATTTTAATTCATTAATTTCATCGTGTTCTTGCATACATTCGAATGTATATAGATTTTATGCTTAAATTACTTATTAATTTCGAATTTGTGAGGGATTTGCTAGAACAATGAGGGTATATGTGATGGGAATTCAATGGTTGGTTTGTATTCATTATGTTCTTGATTTGAATTAGGGGTTTCTTTCAGTTGTCTTGATTATTTGATAAACCCAAGTTTTAAAATATGATTTTGAATTTGTGGGGTTTTGAGTGTTAACCCCTGCTGCTGCTCGATCTGCCCAGAAAAATACAGGCGTTGCGCCGCAACTGCAAAACAGATAGATAAGTTGCGCCGCAACTGTCCAAGTTGCGCCGCAACTCGCCCTTTTTCAGACCTGTGTCGTTTATGCTTATATATATATGCTTATATGTCGGGTTTCAGTGTTTAATTGTTTCTTGTATGTGTAGGAACCCGCTTCTTCTAGCCGTGCAGGACGAGGCAAGGCAAGAGCCTCGTCGGCTGCTGCACCAATTGAGAGTGGTCTTACTCCCGAAGCCACTGCAATGGGAACTCCTAATCACCCATGGTTACGATTCCCTAGAGCTCCTCCCGAGAAAAAAGGTTGAATATACCAACTGGTTGGCATCTATTTATCAGAAAGACATAGTTGAGCCTAGGTATATGGAATCGAGTATGTTGGATACGTTGAATGCTCGTGGGGGCATTAGTAGGTATATGCATCTGATGGGTAGTTCTAATGATATGGATGGTAATCCCGTAGCTAAGAAATTTAGTCTATGGTTTGATATATTTCGGAATCGGGAGGTGGTTTGTAAGGAGTGGTGTTTAGAAGTTTACTCGACTATTTCGGTTGAGAACATCGAGAAAGTGAAGGATGTATTTGCTAAGCCGGTTATATTCTTTTGTTGTGGGGGTGTTAATAGAACCCTCACTATTGCTGAGTTTGGGTTGTGCACGGGGATGTACACCCAAGAGACGTTGGATGATCTTGCTTTCAAGCGTCTTTTAGCCATTTCTGTTAGGGCTACTTCTGGTTTTACTAGGGAGGCAGGTGATTTCAGAGATTACTATAACCGGGTGTCTGGGGGTCGCGCTTGGAAAGCGGCTTGTGGGGCGAATACACTCCAATCGCCTATTTTGCGCTTGTTCCGCAAGATGTTAGTCCATTCTTTTGTACAAAGGACTAACCACCCGGACAAGCTATACATGGAGGATTTGTGGTTGTTGAGGTTGTTTGATGAGGGAGATGTTAATAGGAAAGCATGTACCCCCTATGTGTTGGCAAAACATATGGGGACCAAAGGAGTTCGTGATATGGGGTTAGTCTGTGGTCACTTCATTTCCAAAATGGTGAAGTATTTTGAAGGTGCCGATAATGCAGTCGCTTTGAACTGCAAACCTATGAAGCCATTCACTTGGAATGATTTGAAGAGGTGGAAATTGATTAAGCCTCTAGCTCATAAGAATGCTATTCCTGAGTTGATTGATTTTGGGGGTGCTGATTCTGATGATGAGGAGGAGGCAGATGATGATGATGATGCCGAGATGGCCGATGCACCAGAGCAGCCGCTAGAGCTCGCATGACGTACTAAGCATCGTGCCACAACTACACCTTCTAAGGGACCATCTTCTTCTGCTGCTGCCCATTCAGGTCCATGGGATTTTACTTCTTTGGGGACTATGATCAATAACATGTGGGAGTCTCAGCAGAACTTTCAGCAGTCCCATGAGCACTTTCAGACGAGGGTGGACAGTGATTTTAGGTGGATGGGCTCAGGTATGGGTCGTATGATGCATGATCAGCATAGATATCAGCCCATGTGGGAGGCCCAGTACAGGGGTGAGCAGTTTCATCCACCTCAGCCGATTCCAGACTACAGCCCTCCTAGTATCTTCATTCCAGAGCACAGAGCTGGAGGTGGATTCTTCTATCCACCAAAAAAAAAAAAAAAAAAAAAAAAAAAAAAAAAAAAAAAAAAAAAAAAAAAAAAAAAAAAAAAAAAAAAAAAAAAAAAAAAAAAAAAAAAAAAAAAAAAAAAAAAAAAAAAAAAAAAAAAAAAAAAAAAAAAAAAAAAAAAAAAAAAAAAAAAAAAAAAAAAAAAAAAAAAAAAAAAAAAAAAAAAAAAAAAAAAAAAAAAAAAAAAAAAAAAAAAAAAAAAAAAAAAAAAAAAAAAAAAAAAAAAAAAAAAAAAAAAAAAAAAAAAAAAAAAAAAAAAAAAAAAAAAAAAAAAAAAAAAAAAAAAAAAAAAAAAAAAAAAAAAAAAAAAAAAAAAAAAAAAAAAAAAAAAAAAAAAAAAAAAAAAAAAAAAAAAAAAAAAAAAAAAAAAAAAAAAAAAAAAAAAAAAAAAAAAAAAAAAAAAAAAAAAAAAAAAAAAAAAAAAAAAAAAAAAAAAAAAAAAAAAAAAAAAAAAAAAAAAAAAAAAAAAAAAAAAAAAAAAAAAAAAAAAAAAAAAAAAAAAAAAAAAAAAAAAAAAAAAAAAAAAAAAAAAAAAAAAAAAAAAAAAAAAAAAAAAAAAAAAAAAAAAAAAAAAAAAAAAAAAAAAAAAAAAAAAAAAAAAAAAAAAAAAAAAAAAAAAAAAAAAAAAAAAAAAAAAAAAAAAAAAAAAAAAAAAAAAAAAAAAAAAAAAAAAAAAAAAAAAAAAAAAAAAAAAAAAAAAAAAAAAAAAAAAAAAAAAAAAAAAAAAAAAAAAAAAAAAAAAAAAAAAAAAAAAAAAAAAAAAAAAAAAAAAAAAAAAAAAAAAAAAAAAAAAAAAAAAAAAAAAAAAAAAAAAAAAAAAAAAAAAAAAAAAAAAAAAAAAAAAAAAAGAGTAAAAGTGGTTCAGTAAAAAAAAAAAAAAAAAAAAAAAAAAAAAAAAAAAAAAAAAAAAAAAAAAAAAAAAAAAAAGGGAGAACAGGAAGCACAGAGCTGGAGGTGGATTCTTCTATCCACCAGAGCGTCAGTATGAGATGCCTCCTTCCCATGATCTTGGAGGGACGGGGCCCGATAACCCTGTTAGCTTTGGATCTTTTGCAGGTACACAGGCTGGTGCAGATGCTGGAGGATCAGGTTCGGCAGAACCATCTTTTGCTGAGCAGGTGGTTGGATCGATTTTTGGTTCAGGACCTATTCCTGGTTACCCCTACCCTCCCCAGTGATTTATGATGGGATTTTGCTGCTGTCGTCGGTTGGTGATGATGGCTTGTACTTGTATTTGTTTGAACAATTTTATTTCCATACTTTTATTTATTTCCATTTGTTGGTTTGTAATCACCCTTAAGGGTGATAGAACATCGTATTTTACTTTTCCATTTCCGTTTATTAGGGATAGGATGACTGCATGGTTTATTTGATTATGTTGCTCGTTAATGGTGTGTTCATGTTGATAGCAAGTTGAATGTCATGTGCATATGCTGGCAGTAAGTTCAGCGACATATTTTGTTGGTATCATATTCAGGCATGGAACATACATCATACCCGGCAAGTTTTTCTTGTTCTTGATTTTGTTTTTGTTTACTTTCCCCTATTTCCCTTGGTTTGACTTAGTTCATTGGACATTGAGGGCATTGTCCAACTCAAGTGTGGGGGTGGTAAATAGGAAAAAGTCGGGTATTTTTAGAGGATTTTGAAACTTTTGCATGCTTGTCCTTGTAGTTAATTGCTTTTGTCACTTAATTATAGAACTTAATAAGCAATTTGACTACACCTTGGGTACAAAATTTTAATATGTGGAATGTGTTTTGACTGATTAATTAGGCAATCCCTTCTGGATTAATAATATGACTAGCACGCTCAAAGCACCAAAACGCCCAAAATTGTGAGATTATTGATTCATTGCTAGTTATGATAGGTGTTACGGTTTTGGAATTATTAGCCTTGTTAATTTGTCCCTCTCGTAGGCTTTTGGATTTATCCAGGAGTAAGGGTCTCTTTTAGAGCTCTGAACTATGATGTGCAAGTTTGAGGTTGACTTTCCATTTCCGGATTATTTCATTTGCTATGAGTGTGCCGGTGATTGCGTTAATTCTAGAACTTGTCCTGGTTGATCGTTCCGTGTTATTTATCAGAAGAGGCAAATTTAGGATAAAGCCTTTGTTCTTTGTATGTTCACCCTTTGTTTCGTAAAAATTTGTTATGTGCATGTTTTGTTAATGTGCTTAGTAGCTAACTACACTGGTTAGTGAACCACCTGTTTAAACCCTTGTGTTGCACTCACTTTTAGTGCAAGAAACAAAAGAAAACTTGTTGTCACTAGCCTGTTCTTTGTTATTAAATCCACCTTAAATATACACCTTTCCTAGCCATACCAATAGTCGAAGTCCTGGTGGGTCATTGGTTGCCTATGCTAGTGGATGGTTGGGATATTCTCGGTTACTGAGAATAGATTGATTTCGTCATGTTTGTTTGGATAAAGTCTGAATCGTTCATTTCAGCATATGAGTGTATGATTTGTCACTGTTTCAAATGTTATTTAAGAGAATACCAATCAGTCAGAGTAAAAGTAGCTCACAAAAAAAAAAAAAAAAGAATTGAAAAAACAGAAAAAAAAAGAAAAAAAAAAGAAAAAAAAAAGAAAAAAAAAAAGAAAGAAAAAGAGCTTGGGCTGTCAGTTGGTATTTCTCACTTTTGGTCAAATCATTTTTGTAAGTTGGTACATCAATTACACCAACGAAAGGATCTGAATGCTATAATCTTAAGTTGTTATTTGTGGGTTGGCGCGTTTGTTTAAGCCAACATGGTTAGAATTGGTTGATTGAGTTGTTAGTGTCATACACCACAATGGTGTCGGTTTTTAATCGTCTATTGGGGGTATTGTCTGGACAACTTCTCGGGTTTTGGACCGTTGGCAACTAGTGACATGGGATTTAATGGATTAGACTATTATGTAAAACTTTGTTATATGTTGTGTTATTTCTTTTTAACACCCTTTGTTTACCCAAATTTCCATACCCTTTTAAATACCTTGTTAGCTTCAGAAGTTCATTAAAACCCTTAAAGTCCTCTTTTGATAGACGTTGTGGTGTTTGCATCATGGCGGTGAAGGAACGAACCTAGTACAAGCCTATGGTTAAAAGATTATGCATCACGACTTGGCATTGAGTGATTATTCAAATATTCAACCCAAGTGTAAGTTAGTTGGAGTAGGATAGACGAGATATCACTGATTCGATTCTTTTGTGCTTAGTCGTGTTATTAAGGCTTGTATATCAGTCAAGTATTGTCAAACATTCCAGTTTTCAATTAAGATTAAAACTGCCTAACCATCTCGTTTCATTTTCAATGATGGTTTAGCTTCTTTTTGATTACGGTAATGTTATTCCCATTTGTGCCAAGGTAAATTGAGTTTTGAAGTTTGGAATTGCTTGAGGACAAGCAAAGCTTAAGTGTGGGGGGATTTGATATGTCGTATTTTATACCCATTTCCCACAACGTATTTAGTTGATTTTGCATGGTTTATGAGTCGTTTTGTATACAATTGGTGCGTTTATGGTATTTGTTATTGTTTCATGTTACTGACAGGTATTTAATCGCAAATCTGGAGAAAACGACATTGTTGAGGTGAATTAAGTGCTAACGGAGGATTTCGAGAGCATTTGGATGAAGAGTGCAGGAAGTCAACAAAAGTCAAAGCTGAAGAAGGCCAATTGCGCCGCAACTGGGAGTTGCGCCGCAACCCAATTCCAGAAACTTAAGTTGCGCCGCAACTGCCCTAGTTGCGCCGCAACGTCTTTCCTTCCTGGCCAGCCACGAGTCAACATTGGTCAAAGGTCAACGCGAGTCAACGCCGAATTGCGCCGCAACTAGTAGTTGCGCCGCAACCCAAAAGCAGAAGAATAAGTTGCGCCACAACTCCCTCAGTTGCGCTACAATGCGGTCAAGTTCAAGCCAGCTTTGGTCAACGAAAGTCAAAGTGAAAGTCGAAGTCAACCTTAGTTGCGCCGCAACTGGGTCGATTCTGGCAGATTTTTGGGGATCGTATAAATAGCTTGCAAAAATACCCCAAAACCTTCTTCTCTTTTTAGCAGCCGTTTTTGGAGCCCTAGTTTCAGATTTTCATCATATTTTAGGTTTTCAAACACGATTTGATCTATTTCGTTCGTAGCTTTCGATTATTATCATTAGGTAACAATGAATTCTTCATATTTTGATTGTTATTCTTATTTTAATATGAGTGGCTAATCGCTTCATCATCTATCTTGATGGAGTGAGACAATATGTAAAGATTGCACAATTTTATTAATTCAATGTTGATTTTATTTAACGTTATATCGAGATCTTAGCGTATTTCTTCCTTATTATTTATCTTGAATTGATTGGTGATTTATGCGTGTCTTTAATGGTAGTTATTGATTACATATATGTCATTTTGATTGTTTGGGTACAAACGATTGGGTCTATGACGGGTATGGTAGATAGTCGTTCATGATAATAGGGAGAAATGTGTTAACGGTTGGGTACAATCGATAGATATAATTGTTATTTCAATAACCAAACCAATTGTTTGATTAGGGAAGTTATAAAAGATGTCTTGGGGTACCGGTCTTTGTAACGAAACTAGTTTAAGCAAGAGAGTCAAATGATGTCATTAACTTGACGGGTACAGGGTTGGTGCTTTGTTTGAGTCTCGGTTATTTAATCAACTAATTTGGGTTTGAACTTCATTTATGTGCAATCTGAACGTATTGTTGAGCGAAATCAAGATGGATGCCTTTTAAATTATTGTCTTAAAAACATTTTCATTATCGTTTAAGGACGATCCCTGCCCCGGTAATACCGGATTTAAATTATTTACTTTTACTTGTTGCAAAGTGACAATTCGGTCACAAAAAAACCCCTTTTTAAATTAGAATTACTTAATGTCAATGATTACTTAACTTTAGTCCCTGTGTTCGATCCTGGACTTACCTTTTAGCTATACTATATACGAACGGGTCCACTGCCAGCGAAAAAAAAAAAAAAAAAAAAAAAAAAAAAAAAAAAAAAAAAAAAAAAAAAAAAAAAAAAAAAAAAAAAAAAAAAAAAAAAAAAAAAAAAAAAAAAAAAAAAAAAAAAAAAAAAAAAAAAAAAAAAAAAAAAAAAAAAAAAAAAAAAAAAAAAAAAAAAAAAAAAAAAAAAAAAAAAAAAAAAAAAAAAAAAAAAAAAAAAAAAAAAAAAAAAAAAAAAAAAAAAAAAAAAAAAAAAAAAAAAAAAAAAAAAAAAAAAAAAAAAAAAAAAAAAAAAAAAAAAAAAAAAAAAAAAAAAAAAAAAAAAAAAAAAAAAAAAAAAAAAAAAAAAAAAAAAAAAAAAAAAAAAAAAAAAAAAAAAAAAAAAAAAAAAAAAAAAAAAAAAAAAAAAAAAAAAAAAAAAAAAAAAAAAAAAAAAAAAAAAAAAAAAAAAAAAAAAAAAAAAAAAAAAAAAAAAAAAAAAAAAAAAAAAAAAAAAAAAAAAAAAAAAAAAAAAAAAAAAAAAAAAAAAAAAAAAAAAAAAAAAAAAAAAAAAAAAAAAAAAAAAAAAAAAAAAAAAAAAAAAAAAAAAAAAAAAAAAAAAAAAAAAAAAAAAAAAAAAAAAAAAAAAAAAAAAAAAAAAAAAAAAAAAAAAAAAAAAAAAAAAAAAAAAAAAAAAAAAAAAAAAAAAAAAAAAAAAAAAAAAAAAAAAAAAAAAAAAAAAAAAAAAAAAAAAAAAAAAAAAAAAAAAAAAAAAAAAAAAAAAAAAAAAAAAAAAAAAAAAAAAAAAAAAAAAAAAAAAAAAAAAAAAAAAAAAAAAAAAAAAAAAAAAAAAAAAAAAAAAAAAAAAAAAAAAAAAAAAAAAAAAAAAAAAAAAAAAAAAAAAAAAAAAAAAAAAAAAAAAAAAAAAAAAAAAAAAAAAAAAAAAAAAAAAAAAAAAAAAAAAAAAAAAAAAAAAAAAAAAAAAAAAAAAAAAAAAAAAAAAAAAAAAAAAAAAAAAAAAAAAAAAAAAAAAAAAAAAAAAAAAAAAAAAAAAAAAAAAAAAAAAAAAAAAAAAAAAAAAAAAAAAAAAAAAAAAAAAAAAAAAAAAAAAAAAAAAAAAAAAAAAAAAAAAAAAAAAAAAAAAAAAAAAAAAAAAAAAAAAAAAAAAAAAAAAAAAAAAAAAAAAAAAAAAAAAAAAAAAAAAAAAAAAAAAAAAAAAAAAAAAAAAAAAAAAAAAAAAAAAAAAAAAAAAAAAAAAAAAAAAAAAAAAAAAAAAAAAAAAAAAAAAAAAAAAAAAAAAAAAAAAAAAAAAAAAAAAAAAAAAAAAAAAAAAAAAAAAAAAAAAAAAAAAAAAAAAAAAAAAAAAAAAAAAAAAAAAAAAAAAAAAAAAAAAAAAAAAAAAAAAAAAAAAAAAAAAAAAAAAAAAAAAAAAAAAAAAAAAAAAAAAAAAAAAAAAAAAAAAAAAAAAAAAAAAAAAAAAAAAAAAAAAAAAAAAAAAAAAAAAAAAAAAAAAAAAAAAAAAAAAAAAAAAAAAAAAAAAAAAAAAAAAAAAAAAAAAAAAAAAAAAAAAAAAAAAAAAAAAAAAAAAAATAAAAAAAAAACTTTAAAAGTAAGTTAAGTGATAAAAATAAGAAACTATAAAAATATACAATCGTAAAAAAAAAAAAAAAAAAAAAAAAAAAAAAAAAAAAAAAAAAATAATTTTAGTTGTATAATTGACAATGATCTTATTTTTTACCAAAATTTTCAATTATTTCTTATTCTTAACTGTTGCAAGAATGACGTATAATTGAGTTAGTCCGTGAATAAAACAAAAATTCTAATATAATATTTCATTTTTACAAAAGCTACATTATTAATTGAATTGGCCATAAAAGGACAAAAAATATGAAATCAATAAAAAAACTCTTCTTGAATGACAATAAAGCAAGGGGTAAAACTTAGAAGACAAAATAAGTAAGTTATTTTATTATAACTTATAGACTATAATTTAAACAAAACATTTGATATATTGATGTGAAAAAATCAAATTAATTTCTTTATAACGTGAAAATAAGTTTATATATTGATATTGATTGACAAAATCTTTACTAATTAACTTATGACTTTGGACTAATGAGCATGACATGACTATACACATGACATGAAAATAAAATAAATATTGTGATAAAATGATAAATAATCAAAAATCTAATGTGACAATTAACTCTATATGTCAATTAAGAGCAAATATCTTTTCTTAGTTATCTATACTATATTATAATGCAAATTCACTTTTGAACTTTCAACTTTTCAACATTCAACATTCATCTCAACCACTCATTTTTTTCTCTCCTCAAATCTCAACCACTTATTTTTCTCTCTCCTCCATAAATCATTTTATTCATCTAACTCATTCAAAATCTTTTATCTCAAAAACCGTACATCGATAAATTATAAAAATTATATGGGTGTTCTTAAAATTTTATGCTTTTTCATTAGAGATGTCATTCGACATACTTTCGACTAATTTTTAAATCCGAGGGCGGAGCCCGTACGGCTAAGGCATTTGGTTGTGACACTCTATGACATATCACTTCCTATAACATATCACACTCTATGACCTATCACACTTTATGACCTATCACCCTCACTATTTTACCGCCGCAACGCGCGGGTACTTGCTCTCGTATAATAAAACAATTTAAGTTAAATAAATGGTTGAAATTTTATTTTCCAAAAGTTATTGATAGTTAATAAATAATTACAACATGACAACACACATGACATATGAAAAAATTTAAATTTAAATAAATGGTTGAGATTTTATTTTCCAAAAGTAATTAATAATTAATAAATAATTACAACATGGCAACACACATGACATATATTAAATCAAATAATGTTACAAAAAAAGGAAAAAAAAAAAATCAAAAAATAGGATAAAATGACACCTAAGCAAAAATCCTAGATGTCAAATAAACAAAATTACCACATAATCAAAAACATATCATCTCTTAATTATATAGAGAGAAAAGGTGCAGTCGAACTTGTTTACCATTTTTTTCATAGTTCTTACAAATATTTAGTATAAATTCTATGTAAGTTTGTATAAAATTCATTAATTTTACTTTTAAACACTGACAGCTTTGATACTGAACGTACTCATCTACCAATAAGGGGGTGTTTGGGGTTGCGTTATAGTTGGGATTATTAGATTATCACGACTAAAGAACGCAAATAATCAGTTAACGGTGTTTGGGAAAAACACTTCCAAAATCACTTATTTACGTTTTGTTATCATTAAAACGCAATAATCTAAAAGCAGGGGGGCACCTACTGTTTCAAAACGTAAATTTTCCTGTGAGTCAAATTTACTTAGTCACCCTCAAACTCTTTTACAATGTGTTATGTGTAAGTGCCGCACAGTTTCACCAATTATGCATTAAATAATTATTTCTTTTCTTTTGTTAAGTTTGAAGTTGCAATTTTTAGTTTTGAAAAAAGATACCCTATGTACAATAACTTAAATATGTATGAGTTTTAAAATTATAGACGTCAATTAAATTTTAAGTTATATATTAGATAAATTTGTGAAGATAATATTGTTATAAGTTCCCCAAATTTTTATTTTATTGATATATGTTTTAGTTTTATGTTATATTGTGAGTTTGTGACTACAGAAAATATAAATACCCATTTTAGTCATTTTACCTAGATAAGTTGTTAAATAATGCAAGCTAACAAACATAAAAAAACTGATTATTTGATTTTGCGATATCAAACTATATAATCAAATTCAAACATTATATTCTTGCAACACGTTATGTGGTTGCTGATTATCTGATTATAATTATTGAAAATACATAATCTATTTCTATGACGCAATCGTAAACACCCCCTAATTCTACTCCCACCCTGTTAAAAAGGTGTAAGAAATTTTATAATTGGTATAGACTTTGTATAAGGGAATAAAAATTCAACAAAGAATAATTAAAAAAAGTTAAATCGGGAAAAATTGTGTTTCCATGTTTATCCTAGCACCGACTCTACGTCGTACGCCTTGACTTTGTACAAATAGTTTCAAACTTTCAATATACGCGGAAGAACAAATTAATTACATAATTTAAACATTTTACTTATCCATTTTACGATAACAATTACAACAAATATATTAACTTAACAATTTTATGCTAACTTTTTACACTATTTTGTTAGATAGGCTTCTCTTTTGATTTTTTTACACTTATAAATCATAAATATATCGAATAAATATACACACATCTAGAAGTATGGACAAAAATAAAAAGATGAAGACACTTTTACATTTTAAATGTATACGAACGAGAATTTTGCACAAATAGCACTTCCAATGGTGGGAGCAATACACTCCAATACACTGTCATATCATGTCACATTAGAAAAACTTCTTTTCAATACATTTCACTCAATTCACACCCAATACACAATACATATACTCCAACATATTTATTTTCACACTTTTAATTAAATAAAACCACAAATATATTTATAAAATAAACACAAATAATATATTAATTCCTAAAAATACCATTTTATTTATAAAAAAAATACAACGGCTAGAATCATTAATTAATCAAAAGAGAAACACATCATAAACTACTTAAAAATTAAAACTACTTAGAAATCAAAATACATTACATACTAATTAAACCATCTGATATTGTCGTTGTGCCGATTTGTTCAAGTTGTTCAATGTGAAAACCGCACTGTCAAGCTGTTCAATTGCAATTTTGATGCTGTCGATCTTCCTCTGCATATAAGTAAAATACTGACACTCAAGATCAGAACATTTCCTTGCCTGTAGAGTAAAAATTTGTTCTCGACACCATTTTTTTTTGCAGTTAGCTTTTGCATAACTGCCATCAGTTCCTCATGAAACATTACGTGGTCTAGGATATCGGTTATCATACTGTCCTTCACCTGATCCACAGTCATTGGTGGTTTTGGGATAGTGATATTTGATGAAGAAGCCATTTCGAGGGTATAAATATTTGTTTTTTGGGTCAGGAATATTTTTTTTTTTTTTTTTTTTTTTTTTTTTTTTTTTTTTTTTTTTTTTTTTTTTTTTTTTTTTTTTTTTTTTTTTTTTTTTTTTTTTTTTTTTTTTTTTTTTTTTTTTTTTTTTTTTTTTTTTTTTTTTTTTTTTTTTTTTTTTTTTTTTTTTTTTTTTTTTTTTTTTTTTTTTTTTTTTTTTTTTTTTTTTTTTTTTTTTTTTTTTTTTTTTTTTTTTTTTTTTTTTTTTTTTTTTTTTTTTTTTTTTTTTTTTTTTTTTTTTTTTTTTTTTTTTTTTTTTTTTTTTTTTTTTTTTTTTTTTTTTTTTTTTTTTTTTTTTTTTTTTTTTTTTTTTTTTTTTTTTTTTTTTTTTTTTTTTTTTTTTTTTTTTTTTTTTTTTTTTTTTTTTTTTTTTTTTTTTTTTTTTTTTTTTTTTTTTTTTTTTTTTTTTTTTTTTTTTTTTTTTTTTTTTTTTTTTTTTTTTTTTTTTTTTTTTTTTTTTTTTTTTTTTTTTTTTTTTTTTTTTTTTTTTTTTTTTTTTTTTTTTTTTTTTTTTTTTTTTTTTTTTTTTTTTTTTTTTTTTTTTTTTTTTTTTTTTTTTTTTTTTTTTTTTTTTTTTTTTTTTTTTTTTTTTTTTTTTTTTTTTTTTTTTTTTTTTTTTTTTTTTTTTTTTTTTTTTTTTTTTTTTTTTTTTTTTTTTTTTTTTTTTTTTTTTTTTTTTTTTTTTTTTTTTTTTTTTTTTTTTTTTTTTTTTTTTTTTTTTTTTTTTTTTTTTTTTTTTTTTTTTTTTTTTTTTTTTTTTTTTTTTTTTTTTTTTTTTTTTTTTTTTTTTTTTTTTTTTTTTTTTTTTTTTTTTTTTTTTTTTTTTTTTTTTTTTTTTTTTTTTTTTTTTTTTTTTTTTTTTTTTTTTTTTTTTTTTTTTTTTTTTTTTTTTTTTTTTTTTTTTTTTTTTTTTTTTTTTTTTTTTTTTTTTTTTTTTTTTTTTTTTTTTTTTTTTTTTTTTTTTTTTTTTTTTTTTTTTTTTTTTTTTTTTTTTTTTTTTTTTTTTTTTTTTTTTTTTTTTTTTTTTTTTTTTTTTTTTTTTTTTTTTTTTTTTTTTTTTTTTTTTTTTTTTTTTTTTTTTTTTTTTTTTTTTTTTTTTTTTTTTTTTTTTTTTTTTTTTTTTTTTTTTTTTTTTTTTTTTTTTTTTTTTTTTTTTTTTTTTTTTTTTTTTTTTTTTTTTTTTTTTTTTTTTTTTTTTTTTTTTTTTTTTTTTTTTTTTTTTTTTTTTTTTTTTTTTTTTTTTTTTTTTTTTTTTTTTTTTTTTTTTTTTTTTTTTTTTTTTTTTTTTTTTTTTTTTTTTTTTTTTTTCTTTTTATTATGTAACGTGTTTTGTTATTAATAAAATATTTTTATTTGACTTTGTGTAAAAATTAAATAGAATAATAAAAGTATTGTGTGTTTATAAAAGTACGATTTTCAAATAAAGAGATAAATGGTAAAAGAGTATAAAATATAAATAATTTGTTTTTTTTTTAAATTTACATGATCACACAAAAAAACAAAAAAAACAAGTTCATGCCCAAACCTCCGTATTAGTCACCACGAAATTCTCGACTACGACCCCAATACGGAAGCCACCCAATGGTGTGCTCAGTATTGGAACTCCAATACGCTCCAATACTCCCCCCATTGGGGGTGCTCTAATAGGAATCTACATTTTTGTGTTTGTACGCATTGGTAAGTATAGATGGTAACGAAGAAATCATGTATTAATAAGCGTTAAGAGCCTTTAACAAATTGACAAAAGTTTACATATCTCTTAAAATTCCATAAGAACGGCTTGTAAATGGGATATGAGTTGTAGTGAACCGAGTATAACTTGCAACATTACGAAAATATATTCTATGAATATATATAAAGCATAAGCATCACCAAGAATGGGGTGGTGGTATTATTTTTTGGTTTGTGATTTAAAATCTGGAATATTTCAAATGTTTATTCTCATTAGTCGGTCTATAGATATACAAGATGATCATTGATCACTTCTATTTTTTGTGCAGCATCCAAGAATTATTGGAGTATCAAACCAAAAGTTAGGCAAATGGAAAAGTTACCCATAGATTGGATTGGTTAAGAGTTCAATGCACATAGTCCCTTACTAATACATTTGATAAGTTTAGATTCAAGGAATCCAATTTCATATCATATGTTATGTACAAATTAGGGTAAAACATATATTTGTGGTTCATTTTGTTTGTTTTTGTGGTAGTAATTTTTTTTTATACTAGGTGGGCACATGGCATGGTCGAACTCTGTAAGGGTCAATATGTGTATCAAAAAAAGAAAATGGCATGATAAGATCATATTTTTGACTCTTTTTTCTATATTAATATATTTTTATATAAACTTATAATCGTTTACTATTCAAAGTTGTATTACTTTCGTTTCCTTAACTAGAAAATTTGATAACTTTCGCATTTTCATAATTTATCTCCATCATCTTATTTTAACTTCTTTTCTTTTAAAAAAACTTTTTGGTTGCAATTTTCAGAAATCTTAATTATACATCCCCTATTTAGCTTCAATTATCTATTTCGTTTCAACTAGAACAGATCGACACACACAATCATTTTTCCTATTTACTGGCAGGTCACTAGTGCATAGCGACAGTGACAACAATAGTTTTCAATAGTGTTTAAACCTTTGCGGGGGAATATTAGACAATTTAGACAAATGCTTTATTATATAGGGTAGCTAAGTGTTAGTATGCATTCTATATATTGTAACCATCTGTATTCCGTATAAACTGAAAAAATCAATAATAATATGAGTCGATATGGTATCAGAGCCAATCACTCTCAAACCCTAAAATAACAATAATAATAATTATATACTTATAAAATAAAATCAGTCGGCAGCAACAACAATCCAATTGGCAGCCACAATCCAATCGGTTGCAACAACACATCTAGAACCATCTGCCCCACTTCCAATCTCCAATCCTTCATGAGATCAAAATGAGATCAAAAGAACACAAATCGGTCTCTGCCAACTAATCTTTTGTATTAATTATCATTATTATTATTACTATTATTTTATTTTGTGGGTTTGCTGCTCAAAGAACAAATACCATCAACAACATCAATCCTCAACTTTCTATCAGCAATGGCGGCAACTACTAATGCTACCAATTCTGTCCTCAACAGCATTCAACAACAACTTCAATCTCTCCAAATAATGGCGGCTCAACATGGGTATCAACTGAACCCGATTACATTTGATACAAATCCACCATCACATAGTAACTTCAACAACAACAGTTGTAACAATAGTGGAACCAACAATAATTTTCGAAGCAATCACAAAGGAAAACAAGACACTAGAAAGTTTTCTTGGGCATCAACCAAAACAATAATTTCTGGTTATTGCAATCGATGTGGAATCGGCCATCTCGTGTCAGGATGCCCTAAGCGTCCATCTTTTGTCACACAAACATCCAATTTCTCTCGTGGTCCACCTCAAGCTTACAATGCTCATGCCCCAACCAGCTCTTGTACTACTTGGAATCCCGACACTGGAGCTACTCACCATGGCACTCCAGACTTGGCAAGTCTAGACAACTCTGAGTTATATCATGGTAACGATTCTCTGCGAGTTGGTGACGGTAACCCATTACCTATTTTTCATATTGGCTCGAAATCATTTTCCACCTCACACAAAACTCTTAACCTAAATGATATTCTACATGTACCTACCTTACAAAAGAACTTACTATCTGTTCAAAAGTTTTGCCTTGATAATAATGTCTTTTTTGAATTCCATTCTTCCTTTTTTACTGTGAAGGATGAGGCTACACACAATATCCTCTTTATGGGTCCTAGTGAACAAGGCTTGTATTCTATCCGTCTTCCATACTGCTCTGCAATATGCTACTTTATCACGACCAGATATTTCTTTTGCGGTTAATAAAGTCTGTCAATATATGCATGCCCCGACTGAAAACCATTGGACTGCTGTTAAACGGATTGTTCGTTATCTGAAAGGTACTGCTGATCTCGGTCTTCTTTTCAAACACAGATCTGGTTCCCTTCTTCATGCTTTTTCAGATTCTTTTTGGGACGACCGCCTGGTACCCATACAGGCTTATTCGAATTCTGACTGGGCTGGTTGCCTGGCTGACCGTCGATCCAAGGGGGGCTATGCAATCTTTTTAGGGTCAAACTTAATCTCCTGGTCTGCTCGTAAGCAGAAAACTGTCTCTCGGTCCTCTACAGAGTCAGAATATAAAGCCATTGCTGATACGGTTGCTGAGGTAATCTGGTTAAAATCACTTCTACTAGAGCTTGGTGTTAATTCAGCAAAACCAACATTGTGGTGTGACAATCTTGGTGCAACTTATCTTTCCGCCAATCCTGTTTTCCATGCTCGTACAAAACATATTGAAATCGATTTTCACTTCGTTCGAGAACAGGTTGCTCAAGGGAAATTAAATATTCAGTTTATCAAGACAGACGATCAGATTGCCGACATCTTCACAAAGCCTCTATTATCACAAAGATTTGAGTTCTTGAGGTCCAAGTTGCAGGTCGTTCCCCGCCCTCAACTTGCGGGGGAATATTAGACAATTTAGACAAATGCTTTATTATATAGGGTAGCTAAGTGTTAGTATGCATTCTATATATTGTAACCATCTGTATTCCGTATAAACTGAAAAAATCAATAATTATATGAGTCGATACTTTGTATGTGGGAAATGGATGATTTTGTGAAGCGTAACCGATTTGTAATGAGTGTATGTAAAAAAAGTTGAAACAAGATCAGAAATGAGAGTATCTCCGTGGATTAGTTAAAAAATTTACCAAAAATGAAAAAGACAAACTCTAGGGCGATTAACTAACAATTATTGTACTATTTGTTCGTTATACGGGGCCCCCTCTTGTGACTCCAAAATTCATTTGTCGACTCTGTGCATGTCACAGAAGTTTATATAATATCTGAATAATTACCTGAAACATTCAGAATTTGTTATATAGTTTTTAAAAATCAAAACTCATTGATTGGTAAGGGAATGGCCAATGACACCAATAATATGTTGCAATATTATTGTTCCAGGGAATTTGTTATACAGTTCAATTTTAATGTTGGTACACTGTTTTCAAGGATATATTTTAGTGCTATATATGCTATGAAGTTGTTCACTGATAAATCACATAATTAACATGGTTTGTGTGCACCTAGTTAACATCAAAGTCTGCTAAGTCGTCTTTTATGATGACATACTGTACAAACTATAACAAATAAATTAATTTTACATGTCATTTAGTGATTTAGACTATATCC
>CM067168.1:53930055-53955240 GCA_034093135.1 Erigeron breviscapus | reverse complement strand
GGTCGAACCTGGCATATCTGATCAGACTGCAGTTACGACTGACCTCTGGGATGAAGATGAGCCACCTCAAGGGAATCTTGATTCCTTTGCTGATTTTGAGTTTGATGAGGAGTTATTAAGGGAGAATCAGTCGTCTGATTCTGAGCCAACCCTTGACCTCACAAACGCCCCTCCTCCTCCTCCCCCAGAAAATTTGAATGTTGAACAACCATATCAACCACCACCAATTTCACATAAACATCCTTACTTTCCACCTGGCTCAATGTTTAGATACATGTCTTGAAATCAATCAGTACTAATTGTATTATAGTTTTTGGCCATTGGAAAAGTTGGAGGGGCATAGTGCACATCACAACCCTTAATAAGTTGAAACTTCTACTTAGCTTCCAAGAGTTGACTTTCTTGGTTTATATTTGAATGCACCTCTCAATTTTTGACTCATTCCTAATCTTCCAAACAACCTAGCAGAAACTTGAGTTGACTTTCCCTTTAGACAGTTAAATTCAGAAACAAGTAACAAGAAGATGATGAATGAAAAGATGAAAGCTTTGATGATTGGTGTTGTAGGTGCAGGGATCACACTTTCTGCATATTCTCAGACATACATGTCTCCGACTCAGTGTATCGGCACCGGCCTTGTTGTCCTAATCGTTGGACTTCTTGTCGGTGAAGGTTTTCTCCCTATTTAATCTCCCATTTTTTTGTGGGTCTCCTGAGACACGAGTTAGATCCCGTGTATCATACACATGGATGGACCCACATCCCCTTGTCGGGGATCTGGAATCTAAATCTATTTTTGGTTTACCTTTTTTTCTTTCTATTTCATGAAGTTGCGACTTTAACGTTGAATCAAAAACACTATAGTCATAAGATAGCCGGTGATAATTCTATGTGTGTGACCTGATGTATAATTATTTTTGAAATCAAGTTCTTACTTTCTTATCAATATCGAGTTTGTTTAAGATGGTAATTGTGTTCATATTTAGTTACAAGCTCTTATTTTGGAATCTTTGACAGAAGAATTATGCAATTATTTTGAGCTTACTATAGGCGTTCGTCTTAAATTCATTTCTATTGTTAAAAGTCAATGAACACCAAAAATGAATGATATTTGTGATAGTGGGTTACTGATTATGTGTGAATCTGTGAATCAAGAACTTAAGTGTTAAATAACAAAGTCAACAAACCATAAAAGCTGAAGAACTTGATAATCATATAAAGTCTACCAATCAAATATATGGATGAAAATGTTTTGACGAATTGATCACGATCCAACCAAACTAAAACAATCCCGAGCTTCTTTACTAATTCCGTTTCTTTTTATGTGAGATGTCATGTCGTGTCGTGATTCAAAGTTAACGTTGCGGTGTTTTCCTCGCAATAAAGGAATACAAAAGTTATGCAATCACCACGTCCTCACAAGAGTTCTCATATTTGAATCACCATAGGTAAACAAAACATCTGGAGGTGGCCACATACATTTTAGTCTTAAGACTCGTGTTTTCTGATTAACCTGAACATAAGAAAACTTCTCCTTTTTTACGAAAGGGTATAACATGGCTAGAAAACTGATGTACGCTTTGGATATATCATGTGTTTGTCAAAGAGAATATGTAGTTCTGTGTACATACAAATCAGTTTAAAACATAAGAACCGTTCGCGTAAATAATCTATGTCATAGTATTTAACCCAATATATAGTAAAATTCCCATGAACACGAAAGCTTTAGGAAGGTACTAATTACTTAAAACTATTTATTAGGACCAAAGAAAAGCTATTGCTTTGTAAGATATATTGCAATCCAAGCACTTCTATAGAGTGAAATTCAGGTAAATTTTTTAGTATTTTAGAAACCTATGTTGTTCTGTCATTATTTTTGGTATTTTTGTTGTTATTATTGTATATGTCAATGTATGTATGATAAGGAAAATAAAAATGAGATATAGTCTTGATGATGTTATCTATCATAATTCATAAAGTAGAACACTAGGTACCTCCAACTTGACAATGTCTTTATCTTGTGCATCACAAGTATCATCAGAAACCTAGCATGAGAAAAGGAGGTAGTCGTTTAGCCGAAAAGTGACTTGCCAATGAACCTACCTACTAATGATACGAATATATTTATAGGTCACCGGCAAGTCATCCTTGGCTGTACAACATAAACCTCATTCCCACATGCAAGATTTTCGATGAAAGGTTTTAGCATCAATGAATCATCCTTAGCTAGACCATTGTCCACCCCATAAAACAAAGAATTGTGATATCATTCATCTTAGTTAGGGGAAATGAACTAAATTTGAGCTTTGTAAAAATGAAATCATTGGTTAATGATAGAAAACACAAACATCATTTGTTTAAAGATTGAAAGAAAGATGGAAGTTGCCAAAAGGAGAAAGAAACCAAGATTCTATGTAGAAAACAAGTGGGTTACCATTCTCATGAAAGCAAGAAGAAACACAAGTGACTGGACCAATGGGAGTGGGACTATGTTTAGTTAAGTGGGAGGTCATTTTTATAAGGATTTTTCTAACTTGTGCCCTAAGGGCACACATAAGGGTGTCTCGGGAATTGAAAAAGGTAAGAATATTCTTCTCGGGAATTGAAAAAGGTAATAATATTCTTCTCGGGATTTGAAAAATGCATTTTTCAAGAAGAATATTCTTACCTTTTTCAATTCCCGAGACACCCTTATGTGTGCCTTAGGGCACAAGTTAGAAAAACCCTTTTTATAAAGAGAAAGATTACTGATTTGTAGGAAAGTCATAGATTTGGGTAAAATCTGTAGGGTAACATACAAACTCAGTTGTGTAATACCCATTTGTACTATTGTAGATGGTGTGCATTAATATAAAGATTTTCATGAAAAGGATGTGACCCAACAAGAACCCCCACAAGCCACAAGCCCCAATCAACTAGGTTCTTCTACCCCCAGTGCCCCTCTTTTCTCAATGACCTTGTATCACTAATTAAGAATTTAAGACACTCTTTATTGATGAATATATATAAGGGGCAGGGGTGTAGTCGGCAACTTTTATATATAATATATATATATATATATATTATATATATATATATAACATTTCTATATAATCAATGAAACCAGCTCACGTTGTTAAATGATTTCTATTTAACCAATGAAACCAGCTCAGCTGGTTGAACCCACAAGGTTATGAGCTTGATTATTTGAGTGACACATCTTGTGGGATTTTTCCCACGGATGTTACTCTTAGGTAGCTGGGACACGGTTAAAATACTCACATCTACCATGTAGTGGTTAGGGAGTTTTTTACTTTGTGGTTTCTTCCTACGGGGTCATGGGTTCAAATCTTGCCACATGCAAATGTGGTGAGGGGCCTTAGCAATGCTATACTCATCTACACATGGGAGAGCAAACCCTTTAGGGCATTGCAGGATTCGAACCCGGCGTGGGCGCATCAAAGTTGGGGTGTTAGCCATTTATCCGCTCTGCTTTTCAAAAAAAAATAAAAGTTGTTCGAAACATGATGTCATTCCAAAAAATATAACACTGCCAAGTATTTTTGGTCCATTTGGTATGAGTTGGTTTTCAGCGAGCAATTATGTATACAAAAAAATTATTCGATGTGATAGTTTAAGTGATGATTACGTGACACGTTATTATTGTACGTTTGGTTTTATTGACCATACTGAATACTCTTGTAAACGTGACTGCAAATCACTTTCTTTGCAAGACCCAATATTTTTTGATATCTATATACCATTTATTTATGTTATATAGAGCTGACAAATCGTATCTTAACAAGTTCAGAGCGCGTGAATCACACATGTTTTGAACATGAAAACGACTCGTTAACACTTAGTCTTTGATGTGAGCGTGACAGTTATACGTTTTATGTATCAAAAAAGCTAAATAAGGAACTTTAAAATATTAAAAACAATTACTTTTAAAAATAGAAAAAATTACATAGTACTACATTTTTTGCCGCTTAACAAGTCCTAACAGATATCATGTAGCTTGTAGCTAGACAACACCTCTTTAGAAGTCGGTAAATACAAAATTTCCACTCTGGAGCGGCGCCGAGATTTTGAGTTGAGAGAATGAGATTTTGAGTTGAGAGAATCATATTTAAACAATTCCTACATCGAAACAATATAATAATTTCGTGACAATATTAATATTTAAGAAAAAAAGTAGAGTAAGTAATTATATATGATATATACTATATCAAATTTGTTCATTTAAATGAATCACACTTTCAGATCTTCGTAGCAAATGCTCCCCTTATTATTTTACAAAAAGAGTTAGTTGGTGTTAGAGCATCTTTAACCCATAACATTGAAATTCAATATATTGGTGTCACGTCAAGATTATATTTACTCACTACAATGAATCATTTTTACCATCCCACATTAAAATCTCAGTTTATTAGTGTCATATTATTTTGTATATTACTATATTAGTATTAAAAATAACATTATAATTATATTATATATATACTTTTCAAAAAAAAATTATATTATATAAATTAAATTTAAAACATAACAATAAAAAATCTGAATTGAACACATTATATTAAATTATAACTTAAAACATACAATTAAAACTTATAACGAGTTTGTAAAAACAAACATCCCCTAAATATTTTTGTAGAAAAAAAATCCACCATTTTATATTCGACGGGTATTATTTTAGTATTTATATATCGTACCGTACGTTGTGTTGTTGATTGAATTGAGAGTTAGTTGGGCGAATTTACTTCATCTATGAAGAACTCTACCAAGCCTTGCACATGAAAGTGACTCATGACAGCTACATTTATCATAAATGATTTATGTACCAAGCCTTTACTTCATCTTTGGTTTTAAATACAAATTATCATTGTTTATTTACTTATTTATTTATTTGAAATATCTCCGTGAAGCACATACTTCATTTATGTGTTAAATAATACTTCCTCCGTTCCATTTTAATTGTCCAAATTTGACTTGTCAAGTCTTCTGCCTTTAACTTTGACCGTAAATATTTGTTTATATTTTATAACACTTGCTATAAAATATATGAATAATTGAGTTTTAAATATATTTTTCATTGATATAAATTCATCAACTAATATATAACACAATCAAAAATATTTACGGTTAAAATTTAAAGAAAAAGACTTGAAAAGTCAATATAAGACATTTAAAATGGGACTAGTAATATATTATATATGATGATTGTGAAATGATCCGTGCAGAAAATTGTATGAACAAGTTGGTGCAACAAGTGGTATACAAAGTTGGTCAAAATTATTTCTTTACCGGACGTGAAGTGAAAGTTGTAGTAAAAAAATTACCTCCCTAATTTGATAGGTGTAATTGTCTAAACGCCTAAAACTCTGACATATGAAATCTTAATTTTTGATTGTTATGTATCAACATCAGTTTTTAGGTATGTTAGTAATTTTACTAGACTACTCGCATTTATTATTTTACTTTCAAAGTAACGATATATGTAAAATTTATAATTAGATGTAGATAAATTTTCTCAAAAGTTTATACGATACGCGAGTCGAATAGACCCGTAGCCCACACTACCCGACTTTCAATGTAGTCCACCCTCCAACTTAAGGCACGTCAAATCAGATCAACAAAGTCAGCTTACAAGTCCCAGGGACCATGTTCAGACCGTCTAGGTTTGGTCAATGTTCACGATTTATAAATATCCAACGTGTATCATATTCTATGGTAACTAAAATGCATTTAAATTTGAGTTTTATCATGACTTAAAAGTACATTAAATTTATTAAGCCAAACGACTAATCTTTTATAGCCTTAACAAAGTCTTATAAAATACTCACTCACACTATGTAAAGATATGTTCTCATACAATGAGCCAAAGAGAGTTATCTATTTGAAAACATCATTTTTTTGTAGTTTCAAAAAATTAAACAAATTGGTGTCATCAAATAATCCGAGTTCCAAATGGGTTTATCGTGGCGATTACAAGTGACTTATGCTTAAGACGGGTTAAACAAAGAGCGACATACATCTAAAAGATATGAGATTGTCGTACCATGGCAAGGATTTATGGTAGGTAGAAGTGAGTCTACCTTATGTTACGTGGTTTTTATGAATTGAAATATTTTCAAGAAATAATACATACCTTGTTTTATGACATCAAGGTTCATCTTTAATCCAAAATTCAATTCTACCATATTGTTTAGATTTCTAGTTAAAATAAAACAACTATTAATTTAAAACAAATAAAATAATAGGTTCTTCATTGAAAATCATCATGCATCATGAAAATCATGGTATATCAATATATATAATTATGCTTCGTGAATCTTCGTGCATCAATTTTATCATGATCTAAAGGTCAAGAGCTTGTCTTATTCTTTTTATTTTAATGTTGTTTTACAATAACCAACCCCTATTCTTTAGTTTAACTTTGAATACTTTTCGTTTCACTCGGTTCCTTGGTCTTAAGTAACGTTCAGTTTACTTTCTTGATACGGAAAACAAACATTAATACAAAATAATACATTAATTACATAAAAGAAAATATTAAGAATACATATATTAAAAAAGACACAAATTTAAAAAGAAAGAAATTAAAAATGACTAAATATCATAATAAATGTATTCACTAAATTGTGAGCGACCTGTGTTTTTTCTAGTTTGATCGCCTGATATCCTTTCTGGAAATTTTCGGCTGATGAGCGCAATAGTTTCATGCTATATCGTTCTTTGGCTAATAAATCCGATCTCGATTGTTGAAATTCGAGACTTGGTTGTTTAAACTTAAAAAAAACCTTGAAGACGTATGTATCTTCCGAACCAGTAGCACTTGATGACGTAGTCCGTTGGGTTTTCCCGTCCTCCTTGGTGGACATGGGTTTCTGTCTTGATTAGCGAATGTATTCCCATCCTTGTCATACTCATCCGCGTCTAGATCCATAGGGGGCTTCCCTTGTTGAACTAGCATCTCTTTATATGTTTCTTATCCATGACACACAAAAGTCATGGTTATAAATTCAATATCGCTCGCACCAAAAGCTCACCTCCTCCTGATTTCAGTTTGGAGTATACAAAATTCTCTGCAACTTGGTTATTGAACTTGACAGCGAAAACAATAACATTACATCCTATTATAAACTTCGTGATACTCGCCTAAACCAAGGGGTCAGACTTGGTGAGGAACGCTAATAGCCTATCCGACATACCCCTCACAAAAGAGAAAGATCGACGCCAGAAGCGAATAGAAGGTATACATGGGTGGAATTGCTATATCTGATTAGTATCTCACGATTTGTATTAATAGCTTGTAGTTCAAATATAAGCTGGTTTATATAGAGATTACAACAGGGTTAACCCGACTCTCTAACGTGGTAGCGCTGAAAGACCGACATTAATTCCAACGTTAACACCTCCGTTGGACAGGGCCTTATAAACTTGTTACCCCATTTGAACTAGAACAATTGAAAATAAACGAAAGGAGTTCAACAAAATATTTAAAGTCACTCCAACTAATAACACATCCATCTTACATTCTCACATAATGTTTAGTATCTTCAAGCTAGAAGCATAAAGCGTGTATCTAAAGGCATTGCAAGTTACTAGGTTGATAATTAAGTGTAAGTTAGTCACTGTCTGATTGTAATGGTATTTACATGCTATAAATAACTAAAGCATCAAGGAATTCAACGGAATAATAGTACCAAGTATAACACTAATTCAGTCTAATGATGTTTCCGTATTAATGATATATTATGATAAAATCGGACCCCAATGTGATATGAAAAAAGCTAATGACTAAAAAGGCATAATAATATATTAATTAACTGTTTTATAAAGTTATGATTGGGCACGTAACATGAAAATTAAATTACATTGTTTAATAATGGTCAATTTAATGTGGTGTCATTAAAAATATATTAATCAGGCTTTTTAGTTGTTCTAATAGTGTACACCTACTTTATAATGCTTTGAGATTTTGATTAAATATTAGATTAAAGCAAGCAAAAGTCGTATATATGGGAAGTTGTTTCTGAAAACAAATATACATTCAATTGGAAGTTTGACAAGGATAGCTCCTAGTGTTATTAGCCTATGATTACCCAACGAATAGGCTAAGCTTTATTATACATAGCACTTTAAGCTTATATTTTAAGAAGAGTTAATGACATAAATCGTCCCTGTGGTTTACCGAAATAGTCACCTTTCGTCCTTTAAAATTCAAAACCTCAAGGACAGTCCTTTATAGGTGGATAAGGATCATGTTCGGTCCTTTGACTATTTGACCGTCAAGTGTAGTCCGTTAAACCCCCCACGTGACACCCACGTGAGGGGTACTCCAGTAATTAGCCAGCCCACTGCCACCAGGTTTCTCTTTCTCTTTCTTTTGTATATATATCGAAATCCTTTTTTCCCCAAAATCATTCTTAATCCTCAAAATATACGAAAATAATCCCTCTCAATCCCTAAAACCGATGATCAATCAATAAATCTGCAATAAGAAAATGACATGCCCGTTATATACTATGGTTGTGTACATGGTGAAGATCACTTATGGGATTTGGATACTATGTATCGTGAGTATTATTACTTTTAGGGTTTATATTTTATGAATTTTTATGGTTTTTTAACAAGTAAATAAATTTTAGGGTTTTTATTTTATGAATTTTTAGGGTTTATATTAACATATTTCTTATACATTGTAGATTCTTATGCTGGATTGTTCTCCTTCAAGGTGCACCATGGAGGTTTTTTCACTGAATGGCCAGGGATGACTTATGAAAAAGGCAAGATTGACCATGCTGACTGTATCAATATCGATAAGTTTTCGGTTCTTGAGTTGGACTCAATTATGATGGATCTAGGATATGTTGAAGGTCAGGTAATGTTCTATCACTTTCTGAAACCTGGGCATTCATTAGATGATGGCTTACACCCCCTAGTCAGTGACCAAGATGTCCATGAGTTGTCTAATTATGTAGAGAAGGCCAACCTTATAAGTGTTTACATTGAACATGGCATGACAAATTTAGTTGGTTATTTCTTGCCAAGAAAAACAAATGTTGTGATAGAAGAGATACCAGATGATGATACAGCTACATCATCTAAAAAACCTAAGACTAGACCAAAGAATAATAGTGGCACTTATAGAAAGTTATTGCTTGATTGGCATGAGGAAGGCTCGCCTGTGAATCTAGTGATAAGCAAACGGAATAGGTGAGTCTTATTGAAAGGGGAAAGGGCCGCGACTGTGGGAGAAATAAGGGGCAACAGTGCAAAAGGAGCTGAATACGAAAGCTAGACAAAGAAGCAACAAAAAGGAACGCCGAGCGGAACCGAAAAAACCAGGGGGCTGCGACGAAAGGGCGGTAAGAAGGACAAAGGGAGAGGAGGGTTGAAAAGGGAAAAAGGGATAAAGTCAGGGAAAAGTAGGTGTGAAAGAAAGGTAGGGATAAGTTCGAAGGGAAGGGCGAAAGTTAGTTTGAAGAGTAAAAGTAAAAGTTGAGAGAAAGTGATTAGGCCGCGTAAGTACCTGCCCGGAAGTCCCCCCTTCCCAGATACAGAAACTTGAGGGCTGCTAACATTGGGAGTGCCCAAAAAGGGGCAACCGAGCCGCCAAAACCTTCGTTCCGGAAGAATAGGGATATGTGCATAAGGGATTCCATCCCGACCCTCAATTCAAACACTGGGTAGCAGGTGACTCCCGTTTGGCGAAGTATAAAAGGGTCTCTAGCAACTGTAACGTCTGCCTATCCCACGTTCTTCACTGTGAGCGATACGCGCGCAGGGCAGAGCCACAAAGGGTCTGTGTTTAGGGGGACGTGGCACAGGG
This sequence comes from Erigeron breviscapus, assembly GCA_034093135.1. NCBI lineage: Eukaryota > Viridiplantae > Streptophyta > Magnoliopsida > Asterales > Asteraceae > Erigeron > Erigeron breviscapus. The sequence continues at coordinate 53,945,426 of CM067168.1, read as the reverse complement.
GAAAGGAGTGGGTCAGCTGAGCATCTCCCCACTAAAGCGGGCGGATAGGGTACGGTGGCGAAGGGGAATCCAGATCCTTAGAGATAGGAGCCGCCAGGTGGAGGGGATTCTATCCATTAGCGGACCCCCCCTCCGCTCACAGATATAGAGACGGAGCCGCGCCCTAGGATAGGGCCCGGAGCCAAGTCTTGCTATCCCACAGCTTTCCTTCCCCCAACATTGTCCCTTCCCCGGACCCACGCATTGTTATTGTCCCGCTAGTCAACTCTCCGATCCACACACGACAACAGCAGTCACATCTTCCGCCACGGGGACATTTTTAGCCCGCACGACCCCAGCCGCAAGTGGCATTAGATCAGGGGGAAGGGAGAAATCAGCCCCCAAGCCCCTAGGGGGCGGAGTTGAGCGGTGTCGAGGTCCATGAGGAGGAGGAAAGGGTGGATCCGATTGGGCTTATCTGGCCAGGGCTCACGAGCCACAAGAGCTAATCTAGATGAGGAGAGTGCGGCACCGCTCCATCTCCCGCCCCAGTGGGCGACCTAGGAAGGGACGTCACGTATTGCCCTACGTAGAGCGCACGCCACACTAGACAAGGCTAGAGTCCCCCATAGCGCTCTATAGACACCGGGGCGTAGCACTCTTCCAATAGGGCGCGCCAGATCTAGCAATGCCCCCCAAGATCACGTAAGGCCTGCAGCACAAGCCACCGAAGACCCCACCCCGTAAAGACGAGTACGGTCTCTAAGCCTAGCAGGTTCACAAGCAAATACTCAGCCTAGCAGGGTGAGGGGAGCAGCACCCCAGTAGAGTCGATCATCTAAAAAACCTAAGACTAGACCAAAGAATAATAGTGGTACTTATAGAAAGTTATTGCTTGATTGGCATGAGGAACCTGTTTTAACCCCTAGTAGTCAACAAAACTTAACAATTGTGAAAGCTAATGTGAATGTCAATGCATGTGTGAATGAAAAGGATAAGGCAGTTGTACAAGAGGATATAACTAACAGTAGCAGTGGTGAAAATGAGAAAGAGGATGATGAGGATGAAGAGGGTGATGACAGTGAAGATAGTGACTACATTGTAGATGAGGAGAATGAGATAGAGGATGTGGAAGTTGATATGAGACAGTTTCAACTGCATGTTGATGCAGATGTGGAGTTTTTGGGTGGGAATGTTGGTACACAGGAGCATTTTCAAGATAGTGATGAGGATCCAGAGGTTGATGTATTACACAATGATGAGTTTGAAAGTGGTTCTGATCCAGAAGATGATGTGAATAAGAGTAGGAATAGATTGTTGAAAATAATGTCTAAGGAGAAGAGAAGTGGGGATTCTGTAATCTCAAAAACTGGGTTTCATTTGTCTCAAACTTTTGGGACTGCCAAGGAGGTTAAGGATATGGTAAAGGCACATGCAATAGAGACAAGAAGGGAATTAAAAATTGTGAAGAATGATAAAGAGAGGGTCAGAGTAGTATGTGAAGGCAAGATGCCAGTTTTTGATCCTATTGTAAAAGTTGGGCCATCTAATATTGATGCAGGAGCCAGGCCAATTAATAATGAAGCAGTTGGGCCAAAAGATGGGCCAAAGAAGAAAAAAACAAAGACAGATAATGTAGTTGGGCCTAGTCAGTCCACTAGGTCAAAAAAGAAAGAAAAAACAAAGGCTAAGGGGACAATTTTGGAAGATGCTCCAATAAATACATGTGGGGTGGCGGTTGAAGATTCTCAAGTTAAAAATCAGGGTGGTAGGGGAAAGAAGTCAAAAAGCAATTCACTTTCCTGTCCATGGACATTACATGTGTCCAAGCTTTATGGTATGGCAACATGGATGGTAAAAACATTTAAAGAAGAACACACATGCCTTCAATCTAGATCTATCAAGCATTTCACCTCAAAGTTTCTTGGCAAAAGTATTCTGCAACAGATAGAAGGTATAAGATTTTTCTGTTAATGTTTTAATCTAACTGTTTTAATATAAGTGTTTTAATATAAGTATTTCTGATACAGGAAATCCTGAAATACCATCCTCAGCTCTACAAGGTGAACTTCAAAGAAGGTTTGAGCTTGGATTATCTAAGCAGAAAGCACAAAGAGCTAAAAGGGCTGCACAAGGTCAACTAAGAGGAGATTATACTAGGCAGTACAACATGTTGAGAGATTATGTACTGGAGTTGCATACTTCAAATCCTGGGTCAACAATAAAGTTGGAGGTTGAACCACCAATGAATCCAGATTCTAATGAGAGAATCTTTAAAAGGATTTATGTTTGCTTAGGAGCCTTGAAGAGGGGGTTCAAAACTGCTGGTAGAGAGTTATTGGGTCTTGATGGTGCATTTATGTCTGGTCCATTCCCTGGACAAGTACTTACTGCTGTTAGTATTGACTCAAACAATGGAATTTACCCTGTTGCATATGCAGTAGTGGAAGCAGAAACCACCCACTCATGGACATGGTTCTTGGAGTGCTTAGCTGATGATTTAGATCTTGATATTAGGTCTAATTACACTTTTATGAGTGACAGGCAGAAGGTATTATATTTTAGTTATCGTGGATATTGTAATTTACACTTTCATATTGTAATTTACACTTGCATATTGTATTCTAATAAATTTATCATTTATAGGGCATAATTCAAGCAATTGCAAAGGTATTTCCATGTGCTGAACACAGGTACTGTTTGAAGCATATACATGAAAATATGAAGTTGCAATGGAGGGGAACTGCTTTCAAAAACCATCTCTGGAAGTGTGCTACAGCAACAACAGTCCCAGAGTTTAACAAGTGTATGCTGGATCTTAAAAACTACAGTGAAGCTGCATACAAGTGGTTGCTAAAAATCCCACCTCAACATTGGGCAAGGTCACATTTTACAGGTATATTTATAAGTACTTTAATTACATACCTTCACCTGATTATTTAGTAGTTTTGTAAGAATTTTCATTATGTGAAACAGGCAGGGCAAAATCTGATGTATTGCTAAACAATATGTGTGAAGTATTGAATAGCAGATTGGTTAAGGGTAGGGCTATGCCTATAATCCATTGCCTAGAATTCATTAGGGAGTACTTAATGATTAGGATAGACAATGTGAGGAAGGTTATAGCAAAGAGCAAGGGGCCATTAACACCAACTGCAACTAGGATTTTTGAACTGATTAAAACAGAGGCAGAATCCTACAAAGCCATATTCAATGGTACTGATAAGTATCAAGTCAGTGGCCCCTGGGGAGATCAATGTGTGGTTAATATGACCAATATGACATGCTCATGTAGGAAGTGGGAAATTACTGGTATGCCTTGCAAACATGCAGTAGGAGTTCACTACAATATGGTAAACAATGGTGTGGCAACTGATGTACTTGAAGCATGGGTGGATCCTTATTACAGGCTAGACACATGGAAACTTATGTACCAATTTACCATTAACCCAACTAATGGAATGAGCATGTGGGCCAAAGCTCCTGACCACTTGACACTCATCATTCCACCAAAATACCACACACCAGTTGGTAGACCTAGGAAGAAAAGAAGAAAGACTGCAGAGGAGATTCAAATGTCAAACAATGGTAAATTGTCTAGGAAACTTAGGTCAGTTGTATGCAAAAACTGTGGCAAGATGGGGCACAACAAGAGGTCTTGCAAAAATGTTGGTTCCAGTCAAGGCAATTCAAATGCTCCAAATCCAACCCCAAGTCAGTCAAGCCAACCAACACAAGCTGCAGGTGGTGCTGGTTGTCCAAGTCAATCAAGTGCAGCTGCTGCTGGTTGTCCAAGTCAAACAGGTGCAGGTGGTGATGGAGGTACAAGACAAGCAAGTGCAGGTGGTGGTGCTGGCACAAGTCAAGCAAGTGCAAGTGTGGGCAGGGCAACTCAAGAAGGTGTCAGTGTAAGGGCAAGTAAAAGCAGGCTGATTTCAAGTCCAGGTGGAACAAAAAGATGCTATCTCAAAAGCACCAAGACATAACAAGTTTAATTTGGTTTCATTCCTTCTGGTCATGTAATATTAACACTTTTTATTGTATGTTGCTACAATTTGGGCTTTATGTGTTCTCTTTTGCTACATTTGGTTATGTAATGTGTTAAACTGGAATCTATGTTATCTATGACAATGTGCTATTATGCCATGTTTGGCAAATTTTGGTATATAATTTTCTTCTATTTATATTTAAATATCAGTATGCATGTATGTCACAATTCTGATACTTTGGCATGTAATTTTGGTACTTATTTTTGGTATCTAATTTTGTTATCTAATTTTGCAAAAAATGGTGTATGACAGTATGACATTCTGATACAAGTCCATGTTTAGCACATTTTGGTATCTAATTTACTAGGCATATATAACTAGCAGTATGTATGTGCAAAAAAAATACAACATAAAATGTCAAGAAAATAACTTCCATTACCATTCATTCATCATCAGCATTGATACAACACAAAATGTGCAAAAAAGTACATTACTTTGGTTCAAACTACTAATAAAGAAACAAGATACACAATGACAATTGAAGCAAACACCAACATAAACTTCAATTTCTTGATTTGACCATCTTTTTCTTTGATTTCTGCTTCAAGCTTGTTCTTCGATTTCAACAAGCCTGGTATGATATCAGTAGCCCGTTGACACATAGCAGGATCAAACCATCCTATGAATTTACACTTTGAACCCTATTCAACATAAATACCCAATTTTCAATTTTGGTAAAAAACGGTTTAAGATAATTCAAATTTGTATAAATCATACCTGGTTAGGACAAGCATAAAACCTTCTTCCTGGGTTTTTTGGGGTCCATGAGGTTAAGATTATTGCCTGCTTACCACACCCACAGAATACCATGATTTGGGATTTTGCTTCGCGTGTTCCTGGGTTTGGGGTCAAAAAAATTAAGGTTTATGTTATTGATTTTGGGGAAAAACCGATTTGTGTGAATATATATATACAAAAGAAAGAGAAAGAGAAACCTGGTGGCAGTGGGCTGGCTAATTACTGGAGTACCCCTCACGTGGGTGTCACGTGGGGGGTTTAACGGACTACACTTGATGGTCAAATAGTCAAAGGACCGAACATGATCCTTATCCCCCTATAAAGGACTGTCCTTGAGGTTTTGAATTTTAAAGGACGAAAGGTGACTATTTAGGTAAACCACAGGGACGATTTATGTCATTAACTCTTTTTATACATATTTAATTGCATATTAATCATAACACTACATAAGCTTTGGTAGCCCTAAAAGTTATGGCTAGCAAGATTCAATTATTAATGTTTCATATACGTGACATAATACCAGTTTATTTAAACAATATTGATGGAAATGAGCCAAATGGTTGCCTAATGATAAAGGCTTGGTCTCTACGAGTGAATACGACCCAACGTCCCATGTTCAAATCCTATGAGCATAAACAATTTTACATTAAAATGAGCCGACGGTACACGTGTGACGCCTCCGGGCTACTCCCAAAGCAGGTTACAATAATAGAGTCGGATACCTACGTTACCATAATAGACACACACTGTTGAAACAAAACTTGGTTATCCAAAAGTTGGTTCAAAATGTTTGGTCAAATCCCGATTAAAAAAAAAAAGTTACTCCTGATTTTGTGTCGGAGTCCTTTCAAGTGGTATCAGAGCCAAGGTTTAAGAGATTTAGGTATTTCATGACTACAAGAATGTCTAGACGTAAACCATAGATGTGACTTGACCTTATGTGTATAGTTTGGTTTCTAGTGACATATGGAAGTATTTAGCGAAGTTCACTTGAGGTGTTATAATAAGTAATCATAATAATGACTGCAGCATTATTATGATCACATATTATAATAGCTCAAGTTAAGTCCGTTAAATATGGAAGTATGTTAGTATGAAGCCATAGGTTGGAGACCTTATTTGGCAATGTGAATTGTTTTATGTCTTTACTCGTTGATATCTAAGTATGATAGAATATGAGCTTTGCATGCTAACTGGTTTATTGAATGGTAAGAATTGAAAATTTGAGATTGGTTTATGAGTTTAATATATTGCTTGATGATAGTAAAGAAGAAGGTATGATAAATGTATGGTGAATATGAATGAATGTTATGGTGCTATTATTATTTGGTGTAAGACCATTGGGTAGTGAGACCCATGGCATCGTTAGTATTGCTGTAAGACCATTTGGGTAGTGAGACCAGTGGCATCGCCACTGTGTTGAAAGACCATATGAGGTATGGCAATAAGAACAAGTTGTGTGGTAATATGTTTGAATTGGTAGTTTAATGTGAGGGATGCATGTCATGTGTTAATATAAAGTCATAGATATTGAGAGTTCTAGCATAAATATAATTGTGTAAGTGTTATGTTAAAAGACCATACGTGGTATGACGAATGTGTTTTTGATTATGATTGGCATGCCCATCAAAAATAAATATTTGACTGCATGATGTATGATGATATCTTTATGAACGATAAATTGAGGTGTAGAAAATGAGGACAATATAGCAACAATGAACTTGTAAATGTTAAGCATAGTAGTTATGAAATTAAAATCTACTCCAAAAATCTTTCGAGTCAATAGTGTTTCTTTTTCCTTAAAAGCGTTTGATGCAATGTTTGAGATTGGATTGGCTAAGCATGATTGATGTCTAATTTCGTGGGAGGAGAAGGCGGTTTAGTTGAATATCCTTATTTGAAAGAATGCAATTATTTTGATGGTAGAAAAGAAGCGGTCAATTTTTGTAGCACTTTTGCTTGTGCGTTTTGATCCTTGTTGTATGATCGTCTAGTCTCATGTGTTTGGATCATCGACGCCGAAAGGAAACCACGGTTTATGGAGAATATTCTTGTTGTTCGTGATTTTCTCAATTTCATTTCGGTGAATATTATTCGTTCTAGTTGTTTCAAGTACTGTAACACCCGTCGTTTAAAAATACGGATTTCCAAAAAACCTTTCACCTAACAGTGTTAAAGAATGCGGAATAACATTTTAAAAGTCCAAACCATAAAATCCAGTTTGGTTTGTTCATGAAATAGAAGGTGTTACTCGTCACATCATCAAAATAGCATAAATGGAAATCCTACGGTTGCCCAACATAAAACAACCGTATACAAGTCATATCAAAACATAATAGACATAACGAAATCAAATGTCTAAAAGGAGCAGCAACTATGGGTAACTAAAAGCATCTTCAAGTATTCTACCCATGCCTCGCTCATTATTCATCAACGCACTTCTAGCTTGCTAAACCCGAGGGGACAACACATTTCAAGAAACAAGTGTTAGCTAACGAATTAGCTAAGTAAGATAACACTAAGTTAATAAACGTTTGTCTAATTAAAACTTGGTAAAGCAGCTTTTCATATTAAAGACACATTTCACATATCATCACATACTCAACATAGCATCAACATCTTTCATGGTAGGATTAATCATCCTAAATGTGCCTAATCATCATTTCATCATCACATTAGGTGTGACATAAGTCACGCATATCATATAAGGTGTAAGTTTGTGTGTAGGCGGTCATAAGACCTAACGGGAACCTCACACCCGACTAGATGGATGAGCCATACGGCGATCCATCAAGTGTCGTTAAGGAATGGCAAGCCACTCCAGGAGTAGTCCGTATGTTCAAGACATTGGTGGGTAATCACTCCACCCGGAGATACTCTAACCACGTAATTACGTTGCAAGGAGCCACCCAAGCAACAACATATACGCACCCACCCGGCTAAGGTGAATACGGGTTAAGCTTAACACTTCATCATATATACGAGCTCGATTTCATCACATATAGTTTAGGTGACAAAGTTAACTAAACATAACATATAATCATCTTTTACGTTTGGGCCCTTAAACGTGCACGTGACATGGCAACTTAAAAAGTCTAGTGAACTAGATGACCAAGCCACACATACATGCACATCATAATCAACATATACTTGCATCACATTTCATTACATTGCATATCATTTCATAACATAACTTTGCATTGCATATAAAGGAAATTGCATTTCAGGTCTCATAAGTCGAATACATATCCCATATAACCTCCCATACAACCCGAATACCCTTAAGTAAACAAGATGAGATTAGAGAAGTTATATTCTGAAAACCATGCTTTCGTTGAATCCCTCAGCGTGTCAAAGTAGTGTATCTTACCTCGAAGTAGCACGCAATAAAGGATAACTAAGTTACCGATCAAAGCAACAACTCTCGTCTACCTATGATTAGTAAACGGCCATTAAAACACTAGTCATTAAGACCATAATCTGGAATTACATAACCAAGGACACACTCTAGGTTTCAGGAGTAAGCTATGTGTCAAAACGAGGTTACGGTTCAAAACAATATCATTTGCTGAAAACAGATGAGTTGCGCCGCAACATAGAGTTGCGCCGCAGCTCAAGCCTCCAGTTGCGCCGCAACACATAATGTTGCGCCGCAACTTATTCCTCTGGAATTGAGTTGCGCCGCAACTAGGAGTTGCGCCGCAACTCGTTGCGATTCTGCACAACATCGAATGATCAAACCCCAACCCAACACCAAACGATTCCAAATCAAATATCAGACCTTAATACACCAAAATACTTCCTTTTCAAACCATTATAATGCAAATAACTCCTTTATTAAACCACACATGATTTGCATTAACAAAACAAACGTTATTTCGACATCAATTGATCCTCCAATGGTCTAGATCTGATTTCTAATGACTCATGCAATTGAAAAGACATAAAATCACAATCAATATACTTCTATTACCTGAAGATCACAATGGGGATGCGAAATACTCGATCAAACACCCTTAAATCGCACTTTTGAAGGGTTTTCGGCTTAGAAACTTGGTAAGGGATCAAAGGGGTGGCTAGGGCTTGGGAGAGAAGTTAATAAATCTGGTAATGACACTCAAATGACTCCTCATGGGACCCTAAACCCGTTTTTGAGTTTCACCATATGTCCAATTTGGTCCCTAAGCTTCCATATAGCTCATTACTAGTCAAAAACTCCACTAAGGACCATATGCTACCTAAATACTTTGTTAATCACTCATAATAGGCATATAATTACCTCATAAACATATTTTCATATCATGCATTAAGACTTTCAAGTCTCACATATATAACACATAAACCACATATAAGCATTAAATCTAGCAATAGACTTAACGGACACATAATATTGACTTAACGACTTTAGTCAAACGTTAATAAAAGTTTGGGATGTTACAAATACCTCCCCCTTAAGAGGATTCCGTCCCCGGAATCTCATCAGCAAGAAACAACTCGGGATACTTCTCTTTCATTATCGCTTCGGTTTCCCAAGTAAGGCTTTCACCATGATTATGTCTCCATTTGACCAAGACTAGATCAATCATCTTTCGGCGTAACTTCTTTTGTTTCCTTCCAAGAATAGCTATCGGTTCCTCTACCATTCTTTTCGTCGGATCCACACTCACATCTTCAATAGGTATGACACTAGATTCCTCCGCCAAGCACTTCCTCAGATATGAGACATGAAATGTGTTATGGATTCCATCCAATTCCGAGGCAATTCTAGTTGATAAGCCACATCCTTAATACGTTTTAACACTTTAAACGGTCCAATAAATCTTGGACTCAACTTTCCTTTCTTACCAAACCGAATCACTCCTTTCTAAGGAGAAACTTTCAGCATCACTAGGTCACCAACTTCAAACACAACCGGTCTCCTTTTCTTATCGGCATAGGTTTTTCTGTCTTTCTCTAGCTACACGAAGTGCTTCCTTTGCAATATTCACTTTCTCGGCTGTGATTTCTACAATTTCAGGACCTGTAATTTGCTTTTCACCGGGCTCCATCCAACAACTTGGAGTCCTACACCTTCTACCATAAAGCATTTCAAAAGGTGGCATTCCAATACTTGCATGGTAGCTGTTGTTATACGAAAACTCTATCAACTTCAAGTGATCATCCCAAGCTCCACCATACTCTAAGACACAAGTCCTTAACATATCTTCCAATGTTTGAATGGTTCTTTCACTTTGACCATCGGTTTGAGGATGATAAGCCGTGCTCAAATTCACTCTAGTACCTAACTCTCGTTGGAGACCCTTCCAAAAGCTAGATACAAATCTCGTGTCTCGATCCGAAACTATAGACAATGGAACCCCATGCTTCGAGACAACTTCATCTATATACATCTTAGCCATCTTAGTCAAAGGTACATCTTGACGAGTTGCTAAGAAATGAGCACTTTTAGTCAACCTATCAACAATTACCCATACCATGTCATTTCCTTTCGGTGTTCTAGGTAACTTAGTAACAAAATCCATAGTGATGTGATCCCATTTCCATTCTGGAATCTCTAACTGTTGCAACATTCCATATGGCTTTCGATGGTCCGTTTTCACACGAGCACAAGTCAAGCATCTTTCAACAAAATGTGCTACTTCACCTTTGATATCTGGCCACCAATAAATAGGCTTTAAATCTGCATACATTTTAGTGACACCAGGATGAACCGAATATCTACTTCTATGGGCTTCTTCAAGGATCAATTCACGATTACCACCAAACAATGGTACCCATATTCGACCCTTGTAAGTCTTAAACCCACGACTATTTGTCTCCATCACAAGACGTTTATTCTTCCCAATGCTCTCCTTATCAATGTTATCTTTCATTAAGGCCCTCACTTGTGCTTCTTTAATACGATCGAGTAGTCCAGACTTAGCTTGAACAACCATACTCATCAACCGACAAGAAAAATTCTGCACTTTTCTACTTAAGGCGTCCGCCACCACATTGGCTTTACCTGGATGGTACTTAATTACACAATCATAATCCTTTAATAATTCCATCCACCTTCTCTGCCTCACATTCATTTCCTTTTGATTGAACACATACTGTAAGCTTTTATGGTCGGTATACAAGGTACACTTAGTGCCATAAAGGTAGTGTCTCCACAACTTTAATGCAAATACAACAGCAGCCAACTCTAGATCATGTATCGGATAATTCTTTTCATGAGGTTTCAGTTGTCGTGAAGCATAGGCAATCACCTTGTCCCTCTGCATAAGGACACAACCCAAACCTGTAATAGAAGCATCACTGTACACTACTAAATCATCCGTACCTTCGGGTAATGCAAGAATAGGAGCTTCACATAACTTGGTCTTTAATGTTTGAAAAGCTTTCTCTTGTGCTTCAGCCCACACATATTTCACTCCTTTCTTGGTCAGTTCGGTCATTGGTTTGGCTATTCGAGAGAAATCTTGTATAAATCTTCTATAGTAGCCAGCTAGACCAAGAAAACTCTTAATCTCTGTAGGAGTCTTTGGTTGTTCCCACTTAGATACAACTTCAATCTTGGCGGGATCGACTTTAATACCATCCGAAGAGATGACATGCCCGAGAAACTGAACTTCTCGAAGCCAAAACTCACATTTCGAAAACTTGGCATATAATTTCTTTTCCCTAAGAACTTCAAGGACAGCCCTTAGGTGTTCACGGTGCTCAGCTTCAGACTTGGAGTAAATCAAAATATCATCAATGAATACAATAACAAAATGATCTAAGAATGGGCGACATACCCGATTCATTAAATCCATGAAAGTGGCAGGAGCATTTGTCAACCCAAATGGCATGACAAGAAACTCATAGTGCCCATATCGAGTGCGAAAAGCTGTTTTAGCTACATCTTCCTTTTTGACCTTTAATTGATGATAGCCGGAACGTAAGTCAATCTTGGAGAAGAATGAAGCACCATGAAGTTGATCAAAAAGATCATCTATTCGGGGAAGAGGATACTTGTTCTTGACCGTTCGCTTGTTCAGCTCACGGTAGTCTATGCACATGCGCATAGAACCATCTTTCTTTTTGACAAAGAGAACCGGAGCTCCCCAAGGCGAGGAACTTGGTTGTATGAAACCTTTGTCAAGTAGTTCCTGAAGTTGAGACATAAGTTCTTTCATTTCGGTAGGAGCCAAATGATACGGTGCTTTAGCAACAGGAGTAGCACCGGGTACAAGATCAATTTGGAAGGTGACCTCACGGTCAGGAGGAATACCGGGAAGATCATCCGGGAAAACATCAGGAAATTCAGAAACTATATCAACATTTGAAATGGAAGCTTTTTCTTTTCGTGCATCGATAACATAGGCAAGGAAATGACTCTTATTATGCCAAATACAATTTAGAGCCTTCATCAAACTAATGATTTTTATGTCCCCTCTTTTCTTATCTCCGTGGACCGAAATGGTTTTACCATCAGGAGTCGAAATCCTTACAATCTTTTGAGAGCATACTATGGTGGCATAATTTTGGGCTAACCAATCCATTCCTTTGACTATATCAAAACCAGCTAAAGTAGTAGGCAACAACTGGACTGGAAAAGAACGACTCTCAATCTCTATAGCACAATCATCATATCCTTCACGTATATCACTAATAGTACCATCAGCTATTTCAACCTCTATGGAACAATCAAGGGGGTAGTGACTCTTTCAAGTTTAGGGGCAAACACAGTAGACACAAAAGACCTATTTGCACCCGAATCAAAAAGTACAGAAGCAGGTTTAGAATTAACAAGAAAGATACCGCTTACTACCTCATCGTTGTCTTTAGCAGCTTCTGCAGTCATCTGAAGTGCACGAACCTTGGGCTTTGGTGCAGCCGCTTTCTTCCCATCATCCTTCATCTGAGGGCAATTAGCAATCATATGACCCGTTTCCTTACACTTGTAACAACGAGTCTTGTCTTTGCACACTTCAGCAGAATGCCCCGGATGGCCACACTTATCACACCTCTTGGTTTTATCAGAACAAGGACCACTATGATGAGACTTACAAGACGAACACCATGAACTACTCTTCTTATCCTTGTCTCCATTCGAAGAAGAGTTACCTTTAAACTTCTTATTTGAGCTCGAAGATCCATTGAACCTCCTTTTGAAACCGGCTTTCTTGTCATCATCTTTAGCCACCACTTTCTCAGTCTTAAAATCATCATCCAACCTCTTGGACTCCTTGATTGCAGCAGATAAAGTGGTATGCTGTCTACATAGACCCCGATAGCTAGCAGGGAGTCCATCACAATACGCTTCCACCTGATCAACATCTCTCCTAACCAAATGTCCCACAAATTTCAGCTTTTCCATAAATGAGTGTGCATACTCAGTTATGGCACCCGGCTTAGCTGTCAATGCTCTAAATTCCTTCTCAATCAATCTTAGCTCACGGGTTCCCACATACTCTTCTAGGAACTTCTCCCTGAATGTACCTGGTGTGTCTCAATATATACATATTTCCCACATCTTATTTGGACGTTTTAGGCACGGTTGATAGCCGTTCATACATGTTTTATGGTGCTTTATGGTATTTGCTAGTGATTTCAGGTCTAAGGCAGGTATTTCACTCACAAATGGTAGAAAACGACTTAGGAATGGTCCAAAGGCACTAACGGATGAAGCATGGTCGAAAACGAAGCTGAAATGACAAATCCAGGTGAAACTCGCGGCGCGAGCAGAATTCCTCGCGGCGCGATCTCTCAAGAAAAGTCGCGGCGCGAGCAGAATTCCTTGCGGCGCGAGTTTTTGGTCTGCAATCCTCTGTTCGAATTTTGGAAGATCTCGCGGCGCGAGGAATGGGGGTCGCGGCGCGACTTCGAGCTGACAACATGTTTTTCTCTCTCCTGGGGTATAAATACCAACCCCCACTCAACCCTAAACCTAATCTTGGACACCCCAGCCTCCAGTCTCTCTCTCCAGCTGATTTTAAGGTTCCTTCAAAGGTTTTTCATCATCCAAATATTGTGAAGACTTGAAGATTAATTTTGGTTCTTGATTAGTGATTGTAGCTCGGTTGTAACCTCGATTTGGATTATTACGTCATATTTGGTAACCATGTTCTCCTTGGTAATTGAATCTCTAGTTATTTTCATTATGAGTAGCTAAATCTCTATACATCTATGAAGATGAAGTGAAACAATTAGTTATGGTTGCATAATATTTTGAATTCAAGTTGGTTTTACTTAACATTTTGTCAAGACCTTAATGAAGTGATTTCTTCACCTTAATCTTGTGTCCTTGGTGATATTTGTGTTTTTCGATAGTGGTACTAGTTGAATGCAAGTATGATTTTAGTTGTTTGTCTATGAATAACTATTGCTAGGTCATGGTATGATAGTAAAGGATACAAGTTTAATAGGAATTATTTTGTTAAGTGGATTTAACGGATGGTGGTACCACGTTTCTTTCACATAGATAAAAATTGTTATTTAAATAATCAATAAACTAGTTAGTTCAAGGAATTGTAATAGGGTTGGTGGTACCACGTTTCTTTCACATAGATAAAAATTGTTATTTAAATAATCTAATAAACTAGTTAGTTCAAGGAATTGTAATAGGGTTGGTGGTACCACTTGTTGCAAGAAATTGTATTGATTAGGTGATTGAGTTGATTTTACAAACGGAGTGCACGCCGGTTGTGTTTTTGTCTTGTCACGATTATTATCACCAACATTAAAGAATTTAAGCTTAACCCATATGCAACCTAGACTTTTTGCGTAGCGGATTCGACATAGATGGCTTTTTAATTATTTGTCGCAACTCAAACTATTTTCGTGTGCTCTCGATTGACGCCGGTTGAGTACTTTTATTTACTTGTTGATTAAATAGCTTTCAGAAACGCAAAGTGACAATTCAGTCACAAACCAACCTTTCTCTTGATTTACATTTTAACAACCTTTAGTACAACAATCAGTCCTTGTGTTCGATCCTGGTCTTGCCAGTTAGCTATATTGCATACAAACGGGTACACTGCCCGTAAGTGTGTTGTAGTCAGTTAGCGGTAGATCTTGTTATAAATTTTAAACTAGATTTCACACATCAAGTTTTTGGCGCCGCTGCCGGGGAGTGATTTTAAGTACTTTTGGTTGAGATTCTGTGAATCGATCCTTTTTCGTGCTTCGCACGGAGAAGTTACTTGTTTATTTCATTTTATTTTGCTTTAATTGTACCCCAGGTGCTATTAAGGTTTGTTTGTTGTGTTGTGTTTGCAGAATATTTCCAGGTAGTGGATGAACACTCGAACTTCTGGGAGACCATTAGTGAAAGCCACATCCAATCCCGAAAAACTCAAAAAGCGCACCAAAACACAAACATCACAACCATCAACTTCCGACCCATTTTTCATAGACACCACTCCTAGATCCAAATCCGACCACATACTTCACGAGACTTATTACGAGTCGGGAAGTAACGAGTGGGGTTACCATTCCGAAAAAGAAGAACCACTTTCCGATAAAACTCCTACCCCACCCGAATCACCGAAAACAACCGTTAACATGGCCGGACAACAAAACCCTCCCGATCTTTTCAACATGAAGATCGAAGACCTTCCTCGAACCATACCCACT
>CM067168.1:53850055-53925055 GCA_034093135.1 Erigeron breviscapus | reverse complement strand
AGAACACGAATCGTGCTTTGAAAAGAATCCTAGAGAAAACCGTTGATGGAAACCCCAAGTCATGGTCCAAGAAGCTAGATGATGCCTTATGGGCGTTTCGAACCGCTTTCAAGACCCCCATTGGCACCACTCCATATAGACTTCTCTATGGCAAGACTTGCCATTTGCCGGTGGAAATTGAGCATAAGGCATATTGGGCCTTGAAACATTGCAACATGGACTTGATTGAAGCCGGTGAAACAAGAATGTTGCAACTACATGAGCTTGATGAGCTTAGACATGGTGCTTACGACAACTCGTTGTTGTACAAAGAAAAGACAAAAGTTTGGCACGACAAAAAGCTCAAGAGAAAGGACTTTAAAGTAGGAGATAAGGTGTTGTTGTTTCTCTCCAAGTTCAAAATCCACCAACCAAAGCTTATATCGAGGTGGAATGGACCGTTTGTCATCAAGCATGTATATCCTTCGGGATATGTTGAGTTGTTTAGAGAGGATGGGAGCTCGTTCATTGTAAATGGACATCGGTTAAAGCTCTACCATGAAGAAGAAGTCGGGGAGGGGGCTTTTGTCGAGAAGCTTCAGCTTTTTGCTTGAAAATGAGGTTTGCTCGAGTCAAGCTAATGACTCGTAAATAAATAAAGCGCTTCTCGGGAGGCAACCCGTGTGTGTTCATTATTTTTATTGTTTTCAGTACTTTTCTTTCTATTTTATGTGTTTTTGTTGAGATTTACAGGTGATAAGTCGGTCAGGTCGAACCGATGAAAGAAAATGTGTGTTGAAAAGTTCGGAACCGGAGAACCAGGTAAAAGTAAAAAAAAAAAAAAAAAGTCGAACTGAAAAGAAAATGTGTGTTGAAAAGTTCGGAACCGGAGAACCAGGTAAAAGTCGCGGCGCGAGCATAGGAGCTCGCGGCGCGAGTTCGATGGCAGGGAGATCAGAAGAAAATCTCGCGGGCGCGAGGTCACATGATCGCGGCGCGAGCAAATGGGTAATGTCGCGGCGCGACCATAGGGTATCGCGGCGCGAGAGTAGGGGTGTCGAGATCAGAAACTTTTCTCGTGCGAGCAAGATCACTAGCTCACGGCGCGAGCAACTTGACAAGGTCGCGGCGCGAGCCGCGTTACTCGCGGCGCGAGGTGATGCTGGCCAGGTAAGTTTCTTTTCCTTTAAAATTAAATAAATGGGAACTTAAACATCACAAGGGCCGATCTATCTCTCTTATTCTCACTTTCCTCTCTTTCTTTTCTTGACTTCTTTCTCCCCAAATCACACACACACTTAGGGTTTGTAATTCCTCACCTTTTCTCTTCTCTTTTTCATTCCTCCATCTCCATTCCATCATCACCATGTCAAGAGGGGTATGTATTTCTCAACTCTTTTCTTTCTAATTTAATTTAATTAACTTAGGGTTTCGTTTACTTTCTTTAATTCTCTTGTAATTATTGTTAGTACATTGTTTAATTATGTTTGTATTGTTGTTATTATACTTAGTGATGATAAATTTTGCAAGAATATTGAAAAATCCAATTAGGGTTTGTAATTTTAAATCGGGGCTTTTCTAGATTTAGTAACCTTTAATCTAGTTTAATTCAAATTAGTTAAAGCATTGTTAATTAGTGATAAAACCCATTCTGAAAAAAAAAATAAAAAAAATTATAGAACAAACTCGCGGCGCGAGCATACCTCGCGGCGCGAGCTATCAAGACAAGTCGCGGCGCGAGATATTTTGGTCGCGGCGCGAGTTTTTTGGGCTGAAACCCTCTGCGACTTCAGGTCCTCGCGGCGCGAGTTATCAAGACAAGTCGCGGCGCGAGCATACTTACTCGCGGCGCGAGCTATCAAGACAAGTCGCGGCGCGAGCAGAGACCTCGCGGCGCGAGTTTCTGTGCAGATAACCCGTTTCTGTCGTTTCTACTTCCTAGTTTTTCGTGATCACTCCTTAGTATCTCCTTTTACTTATTAAGTATATTTTTGGTTGTTTTTGCAGAGACAACCGGAACCACAAAGGTTTGAGGGCAATGTTTGGCCACAAGATTATGAGTTCGACTACGTGGATGAATCCTACAGGGCGCCCTCTGCAAGACAGAGCAGCATGATTAGGTCGCTGAAACCCACAACCCATCCATGGCTTAAGTTCCCTAATGCTCCAAAAGGGGAGCGACAGGCTTACTTGAACAGGTTGTGTGAAATCCAGGATTATGTATTGGTCGCTCCCCGGACCATGGATTGGGAGATGATTCGAGAGGCGGATCTCTTGGGTTATTTTGAACAGAGGTTTTTGACTGAGTTTATGGATGAAAGGGCTGGTCGGTTGATCCGTATTCCAATGTGGAATAGAATTTTTGAATTAAGAAAGGAGGTGGTGAAGGAGTGGTGTCAAGAGTTCTACTCCACTCTGCAGGTGCAAGACTTACCCATACAGGATCCTATGGAGGATCGGGTAATACATTTTAGGTTGGGAGGTAAGCAGCGCCACTGTACGGTTTCCGAGTTTGGATACTTATGTGGAATGTTCCAGATTCAGGAGTTCGAGGATGGGGAGGTATATCCGTTTATAAACAGGAGTCAATTTGCTCTCTCATATTTTGAGGACGATGGGACATTTGATGCATATTGGATGAGCATTTCGGGGAAAGACAGGTTTTATTCGGGGGTTAGCAAGGTGTCGGACATTAGGTCCAAGAGACTAAGGATTCTTCACAAAATGATCACCTATTCATTTCTCCATCGGGGAAATGCAACCGATAAGCTCACCTCTGATGATTTGTGGTTGCTTAGGCAGTTTCAGGAGCTCCCTTCTTCTGGTTGGTTCGGGTGTGCTCCGTATATTTTGGCTAGACACATGTATAAGTCTCGGGAGCATAGGTATTTGTGTGGTCATTTTGTAACCCAGATGGTGGAGAGGCTTGGTTGCGACACACCCGCGGGTAGGTCGGGTATTACTCTTTGTTTGAACACCACCCTGATCGACACTACGGAGATGAAGAAGTCAAAGTTGATAAGGAGTACGAACGCGAGAGATTTACATTCGGATGAGGAGCAGGAGCCGCCGGCTCAGAGACAGAGGGTGGAGTCGCCACCCCAGATGGAGCAGCAGCCTAACCCTTACCCGGCTTATGATTTTGCAGGTTGGGGAACCAAGCTCGATGAGATCCTGGGACATCAGCGGAAGCTCCAGGACACTCAGGACATGATGATGGACGGTCATAGGACCATGTGGAGCCAGGTGAACCGCATGGGCTTCCAGTGCGAGTCTTGGTCTCCCTACATTAACCATTGGATCCGACCGGACTCTCCACCTCCACCACCGCCTACTCAGACCTTTAGTCCTCCTTCCATCTTCATGCCATCCAGCACCACTTTCGGGTTCTACAGCCCGCACCCAGGTCAACAGCATCCACCACAGCAGCCCGGTTGGGCAGGTCCGAGTTCGAGCACAGCAGGTGCTGGCAGCAGCACAGGGGGCGTTCAGGATAGGCCCCAGTTTGGGACCTATAGACACACGACTGGGGAGCGCTACTCCGGACCCGCCTATGATTTTTACAGGGGTATATTTGGTGAGCCGGCAGATCCTGATGCTGGTGACGGTGTTCCCTCTTCCCATGACATGGAGGATGATTGATCTATTCTATTTTATTTTCTAACTTCTGAAACTTTTGAAACTTTGAACCTTATTTCTTTTCGATTTGGTTGTAATTCCGCCGTTTAGGCGATGATACATTTGTAGTTGTTTCCTTTATTTCCTTTAGTATGAATTATGTAGTTTGTTGGTCTTTTGTTTATGGTGATTGTCAGGTGAAAATTTTGGGTTTGCAAGTTGAATTCTGGAAGATTGCTTTTGGAAATTTTGGAATAAATAAGCGGGTTTATGCTGGCAGTCAGTTCAGCACCCACTTGAATTTTTGGCTCGACTTCGCAATGGTGAATTCTTGCCTTCACCCGGAGGTTTTTCGTTTTTCCTTTCTACATTTTGCATTTTTCCCTTTTCCCAATTTTTTTTGCCTTAGTTATTCGTCCATTGGGGACAATGTACAACTTAAGTGTGGGGAGGGGGATTGGTAAATTGGAAAAATAAAAAATTTTGAAGTTTCTTTCCTTTACTAGCATTTTGGTTATGTTTTTAAATTTTTGAGGCTATAGGTTTTGTGCAAAGATGAGAAATGAGGACTTTGAATTTTGCTAATCTAGGATGAAACTTGAGATTGTTTACCTTTAGCTTTCCTTTCCTAGTGCTTGTGGCATTTCATCGTTCCAAGGGGTCATAGGCTTGTTCCGAACTTCAAATAATCTAGGTTGCTTGCGAATTGTACCTTAATGATGAACCTAATGTGAATAATAGCTTCACTAGATGATGTATTGGTAGGCACCGCTTGAGGTTTTCCGTTTGAATTTTGCAACTTGTGTGCACGAAAAGCTTGAAATGTATTAAATATGCTTATGGTAATTTGACTTAACATATGGTTGCACACCGGATGTCCGGTCCTTAATTCTTATGTTATAGGTTGTGGCTCTAGTCATTATGTTTGGTCTTTATATCGGGGTGTCTGGGGTGTTGCGGCATCAAACGGGTGGCACATGCGGGAACACGCGCAAAACAATTTTCAATAGTCTAATGCTAATGTGGGCTTTGAGATTCGAACAAGTAGGTCCTTGGGGTAACTTCGTTTTACCTAGCTCACCTAAAGCTTCCAACTTGGGATGAGTTGCCCGAAAGTTCGCTACATGGGTCTCATAGAAACTCACGGGTATTTAATTATAAAACCTTTTGTTCTCGTATGTGTTAGTGTTTAGAGCATGGTCTCTGGATATGCAACCCAACCTTGAGTTCTGGCGTATGTCTCTTAACGATACTCACGTATCCGTAGCGAACCGCTGGCCGGACGCTTAAAGTACACTTTCGTATGATCACCTGATGTGTGGATAGAGTTGCAATTCTAGACCGTAGGAGTATGTTTTGTCAAGAGACTCGTAAGTATAACGTAATGAAAACCTTATGGAAAACCAATGGCGTGAGTGTTTATGTGGAAAATTATACCGATAATCATTGTGGAATATTGCTTATGTTACCAATAATAATGTTGATGCTTGCTAGTAGATTATAGCTTAGTAAGAACGAGCCTAAGGTCAATTGGAATGATAGAAATGTTCAAGAGGTGTTAACACAAGCATAGGGAGGATTCTAATTGTAACCGAAAGATGGTGTTGCTCTAGAGTAGTAGAATTTTCTGATTTCGTCCTAAACTTTGCTCATTAGTTTTTAAATTCAATTGCTTTTGGTATTCGACACCGCTTGGTAGGAAACTTCTCTTATAACTACGTTTTGTTTTATGAAATCATTAATTGTTGGGTTATTGAGAATTGATTAAAGTGCATACTTGCTTGAGGGCAAGCAAGGTTTAAGTGTGGGGAGGTTTGATGTGTCTCAATATATACATATTTCCCACATCTTATTTGGACGTTTTAGGCACGGTTGATAGCCGTTCATACATGTTTTATGGTGCTTTATGGTATTTGCTAGTGATTTCAGGTCTAAGGCAGGTATTTCACTTACAAATGGTAGAAAACGACTTAGGAATGGTCCAAAGGCACTAACGGATGAAGCATGGTCGAAAATGAAGCTGAAATGACAAATCCAGGTGAAACTCGCGGCGCGAGCAGAATTCCTCGCGGCGCGATCTCTCAAGAAAAGTCGCGGCGCGAGCAGAATTCCTTGCGGCGCGAGTTTTTGGTCTGCAATCCTCTGTTCGAATTTTGGAAGATCTCGCGGCGCGAGGAATGGGGGTCGCGGCGCGACTTCGAGCTGACAACATGTTTTTCTCTCTCCTGGGGTATAAATACCAACCCCCACTCAACCCTAAACCTAATCTTGGACACCCCAGCCTCCAGTCTCTCTCTCCAGCTGATTTTAAGGTTCCTTCAAAGGTTTTTCATCATCCAAATATTGTGAAGACTTGAAGATTAATTTTGGTTCTTGATTAGTGATTGTAGCTCGGTTGTAACCTCGATTTGGATTATTACGTCATATTTGGTAACCATGTTCTCCTTGGTAATTGAATCTCTAGTTATTTTCATTATGAGTAGCTAAATCTCTATACATCTATGAAGATGAAGTGAAACAATTAGTTATGGTTGCATAATATTTTGAATTCAAGTTGGTTTTACTTAACATTTTGTCAAGACCTTAATGAAGTGATTTCTTCTACTTAATCTTGTGTCCTTGGTGATATTTGTGTTTTTCGATAGTGGTACTAGTTGAATGCAAGTATTATTTTAGTTGTTTGTCTATGAATAACTATTGCTAGGTCATGGTATGATAGTAAAGGATACAAGTTTAATAGGAATTATTTTGTTAAGTGGATTTAACGGAGGGTGGTACCACGTTTCTTTCACATAGATAAAAATTGTTATTTAAATAATCTAATAAGCTAGTTAGTTCAAGGAATTGTAATAGGGTTGGTGGTACCACTTGTTGCAAGAAATTGTATTGATTAGGTGATTGAGTTGATTTTACAAACGGAGTGCACGCCGGTTGTGTTTTTGTCTTGTCACGATTATTATCACCAACATTAAAGAATTTGAGCTTAACCCATATGCAACCTAGACTTTTTGCGTAGCGGATTCGACATAGATGGCTTTTTAATTATTTGTTGCAACTCAAACTATTTTTGTGTGCTCTCGATTGACGCCGGTTGAGTACTTTTATTTACTTGTTGATTAAATAGCTTTCAGAAACGCAAAGTGACAATTCAGTCACAAACCAACCTTTCTCTTGATTTACATTTTAACAACCTTTAGTACAACAATCAGTCCTTGTGTTCGATCCTGGTCTTGCCAGTTAGCTATATTGCATACGAACGGGTACACTGCCCGTAAGTGTGTTGTAGTCAGTTAGCGGTAGATCTTGTTATAAATTTTAAACTAGATTTCACACATCAGTACCCCAAGGCATAGTAGTGAGCACCTCGGGAGTCAAGGAGATAGTAGCAGCCTTCCACCAATTCCTAGCGTTCTTCTTCAACATTCGTGTTGCACACAACACCTTCATATCGTCCGGGCAATAACAAGAAGCAAACACAACCTCAATATCATCCAACCATTCCATAGCACCAACAGCATCTTGAGTACCATCGAATGCCTTAGCTCCACACTTTTGAAAGCTCTCGTACTTAAAGTTATGAGCACGAGGAGCTACCACTACACGAGGCTCCACTATGTTTCCAACACCATTTCCATTTGCTACAACCTCTTCTGGAGCAATCAAAGACCTTTCATTCGATGGCTCGGCACGGTTTGAGCGGTTGGAATAATTTCCATCCGTATGCTCATTCCTTTGCAAGCTTGCATCTCTTTCGGCCTAAGTTGATTCAACTCCTCTTCATTTCTCAACAGGAGAGCTCGGATAGCCCTCAATTCCTCATGCATTTCCGCTCGGGTAGGGACTTGTTCAATCACTGGATTAGCCCTATCAATTTCTGACCTTGTGGGTTGTACACCCGGAAATGGCCTTCGCGGAGGTCTTTGGTTAACACCATCTCCAGTCCCATTCCCATTAGGCGGAGCACCACTAGCATTAGTTCCAGCCCGTTGACTGTTAGCACGTGTGTTAACCATGATGTCTACAATGCAATGACAACAGTTAGCAAGGTTTCAATGAGAATAGCTAGATAAGGCTACTTAACCTTAAAATTCAGCATCAAACATAACTAATCATGCCTCATCTACACTCTCACTCATTCCCAAACCCGTCCTAAGCATTTCATTTCTAAGGCTAAGCATTCCTACTTAAGCCCTACATAACCTATATCGGTTTAAGTCCAAAACTAAGGTAATACCTATGGTTCATGGTTCACTTAAACCATTTCTCTGATACCAACTTGTAACACCCGTCGTTTAAAAATACGGATTTCCAAAAAACTTTTCACCTAACGGTGTTAAAGAATGCGGAATAACGTTTTAAAAGTCCAAACCATAAAATCCAGTTTGGTTTGTTCATAAAATAGAAGGTGTTACTCGTCACATCATCAAAATAGTATAAATGGAAATCCTATGGTTGCCCAACATAAAACAACCGTATACAAGTCATATCAAAACATAATAGTCATAACGAAATCAAATGTCTAAAAGGAGCAGCAACTATGGGTAACTAATAGCATCTTCAAGTATTCTACCCATGTCTCGCTCATTATTCTTCAACACACTTCTAGCTTGCTAAACCCGAGGGGACAACACATTTCAAGAAACAAGTGTTAGCTAACGAATTAGCTAAGTAAGATAACACTAAGTTAAATAAACGTTTGTCCAATTAAAACTTGGTAAAGCAGCTTTTCATATTAAAGACACATTTCGCATATCATCACAAACATATCATAGCATCAACATCTTTCATGGTAGGATTAACCATCCTAAATGTGCCTAGTCATCATTTCATCATCACATTAAGTGTGACATAAGTCACGCATATCATATAAGGTGTAAGTTTGTGTGTAGGCGGTCATAAGACCTAACGGGAACCTCACACCCGACTAGATGGATGAGCCATACGGCGGTCCATCAAGTGTCGTTAAGGAATGGCAAGCCACTCCAGGAGTAGTCCGTATGTTCAAGACATTGGTGGGTAATCACTCCACCCGGAGATACTCTAACCACGTAATTACGTTGCAAGGAGCCACCCAAGCAACAACATATACGCACCCATAAGGTGAATACGGGCTTTAAGCTCCGTGTTGGCTTTTAGGCCTTCGCCTTTCCTAGTTAGCCAACTCGACCCAGTTAGCTACCCTACCGCTTACGTTTACGCCCTACACCGTTACTCCTGTCCGCTACCTTTGGTTCTCAGGCACCTCTTGCTTCCCGCGAGCTCCACCGCTGGTATCTCAATCCTCAGTCAACCTCGATGGCGTTCACCTAGAACGGTCGCTCCCCACTTGCTTTGTAAATCACCCTTCTTCTTAGTTTTTTCGTCCGATCCGCGACACCCACTCAACTCTCCCGCACAGCAGCTCTAGTATCTCTACTATGGACGCACATCGTTCACATAAGTCCCCATCAGTCTTAATCGGTTGCTCCGACCGTTCGGGATTTTTCTCTGCTAGGGCATTTCTGTCTATACTCCGGAATTTCTTACCGACTGCGCCTACGGACCATTTAGCCTCCCGTATACCTATACCCTGCGCATACTCGTAAATACGCAAATGCCACTCGCCAGCTTAGTTCCCCTGATTTGGGGGAGTGGGGTCTCGTCCGCCAGCCCGCCCGTGTATTTTTCTACTCGATACGTATTTATCTACTGCCACTTTATCGCGCCAGACCCGCTCATAGCTTACTTCCATTTCCCCCAAGCGCGTTGATGAAATCTCCCCGGAACCCCTCCGGCTCTTGCCGCCCTGTCCATCGGCCTTCTTTGGTCCCTGTTGCTTAAATATTCTCCATTTCGGGACATCTGCTCACTCACGCCGCCGTTTTGTTTCCCGCCTTTTCGTTATCTTACTTTTTCTGCTTCTTCCGACTTCTATCCCCTTCCCTCCACCCTACTTTTGTCCTGGTTATCCTCATTCTCCCCATGACGCCTACCCTTTCGCACTTTTCTACCTTGTCACTTTCTCCTCCTCCCCACTTTATTTCCCTCCGGCATATTAGCACTCTGAGCAGTCTGGAACCGTTGGTAGCCACTCTTTCTTTTATTTCTTATCAGAGTTGTTCCCAGCACGCGCTCCCTAGACACCGTTAGTGGTAGGGGCAGAGATGGGCGGTTCATCTGATCAAGCTCATCCTAACCTCTCGTCTCCATCGAATCTCTCATGTTCGTTCCCCTTCCCGCTCTCTCTTTCGTTCCCTTAGCACCACATTGCCACTCGATCACAGCTCAATTCCCAGTTGTTAGCCTCGCCCCGCCCGGTCTGATTTCTAGACATGCACCGCTACAATACGTATTTCTGAGGCATAATCCTCTAGTATCGTGTGCAGGTAGAGACCCGCCGCGTGTCGCCGGGTCCTTGGCCCAGGGCCGCTGTTGGCAGGTAGGAGTTAGGGGAGGGACGGGGGGAGGGGAGGCAGAGCAGGAGAAGAGGGTTGAGGAAAGCGTGGTGAGGTCATGGGTGGGAGGGATGGCTGTGAAGTGAGCGTGGAGAGGATTATGCGAAAGTCCCCCCGATGGCGAATGTCGTCCTTTTCCCCCATTACATTCTCCCTGCCCACCCCTGCCCATCGGCCCCCCGCGTATCTCACCCTATACATCTTGTCATTACTAGTGCTTGTTCTTACGTCCTCTTGATACCGTTCTCAGCTTCCAGTTTGCATTTGACCTGATTTCTTTCGTTCTTTCCTCACAACGCCCTATCCCTCACTTAATTTTGCAAGGTTCTGCTTCAGTGGCGGACCTATTTTGAGTGATGCCCCCTAATGTGTTTAGCCGTCTTCACCACAGCCAGCTGTGACTGTGGTGTTGCGACATATCGGCAGCCGTATTTGCCAAGCGCGCGGGTGAGGGGAAATATGGGGGCAATCGTGCTAAGTTTGGTTGGAAGAGTGGGGAGGAGGTAATAATTGGATACGAATCTGCGTGGCAGCGAGAGAGGGGGGTGACAGGGATACAGGGGATAAAGATAATTGCATTGCAATGGGACGGGGTGGGGAATACGGGCGTTGGTAGGACGGGGGTGTAGTGAGCACGACTAGCCGCACCCTCTCTCACCTCCCGCTTTCCCCCTCCTACCCTACTTTCCAAATCCTCCGGATGCTCCCCTCTTCAGAGCCACTCCACTACTGATTCGCCGTTTCTTGCGGTCCTTTCCGCTGCTTTTAGAAGTTTCCAATCTTTCTCTATTTTTTGTCCTCAGCGCCGAATTTCCGATTCTGATGCTCGTCGTACCTGCGTTACTGATTCACGAAGCCCCTTACGTGTACTATCCTAAGTGGCCCACCCCCCGCCCTCTCACGCCATCGTAGTTTCTACGCATAGTTATATTTTGAGGGACGAGGATCTCGTATCCAAAACGTCAGGCGCTACTCTCCTGGTGTACCTCGGAATGGAAGTTGTAGGAGTCTGACTTAAAGACTGTAATTACTACTTTGGGGCATCGCAGTCAGGGCGTGATTTTTAAAAGTAAAGTGATGAGAAACGGAGAAGGGCAGTCTGGTAGAGAGGAGGAAGGCTAGAGTGGTAGGAGGGTACAAAAAAGGAGAAGGGATGGGAAAATTAACGAGTGGAGCAGCATGGTGATGGGATGGGGAATATGGGACGAGAGAAATCAGGGAGGATAAAGCGTAACAGATCCTCCCCGCATCTACTCTCTTCCATTCCTCCTTCTTTCTTGTATCGCTCCGGCTTCCTCTCCCACGCATTCACCCTCCCTACTCATCTCCGTATTCCCCTACGCATAATCCTTCCTCAGCTCGTTCGTCTTGGCCTATCTGTGCCTGCGCGCATTCCCCTACAAGGATATTGTCCCACTGCTGACTTATTTCCATCGCCCGTCTACCCTATCGTGCCCACCCCCCGCCTCGTACCTTCTCGCTCCCCTGGTTTCTCCCTTCTAAGATACCCATCCCCCCCGCCCTTCTCTCGCCCGCACCAGACCTTATCCTCTTCCACTCTGAACCATGGCCACTACCTTATGGGGGTCTTTCCGCGGCCCGATTTTTCGAGCGTAAGCCCCTCGTGATCTTTTTAGATCACGCGCTATTCCCTTTTACTCCACGCCCTCTTCTTGGTTCCCCGCCAGCCCTGGCGCCCCTTGCACTTCCTAGATTGGTCATTCCCATTTCCCTTGACGATTTCTCGTTGATCTTTGTACCCCGTAGTCCGTATGTTCAAGACATTGGTGGGTAACATTATACGCACCCACCCGGCTAAGGTGAATACGGGTTAAGCTTAACACTTCATCATATATACGAGCTCGATTTCATCACATATAGTCTAGGTAACAAAGTTACCTAAACATAACATATAATCATCTTTTACGTTTGGGCCCTTAAACGTGCACGTGACATGGCAACTTATAAAGTCTAGTGAACTAGATGACCAAGCCACACATACATGCACATCATAATCAACATATACTTGCATCACATTTCATTACATTGCATATCATTTCATAACATAACTTTGCATTGCATATAAAGGGGAATGCATTTCAAGTCTCATAAGTCAAATACATATCCCATATAACCTCCCATATAACCCGAATACCCTTAAGTATACAAGATATGTGAATATTATTCGTTCTAGTTGTTTCAAGTACTGTAACACCCGTCGTTTAAAAATACGGATTTCCAAAAAACCTTTCACCTAACAGTGTTAAAGAATGCGGAATAACATTTTAAAAGTCCAAACCATAAAATCCAGTTTGGTTTGTTCATGAAATAGAAGGTGTTACTCGTCACATCATCAAAATAGCATAAATGGAAATCCTACGGTTGCCCAACATAAAACAACCGTATACAAGTCATATCAAAACATAATAGACATAACGAAATCAAATGTCTAAAAGGAGCAGCAACTATGGGTAACTAAAAGCATCTTCAAGTATTCTACCCATGCCTCGCTCATTATTCATCAACGCACTTCTAGCTTGCTAAACCCGAGGGGACAACACATTTCAAGAAACAAGTGTTAGCTAACGAATTAGCTAAGTAAGATAACACTAAGTTAATAAAACGTTTGTCCAATTAAAACTTGGTAAAGCAGCTTTTCATATTAAAGACACATTTCACATATCATCACATACTCAACATAGCATCAACATCTTTCATGGTAGGATTAATCATCCTAAATGTGCCTAATCATCATTTCATCATCACATTAGGTGTGACATAAGTCACGCATATCATATAAGGTGTAAGTTTGTGTGTAGGCGGTCGTAAGACCTAACGGGAACCTCACACCCGACTAGATGGATGAGCCATACGGCGGTCCATCAAGTGTTGTTAAGGAATGGCAAGCCACTCCAGGAGTAGTCCGTATGTTCAAGACATTGGTGGGTAATCACTCCACCCGGAGATACTCAAACCACGTAATTACATTGCAAGGAGACACCCAAGCAACAACATATACGCACCCACCCGGCTAAGGTGAATACGGGTTAAGCTTAACACTTCATCATATATACGAGCTCGATTTCATCACATATAGTTTAGGTGACAAAGTTACCTAAACATAACATATAATCATCTTTTACGTTTGGGCCCTTAAACGTGCACGTGACATGGAAACTTATAAAGTCTAGTGAACTAGATGACCAAGCCACACATACATGCACATCATAATCAACATATACTTGCATCACATTTCATTATATTGCATATCATTTCATAACATAACTTTGCATTGCATATAAAGGAAATTGCATTTCAGGTCTCATAAGTCGAATACATATCCCATATAACCTCCCATACAACCCGAATACCCTTAAGTAAACAAGATGAGATTAGAGAAGTTATATTCTGAAAACCATGCTTTCGTTGAATCCCTTCAGCGTGTCAAAGTAGTGTATCTTACCTCGAAGTAGCACGCAATAAAGGATAGCTAAGTTACCGATCAAAGCAACAACTCTCGTCTACCTATGATTAGTAAACGGCCATTAAAACACTAGTCATTAAGACCATAATCTGGAATTACATAACCAAGGACACACTCTAGGTTTCAGGAGTAAGCTATGTGTCAAAACGAGGTTACGGTTCAAAACAATATCATTTGCTGAAAACAGATGAGTTGCGCCGCAACATAGAGTTGCGCCGCAGCTCAAGCCTCCAGTTGCGCCGCAACACATAATGTTGCGCCGCAACTTATTCCTCTGGAATTGAGTTGCGCCGCAACTCGTTGCGATTCTGCACAACATCGAATGATCAAACCCCAACCCAACACCAAACGATTCCAAATCAAATATCAGACCTTAATACACCAAAATACTTCCTTTTCAAACCATTATAATGCAAATAACTCCTTTATTAAACCACACATGATTTGCATTAACAAAACAAACGTTATTTCGACATCAATTGATCCTCCAATGGTCTAGATCTGATTTCTAATGACTCATGCAATTGAAAAGAGATAAAATCACAATCAATATACTTCTATTACCTGAAGATCACAATGGGGATGCGAAATACTCGATCAAACACCCTTAAATCGCACTTTTGAAGGGTTTTCGGCTTAGAAACTTGGTAAGGGATCAAAGGGGTGGCTAGGGCTTGGGAGAGAAGTTAATAAATCTGCTAATGACACTCAAATGACTCCTCATGAGACCCTAAACCCGTTTTTGAGTTTCACCATATGTCCAATTTGGTCCCTAAGCTTCCATATAGCTCATTACTAGTCAAAAACTCCACTAAGGACCATATGCTACCTAAATACTTTGTTAATCACTCCTAATAGGCATATAATTACCTCATAAACATATTTTCATATCATGCATTAAGACTTTCAAGTCTCACATATATAACACATAAACCACATATAAGCATTAAATCTAGCAATAGACTTAACGGATAACGACTTTAATCAAACGTTAATAAAAGTTTGGGATGTTACAAGTACTTTTAGTCGTTTCAAGTGCTTGTACGATTATCATATTTAATAAAATGAAAGGAAGTAGGAGGCGTGTGCGTTTAATCACTCGTGAGCCCAATAAAGTAACAATCGAAAACGAGTACCGTTGTCAAGATTTGATGTTTTATTCGATTGATTGAAAGCAGTCTCGTATTATTCTAATATGGAGTTTCATTTCAGTTATCACCAACTTAAAGCGCGTGATGAAGATGTTTCTGTAAATGTTATCTATACTTGTTATGGGCACTTTGAATTCGTAGTTATACCCTTCGATTGTATTAAAGATTTTCCAACTTCCATGAGTCTTATGACCGCAATTGTCGTCTGTTGTGAGATAAATCCGTATTATTTTCATTGACAACGTTTTGTTTATCTTAAAAGTCAATCCGGCTACAAAGTTCTTTTACGTGGAGTCTTGGAGATACGATGAAAGTGGACGTTCGATGTCAATTCGTTGGATGACCAGTCTGATTAGGATAGGTGCAATTATCTCGGTCGTGTGATTACTGAAGGATAAAACGTGGTTGATCCGGTTTGGATTAGTGTGGTGATGAAATGAGGACAACTTAAAAGACCAACTAAGATTAGAAGTTTTGTGGTTTGGCGGGTTACTAGCACGCGTTACTTTCAACCTTTTCAAAGATAGTTTTGCCATTGACCGAGTTAGTTAGAAAGAATATGAAATTGAACCCCGTTAGTCACGAGAAAAAGTAAGTAAAGCCCCGATGCTCATACTACCAGAAGACTTAGAGGACATGACGGTTTATTGTAACGTGTCAACAGATGGTCTTGGTTGTGTGCTTTTATGCAAAGGGGAAAAGTTGGGCGATACTACGAGGCATTAAAAGAAAAGCAAGAAGAATTGTTCCGTTCACGATTTAGAGTTTATCGGAGTCGTTTGTTACTTACTTACTAAATATTTTTTTGTCGTTTTTACCTCGATAGTGTCAAGTTTATCATTTGTTTTCGATCATATGAGTCCTCAGTATTATCTATCTCTTATCGAACAACGAAAACCTCACCAGTCGCCAAAGAAGTTGATCAAATCTTTCGAAGGATTATGAAGTTTAGTGATGCCCCGTACGCCAATATAGAGGCGGACACCTTGATGTTGAAAAAGTTCTCACATTCCTTTCTGAGTTTTACCGTTGTGTATACTACCCACA
Organism: Erigeron breviscapus; assembly: GCA_034093135.1. Classification (NCBI taxonomy): domain Eukaryota; kingdom Viridiplantae; phylum Streptophyta; class Magnoliopsida; order Asterales; family Asteraceae; genus Erigeron; species Erigeron breviscapus. Next base: position 53,909,342 of record CM067168.1, on the reverse strand, counting down.
ATTGATTTCTCCGATCAAATCGAGAAGGCCAGAGGAGATTTTTACAACGAGAACCTAAGCAAACTAGGAGCTTGATCACACGATATATTTTCTAAAGAATTTTTCCGACTCAATAGACGTCATGATAGAACTTAAAATCCTCTCCTTAACGAAGCCAAAGCGATTTTGCTCCATGAAACCTATAAAATCTTGAATACTTCTTTCGCCGGTATGACAAGATGTGTCAAGATCTTAAGAGAGATTATTAGTGACCTCAAATGAAGTGGAATCTTGTAAGCGTGAATAGTCGATCTTTAGTGGATCATAGAATTTGCTCATGATCTCGTTAGAAGTTCCCAGTATAGCACTAGCTATCGCTTTAGTATTCAGATTTGCCTCCGTATGAAAGTTGTTTGATAAAAATGTCGATTCCCTATTCGTGTTAGAAAAGTGGGACACCAAGAGTTGCGTAGCATGGATATAGTGATGAAGATGTTTATGAAGACTGAAATGATAAAATAACAACTTAAAGCGGGTTAAGATCGGCAAGAATCTTATGCGGATAAAGGAGAGAGACTTATCAAGCTCAATTTTGGTGATTGTGTAATATGAAGAAATTATCTTTAGAGAGACGTTTTACGAGTTGCAAATAAGAAAAATCTAAGGTCTCGGTTTTCGATTCTTTCAAAATACCTGCTCGAGTCGTCAAGGTTACTATTGTTTGAAATCTCCCAAAAACTTCCAAGAAATTTATTCTATCTTTCACGATTCTCGTTTTATGAAGTATTACACCGTCAAGGTTTCACGTGTACTTATAATAGAAATCGAACTTTAAAATGAGTTTAAATAAGACAATGTCGAGGAGTCTTTGGCCTTGTGTTGAAATATTTAAGAAAAATGTGAATCAAGACTATATTATGGTGCAAAGTGCTTTGGAAGTATGGAAGAATGTTGTATGTGTTAATGTGAAAATTAATACATTAAAGGCAAATAATCATTTTCAATTAAGACATTTTAATATAGGGTAAATAGTTTATGTATATTATTGTAACATCCTAAGTTTTTAGACCAATAAAAATTAACCTTTATTATAGTTTTGACATTAAAATAAATTCCTAGTATTTAATTTTTAGTTATGGGTTAATTTAGTTGGAACTTTAGTGAATAGCGGGTATTTTACCCACCAAAATAATTTAGGCGCGTGGCATCCTTAGAAGATGTCAGCCATATTGTTTTCTCCTTTAGTCACACTTCCACCATTTATTCTTCAACCTTCTCCTATCTTCTTCACTTTTCATCTCAAATCAAAGCTTATCTCCAATTTAATTCATGAAACCCTTTTAACTTGAACAAGAATAATAATAATCTTTCTTCTTATCTTCTTAGCAACTAAATTGGGTTTAAAATTGATTGGGTCGCGAAGGAGGTGAGTTTTCTTGCATACTTTTATATATGCCTTGGGTCAATTACCATATGATGGTGGATTCCGTGTGTGGTAATTGATTTGGCGTTGAGCCTAGGTAGTGGCCGTTTTTGATTACGGGCCTAAGTAGTGGCCATAGTCCATGTGGGACATTTGAGATATAGCTCATGTGGAGCATTGATATTGTTTATTTAGATTGTAATCATTTGCTTATATGGATCCATGTAATGCGTTAGTACAAAGGTGAGTATATAGGTATGGTGTGACGGTGCCATAGGCTATATGCAACAGACCTTTGTGCATTGCCCTCCTTCGTGTGTATAAACGTATGCAAGATTATTCACTAAGCTTTGGCTTACCTTTTAGTTGTTTACCTTTTTTATAGGTTGTCCCGGAAGTGGAAACAAGATTTAGTGCTTTGAAGACTATTGATGAATTGAATTGTGGAATGTTGACTTTTACGGTAAAAATTAGTTTATGGATAGAACCCATAGTGACTCCCTTGGGACTATTGGCTCTTGGTACATATGAAGTGTTTTTGGTAAAGTTTTGTTATGTACATTTTTGCAAAAAGTTGAGTTAGAGACATGGTCTTTCGTATCTTGATGTATTGTAAAACCCTAGTTGATGTCAACTTGGGTAATATGACCCGTTTGTTTGTAAAAGGAAAGTTTGATCAAATGAACACTTTTGTTATGTTTACTATTGTGTTTGAAACTTGTTTGAATCAGAAATGTTGTGTCTTGAGGTTTGGAATTGAGTTAGAGATGTTTGCAAATGGTTTCAAGTGCCAAAAATGGTGTTTTTGCTGTCAGATGCAGAGTTGTGTCACAACTCCTTGAGGGTGTGACGCAACTGTGAAGTTTATGATTTCCCTGACCTGAAGGTTGCGCCGCAACTTTTGGGGGGTGTGACGCAACTTTTTCCTCGTTCAGCAGAAAATCAAATTTTCAAACGAACATAACTTTTCAACCGTATCTCCGTTTTTGACGTTCAAGCTATTCACGAAAACGTCTTAGAGTCTACTTTCTAATGGTAAGGTCTTTTAAAGTTGAAACAAAACTTGGTTATCCAAAAGTTGGTTCAAAATGTTTGGTCAAGTCCCGATTAAAAAAAAAAGTTACTCCTGATTTTGGGTCGAGTCCTTTCAATTATATATAGTTCTAATGATTTTTAGGGTATTATATAAAATATATATATATAATTATATAATATATATATAACAAAGTCCTAAATTCATTCCTAAACAAATAAGAACCCTTGGATGAATTTCATCTTTGATTTAGAACCATTAGATCAAATTTAATTATTTCATCTTTATCAATGACAATATTGAATACTTATACTTTATATGATTAGACAAAATATATCCCTTTTAAATAAATATTAGTGATAGAAAGTGTAAATTAGTTATGAAAAACAAAAAAAAATGTAAATTATGATTTTTAAAAGATACCCTTTTTAAATATTATAATATACCTAAGTAATAATAAATCATAAAAAGGATTTTAAAAATAATATAAAGTTTATGAATTATTTTCATAATTATATCAATAAATCTAAGAATGTTATAAAAAGTATATGACATCTTGATCTAATGGTTCTAATTAAAATTATAATGAAAAATGTAGCGAGTTGGTCTTTTCAGAATTAAAGTATAAATAAAGTATTTGCTACGTTGTAAACGAGCGAGCACATATATGAAGCCGCAAGTATCTAATTGGAGTACCAAGTTAAGATGTTATTTTAAGCAAGAATTAAAATACTTACACCGTTTGTTATTATTTTTTAGAAACCAAGTGGATTGTTTTCGATGTCTGCAACTTTTCGTTCTCATGGTCCATTGTATAAGTTTTGTTTTTATTTATTTACAATCTATCATATGTTTTCCTTCTAAAGTAATTTATTTTAATAAATATTTTAATCTATTTTTGATATCTGAAACTTCCATTCAATTATCATTTATTATAAATCAAGTTCTAAAAATAGTAAATATTAAAAGGTAACCATGCATGGTGACAATATAACAAAATTTTAAAATCATCCTTAAAAAATAAGGACCATTAAATAATTTTCAACTTTGATTTATGCTTACTAGATCACATTCTTTAATTTTTTAATTGGTTAAAGACAATATTAATCCTCACATTTTAGATGATTAGTCAAAATATATCACTTCTAAATTAGATATTAGTGATGAAAAGTGTAAATTATTGATGGTAAAAATAAAAAAAATGTAAATTGGTGATAGAAAACAAAAAAATGTAGATTAAAGATTTTTATATAATTATTAAATTAGTAAATAATAATTAAAGTTCTTTTATTGTATTTATTTTTTTAAATAACATAATTCATGTTAATAACTTAATTTAGAGAAATCAAGATCTGTAATTTGACAATTGAGATTAGATCAATTGTCTTTTAGTATGTCCGTGTCAAATACAATGGTTGTTTATGACATTTTTAAAATAAGATGAATTGTTAAATATGTAAATTTATGTAAAAATATAGGTAAAATCAAATTAAAACAATATAATTTTAAAACATTGAACACATATACGTATTTTATATTTTGTTATATTTTTTTGTAGATAATATTTGTTTATATTTTTAAATCTGACATTTGTTGCTTATCATCAACCTACAATACTTTTTGATATAACTTGAGATATTGCAACGTATAATTGTGCGTACTTAAAACTGGACATTATAACTAGAAACTAACTATTGATAAAAATAGCTCATAAGAGTTACATGAGAAGTTACATGAGAACTGTAACATTTATTTCTTATTCAAAACAATAAATAATCTTAAATCAAAATTTGAAAACTAATATATTGATTGAAAAACATATTTTAAGATTCATGATCGAATTAAAAGATAGAGTTTGAGATACAAATAGAGAAAAGACAACTCGCATAAAGGACAACCACCAACACTTAAAGATCGGTTGGGTCTTATGCACCTTATATCTTTCATGTTTATCAAATCATAAGGTTGATTCCAATAAGAAAAAATAGATAAGATAGCTTACGACATTTGTATGATCGTAAGTCTAGGTAGTTCACCCTACCTGATTGTAACAATTTGACTTCTACACCCAACTTTGTCTCAAATCTTTGTTCTTCATCTTCGACTTAGATCAAAAGCTATAATCGATATTAATGCAACTAGAAGAATTTATTACATCAATACATGTGAATACTGGGTCAGTTTCGACATTCACGTTGACCTAACTTAGGTGAGCATAAGCTGAATCAGCTTATAACTAAACACTTAAACATTCTTTTACATTGTTTGTTATCGCCAAACTCAATCAATTACAATAGGACTCGATATGTATATATCCTATTAAACAACTTCGATAACTTTTTGAATAAAAATATCATCATATTTCAACATTTTTTTTATCTAGAACTATTAATTACATTATTATGAAAACTTAATATATTTATCACGCGTATTACGCGGGAAAATAATCTAGTATATCTACCAATAAACTAAAACAGGATTGAGATGTTCTTGAAACGACACGTGGCGTAATTCTTGATCGACACGTGTCCTTTTAATTTATTTATTTTATTAAATTAGCTTTTTTAATTGTATATAGATTCAATTTCCTTATTATACTTAGAATTAAACTCTAACTTTTGACTTATAGATACAAAACACATTATAACCTTATTTGATTGATGGTTTTTTCATTAATAAAATTGTCTTTTTTTTCTTTCTCAATTATTCAACTTTTATTACTTATATTACTTATAATAAGTTATTAACATGAAGACTTCAAAATTTTGAGTGTACGATCCGAAATCACAAGGCTATTTGCGTCATCCACTATGCTTACAAGTTCCGATTTTGATGTGATTGTAAAAATTTAAGGTAAATCAAAAACTCTAACTAAACATATATTATATTTATCATTACTGTTTATTATAATTTAACTTCGATCATCGGTTTACTTTAACCACAATTTATTTCATAATCACGAATCATGTATGAGGCATATTCGAATTTCTTTATGATACAATTTATATAGCTACCGTACATCGTACGGGTATTAAGACTAGTATATATATATATAGGGGGAAGTGAATATGGGATTGTCCCCCATCTAAGCTTAGATGGGGAACACCTCACATTTTGTTTTTTTAATCATAAAATTCATGGGCCCATGATTTATTTAAAATACAAAAAATTATTAAAATATTTGAATATCATGTAAGCTTAGAGGGGACAACCCCATATTCATATTCACTGTAGATAATATAGATAGAAGTATAGAAGTCAGAAGTGTATAGTTATTCGACGTTTAAAGAAAAAGGAGTTGTTTATTTGACCCATACAACGACTATAGATCAAAAATCAGAACCCAAACATAGACTATAGATTCACCAAAATCAATACATATATCACTTTTTTAATTCCTGAATATCTCTTTGACTTTGCACAATACTCCCTGCAATTCAACACCAGGTATCAAAACCCTAAATCCCTTCTATTTATTCTTAATTTAATTATAAAACAAGTAAAATTCATCAATTAATCACTTTACAAAATAAAGTCTGAATCTTTTTGGGGCTTCATTAATACCCATCTAAAAATCCCTTCAATATATTTTTGGATTCTCAAAGAAACAAATAAGAATTTATTTTTTATAATACCATTGATTAATGAAATTATTGTAAGGATTTGATGTATAAAATTACTTAATCAATTCTTGGATGATAAAGCTTAAATCTTTTTTGGTGTTTCATGAATACCCATTTGAAAAAGCCCTTCAATATATTCTTGAATTATAATAAATAAAATAATTACTTTAATTAATTCTTAGATTATAAAGTTTGCATCTTTCTGGGATTTTAGTAATACCCATCTTGTTTATTGCTTTTAGTTCTGTACATTTTAGCATATAATGTCACATGATTTGTGTCTATATAATTAATTAATTAATTATTGTTAAACTTTGTTGGGAATAGGATTAGGACTATTTTTGTATAAAATGGCTGGGCAAAGAAACAGTCATGGAAAGCGTTCGCATTCAGATTATAATGATCATGGTAGAAACAAGAGACGGAATAGTAACGATGATCGAGGGCTGAACTCGATTGGTCCCAATGATACGGTGTATCGTTACTTATGTCCTAGTATAAAGATTGGTAGTATAATGGGAAAGGGTGGGGAAATTGTTAAGCAGATGAGAGCAGAAACTAAAGCTAAAATTAGAATTGGTGAGACGGTGAAAGGATGTGATGATCGGGTTGTTACTGTTTATAGTAATAGTGAGGAAACAAATGATTTTGAGGGGATGGACGATCGAGTGTGTCCGTCAATGGATGCTCTTTTTAAAGTTCATGATAGAGTTATTAGTGATGATCGAGGGGATGATGATGATGATGAGGATGATATGGATGGAGCACAAATTACAGTTAGACTTCTTGTCCCGGCAGATCAGATTGGATGTTGTATTGGAAAAGGCGGAAAAATTGTTCAGGATATACGGAGTGATACTGGTGCTCAGATTCGGATCTTGAAGGATAATCATTTGCCTGCTTGTGCTTTAAGTAGTGATGAACTTGTGCAGGTATGGAATTTATTTTGCAGTCGGTTTCTCTTGCATTATTATTTTTTTTTCTTTTTTCTTCTTGTTTTATTGGGTTATGTTTTGTTGATTTTGGTTTGAGAAATGTTGACTAAATTATTATTTGCGTGGAATATGTTCGACATTTCAATTTGATGTTTAAAGATTCGATTTTTTAATAGGGTTTATCGTAGAAAGCTTTCTAAGTTGACCTACCAAGTCCATGATATATGAGTTATATAAGTTATATATGTGACATTTCCGGCTTATCTGTCTTTTCTTCTTTTTGTAACAGATATCAGGTGAAGCATCTAATGTGAGAAAGGCATTGTTCCAAATAGCAGGCCGTCTTCATGACAACCCGTCACGGTCACAGCACTTGCTTAACTCTTCCACACCAAATGTTTATCCTTCTGGTGGTGCACTTATGGGTACAACTCCCGGTGCACCGATGATGGGTTTGCCTCCGTTGGTTAATGCATATGGTGGGTACAAGGCTGAAGGTGTAGAATGGCCACAAAGTTACTACCCTGGTTCAAGGGAGGGATCATCTACAAGGGAGTTTTCTCTTCGTTTGATCTGTCCTACTTCAAACATTGGTGGTGTAATCGGCAAGGGTGGTGCTGCAATTAATCAAATTAGGCAGGAAACTAGAGCGTCTATCAGAGTTGATAGTTCAAAGACCGAGGGTGATGATTGCTTAATATCTATTTCCGCAGATGAGGTAAGTTGGACTTTGTATAATTTAGAAAAGTACATGAAATATGTAAAGTATAAAGATTGAAGTCTTCACATAGTTGCAATAATATATGTACAGATGTTTGAAGACACATTTTCTCCAGCTATTGAGGCTGCGCTGCGCTTGCAACCCAAGTGCAGTGAGAGAGTTGAAAGAGATTCTGGTCATGTTTCGTATACTACTCGATTGCTTGTTCCAGCCTCTCGAATTGGATGCCTTATTGGGAAAGGAGGATCAATAATCACAGAAATCAGAAGAATTAGCAAAGCTACTGTTCGTATTATTTCAAAGGGGGACCTTCCGAAAATTGCCGGGGATGACGATGAGATGGTACAGGTAAGCAAAAATGTTTCTTTGTTGTGTTTTATTTCAGATCATTAAATGTGTATGTGTTAGTTCGGCAATAACCTTTTGTTTCCTTTTCTCGTTAGATTTCTGCAGAACTTGATCTTGCTAAAGACGCATTCTTACAAATTACCTCACGCTTAAGGGCAAATCTTTTTGATAGAGAAGGCGTAATGTCTACATTTGTTCCAGTGCTTCCATATGTTCCACCTGAGGTGACAGATATTCCAAAGTATGATCACAGAGATTCTAAGGGTCAAGTGAGAGGACATTCTTACTCTACCGAATTACCAGCTAATGATGGATATGGAAGCTATGGTGGTGTGCAGGTAAGTGTACATATTATTTACTCAGCTTATGAATATTAAAAACTACATGTCATGTGTTTGCTATTAGTTTAATGTTACATTTCTTCTCGTTCCTTCTATTTTATGTGCTTATAGCCTTTTTAACTAAGTAGATAAAGGTTTGTCTCATTGTTGTATTTTCGTTAACCTTTACTCCGTATATGGCAAGGTGATCTTTATTAGGTCACATTCCCTCTTCATTCTAATGATGTATCATGACATCTTTAACTTCTCTTTGCCAAGTCACTTAATTATTCTTTTTTTGAGCAATACAATATAGTTGAGGGAACATACGTGTTTCATCAGCTAGTACTTTATATCTAACAGCTCTCTGTATTTTTATTTTTCTCAGCTACGCCTTAGTGGTGACCCATATGGAGCGTATGGTAACTATTCTTCAGGACGCAGTGGTAGTTCTGGGTAATATATGCTTTGGTTTTTTCATCTATTTGGTTGTTTGGTTTATGTGTTTGTCAGGTCTTGGTATGTGTGAGGTGTGAAGGGAAAAAAAGGGGGGGTAGGGGGGGGGGGGTGAGAGGGTTTGTGAGGAGGGTCGGGGATGGGGAAGAGGTGAGTCTCAACGACTCATGTTGAGTGTTGGGGGTATCCTAAGTGGGTCTCAAGATTTTGTATGATGGGTGCGTATTACCATGTTCTTTGAGTGGATTTGAGTGCAAGGGATGTGATACTAAAGTGAGAGCTTGAGAGGTGCATGAGGGGATTTCAGGGTAAAAAAAATACTTCGTTTGATATCCTAGCCTCACAATGTTAGCTAACCCTTGATTTCTATAGCATAATCTTTTTCTCTGTATCAGGGATCATCACTACATATTGATGTAGACCCAGTCGTAGTCTTTTATTTATCTAATTTGTTGTTGGCTTCTGTTGCCAGGGGAGCAAGGCATAACACTTCTTCTAGACGGAGGGATTATAATTATTGAGGTGTCGTGCAGGTGAGTGACTATTTGTTTGCCTTGAGGTTTTGAATCAACTGATTCTTTTTTCTGTAGTTAATTGTGAACTAAATTCATGAAGCTCTGCTGTAAACGTAGCCTTTAATGTTGACCTGGTTTCCTTTCCATTCCCTATAAAACAGCTGAGACACCTGAAGCCTGAAGCCAACCTCCAACCTATATTTGTGAAGCCTCTGTCTAAACCAGAAGACCTGTTGAACCAGTGTTTTGGCCCACCTTACACGCTTTTCTTAAGAGGACCACAACCACCATCGGAAGACCTTATTTACAACACTACATCCCAAGCTTTCATTTCTTGATTTCCAAAAAACCTGTGCCTTAATCAATATTTTCAAATTCCAAACCTGTATAATGTTTCACTATTTTATTTCGTTTTCTCTTGAAACTTTTGTGACCCTAGGGATACAAAGAAAACCTTATAGCTAAGAGTATCTTAGTTTTAGCATGCATACAATCATTGTCTACCTTTCCACAGCTTGCTGCGAATCTGCTTAGTTCTACAAAATAAGTTATAGGTCTTAGTGTGCCGGTATTATGCTGGAATTGCCCATTCAATCAAATTATTTTTGTCGTTAAAACTCAAAAGGTTTACCTTGACATCATCTGTCGATCTACCTCGTACCAAACTTCTATCCATATAAGCGTAGAGACCTACATTACTTGCTCAAGTTGATATTTCCATTGTGCATATAATTTCAATATTACCTTTTTATATGAAGCGTATTTGAGCTTTTGTTTGTACATACGTATTAATATAACCACGAATAGATAATATGTTGTTTGCTAGTTTTATAGTTACTAGTCACTGAACCATAGTTGTCAAAAGCGAAGGCGAACTCAAAGCGCAATGACCCCAAATGTGGCCTAGGCGAGAGGCGCAAAAAAAGCGCGGGCCCGGAGAAAAAAAAGCGCACTTAAGTAAAAAACAAACCAAGTGCCATTCAAATTACTAAATACCATTTAAATGACCTATAATGCTTTCAGCCAATAAGTTCAACACAGATTGTTCATAAATTGAAAACAAAAAACTTCAAACCAAATTATTCATGTTGAAACTTGTTTTGATATAGACACCTGTTTTAACATGATAACCTGTTTTGAAACTTGTTTTGAAATAGAAACCTGTTTTTAGAAACAAAAAACTTATTTTGATAGAAACCTGTTTTCATATATATTATATAGAAACGTGTTATTGTTTGACTATTTCTATATTTTTCTATAGACCTTAGAAACCGGTTTTCACAACCTCATAATCAAAACAGGTGTCTATATCCTTAAAACCCTTTTCTATATCCTTTAAAACCGGTTTTCTTTCTTTTGTAGGGTTTTATATCCCTAAAACTGGTTTCCTTTCTCTTATTGCGCCTTTCACATTATGGGCCTTAAGCCTAGGTTTTCAGGCGCTGGAGGTGGGCCTTGCCCTCGCCTTGCGCCTAGGCGCATGAGGCGCACACTTTTAACAACTATGCACTGAACATATCGAGTCTAGTGTCAGCAACATGTGCTAGATTTACTATAATTGGTTTTCATTTAGTTGCTATATATGCTTGTTGTATCCCAACTTATTTTTTGGTCGCTCAACTCTTTATTTTTGCCCACTAATGAGGTAGACAATCGTAGGTGCCCAGTCATTTGTATATTATTTCACTACAGTAAATACGTAATTTATAGCAAGGACAAAGTCCTCCTGCATGTTAAATAACTTTTTTTATTTTATTTTGCTATTGTCCTTGCTAAATGTGCCATTCTCCTTGCTGAATATCTACAGCAAGGACATGTCCTCTCTGAATCCTCGTCTCCGATTAAGCGTGGCTAGAAGTTTTTAGCAAGGATGGTCAACGACTACAGCAAGGACAAAGGACAAAGTTGATTTTGTAAAAATAAAAATAATTTCCTACAGCAAGGACATTGTCCTCGCTATATAATTTTCGATAAATAATTATAAATCTGGATATCATATATAATTACACATGTATAAATGTATAACCGTATTACAAATGTATAAAGCTACAGTAAATACGTAATTTATAGCAAGGACAAAGTCCTCCTGCATGTTAAATAACTTTTTTTATTTTATTTTGCTATTGTCCTTGCTAAAGCCTTCAGCCTTGCGGGATTTCTGCACCATTTCAGCAACATATTGCTGTAAATACTTCCGCTCAGAAATTTTTCCGGGTCGATACCTGTTTTGCATTCCATATTTTCATCAAACAAAGACAACAATATCATCAAAATCATACAACCACATTATTCATCAAAACAGGTGTTCTATATCCTTAAAACCTGTTTCTATATCCTTTAAAACCGGTTTTCTTTCCTTAAACCGGTTTTCACAACCTCATAATCAAAACAGGTTTCTATATCCTTAAAACCTGTTTCTATAGCCTTAGAAACCGGTTTTCACAACCTCATAATCAAAACAGGTGTCTATATCCTTAAAACCCTTTTCTATATCCTTTAAAACCGGTTTTCTTTCTTTTGTAGGGTTTTATATCCCTAAAACTGGTTTCCTTTCTCTTATTGCGCCTTTCACATTATGGGCCTTAAGCCTAGGTTTTCAGGCGCTGGAGGTGGGCCTTGCCCTCGCCTTGCGCCTAGGCGCATGAGGCGCACACTTTTAACAACTATGCACTGAACATATCGAGTCTAGTGTCAGCAACATGTGCTAGATTTACTATAATTGGTTTTCATTTAGTTGCTATATATGCTTGTTGTATCCCAACTTATTTTTTGGTCGCTCAACTCTTTATTTTTGCCCACTAATGAGGTAGACAATCGTAGGTGCCCAGTCATTTGTATATTATTTCACTACAAGAAAATCGACTTTTAGCAAGGACAAAGTCCTCCTGCATGTTAAATAACTTTTTTTATTTTATTTTGCTATTGTCCTTGCTAAAGCCTTCAGCCTTGCGGGATTTCTGCACCATTTCAGCAACATATTGCTGTAAATACTTCCGCTCAGAAATTTTTCCGGGTCGATACCTGTTTTGCATTCCATATTTTCATCAAACAAAGACAACAATATCATCAAAATCATACAACCACATTATTCATCAAAAGACATGCATTCATAACATAACCATGCTATCAAGTAACACCATCAAATTCGGGCTAGTGATTACAAAATACAAAGTGTCTAAGTTAATAGGATAACATGGGGATAACCTAGTTAGAGTTTTGTTTCAAAATAAAGTTAGGACATGCCAACGACAAATTCAGGTTTCTAAATGAATTGACAAAAGATCCAAGTTCATAAGTCTAGCATGGGAATAACCTAGTGATAGCCAGAGTCGGAGTCGTCGCTCTCGCGGCCATCCTCAAATTCAAGCACAATATTGTGATCTGCCAAACCTTTAACAACGTCTTTCAAATGAGTAGCAAGGCGCGTGTATCTTCTATTTGTTCTTGCCAACTTTTCATCGTGTTGTTCTTGGGTGTAGACACGTGGTGGTGGGGTAGATGGTCCGGGACTTGATGATGATGATGAAAAGTATCGGGACAAACCAGGTACAACGTGTCCAATACCCCTTTCAAACCCGCATTTCTTACCCAAAACCTGCTTCATGATCTGCTTCTCAGTCAACGGGTTAGCTGCATTTTCTTGGTCTTTTAACAGGTCCATTTTATCCTATATGATTGCAAAACAAGAAATAACCGATGTTATATAAATATAGAGTCATTTATGCAGAATAACTCTAACTTTAACCAAAGGTAGCACCTAAAACTACATAATATGTTAACCATATCTAAATCTCTATAATCAGCCACATGTGTACATCAAACTAACAAATACCGAGTCAAACACTAGCCATGACTATACTATAGTAGAATTTTAGATCAAAATTTTGAAAGTAACAACCAACCAATGAAGCATAAGCTATTTCAAATCGGGATTGTGCAACTAGAATTTCAGCAACTTAATACAGCTAAATCACTACATTCAAAACTGATTACTTACATATTTTTCTTCAATACGGGGCGGCAATGGAACTTTCCCATTTTTAGTGCACCTCTCCTTGAAATGCTTAATTAGACTCGGATATTTTTTAGCAGCCTCATTCTGTAACACATGATATGAAATGGATATGTATAATTAATAATTAAGGGAACAAAAATAAAATGCACGAACCTATTTAAAAATGACTAACCCTTTCATGTCTTATCGCCGCCATAGACTTGGTCCCATGGAAACTTGAGTACTGGTGTAGGGCTCTGGTAATGGTTGCTGGTCATTCTTTTCCCACCGTTTGTGCAGCCCTATGTTTGTAGTCTTCTTTCTCACGTTTGAAGGACCTACAAATTCAAGTGATTAAATTAAAAAATCAAGCAAACAAAATCTTAAAATAAATACAAATCAAGTAAACAACTTACCAACCGCCGCACAGCCCGAAGCGGGGTTCCATCCCCCCGTGGAGGATCAGCGTGACCATCTCCATCATGTCCGCTAACATCCACATCTGCCATCTGAAAATTAAAATGCAACAGTACAAACTAGTGTCATCACGATCTATAAAAATACAACCTAATAAACATAACTCGGTACATATATATTGATTTGAATTAATGTCTTATTACACGGGCATGGACATTTACCATGAGCGTCCAAGTGGTCCTTACACCTCAGAAGAAAAAATGCTTGGAGACCATTCCAAAATTCATCGGAATTTTTGGGTTTCAAAACCCAACTCTTATCTATCGTCATAACTGTGTTGACAACGACTAATTAACAAGTTCTATTTTTACTAGATATAAACTTACAGTAAACATCAGTGAGACAAGTAAAAACATCAACGAAAATATTTCTTCCCTAAACAAATATATTTTGAACTTATAACAAAAATCTGAAAAATATGAATATAAACCAAAAAATCAATTAAATTAACTAATTAAATACCAATAAATCTAAAAATTTTACTGATTATATACCAAAATTCAGTTAGTTTAACTGATTATATACCCAAAAAAATTGCAAGAATTAAATTAACTAATAAGTGAAAATCAAAACTTACGGTAAAGAAAGAGGGTCGGCAGCAGCAGCAAAAAACGGTAGTGAGAGAGAGCAGGCGGCGGTGAGAGAAAGCAGTGGCAGCGAGAGTGAGAGTGTGTGTGTGGTGTTTCCGGTGAGGATGAGCGGGGTAGGTGGTGGGCGGGTTAGGGTTGTTAAGCTGTTTTTTTTGTGTGTGTTTTAATTTGGGATAAGGGTTTTTTTGTGGTACCAAATAGATATGGCGGTCAAATAGATATGGCGGGTGTTTTGAGTTTTTTCGTCCCAGAAATCGACATAGCAATAAGAAAAAAAAAAATTTAAAATTTAATTCTACATTGCATAATGTTTATCATATATTTTTTGTTTTTTTAATATTAAAGTTATTAGGCCGGTCCTTATACCTGCGTTTCCCGGCGTCCGACGCGCAGCCGAGGAAAGACGCTATAAGCACGCCTGCGTCCACGAGTGCGTCCCGGTGGTTTCTTCCAAGCCAAGACGTGCGTTTGTGGGAGAGAGGTGGGGTCCGCCTGGTCAAAGTCTTTGCAAAATAAAAACAAAAAAAGGTGATATAGCCGTTGCATTTGAAACTTGAGGGACGCTCCTCTTGTTTTTTTTTGTTTTTTTTTTCCTATTTAAACCACCACCATTTCATACTTCTTCACACTTCTTCACCATTTCATACTCATATTTCTCTCTAAAATTCATATTAACAAAAACCAAAACCAATTCATCCACCATGCCTAAAAGAATTAACAAAAACCAAAACCAAAACCAAAACACAAACCAAAACCAATACCAAAACACTATCGATCAAGATTTTGACGCGTTGCTTCTGGAGGGTTCTCTTCCAATGGGATCTCCCCCGTCCATGTCGTCGTCGAATATGATGGGGGCATCTAGCAGCTCTGGTGCTATGAACCAATCATTTTCGCAGTTGTTGAATTCGCCACTGCTTAACGAACAGTTTCAGCAGTTCATGTTACTGCAACACTTTAATCAATTTCAAGCTACGAATCCACAATTTCATCAATTCCAGAGGCCTGTAGGTGAGACCTTGTCTCAACCGGCACGAACTAGTGTCGCCTCTGCAGATGAAGAAGTGGAAGAAGTTCCTGCCCCGCCCAAACGGTTGACGAAAAAAGGGGTTGCTGTAGCGGATAAGGCGAAGTGGTCAATTCAGGAGGCGGTTTTGTTGGCTGAGGCGTGGACACATGCTTCACAAGACTCGGTTGTGGGGATAAGCCAAGACGAGACAATGTTTTGGGCTAAAGTGATCGAGGGGTTCAACACTAACCGCCCAGCGGGAGAGCGCAACAAGAGTCAACTACAAGGGAAATGGAACAAGATCAAGAAAACCACCAAGCAGTTTGGAGCAATCTTGAAGAGATTGCAAGATCAAGGACGACAGAGCGGTGCAGATGACAGACAAGTGTATAAATCTGCTCATGAACTCTATATAGAGCTTCATGGTCCGGCCCGATTTCCGTATGAGGAGTGCTACGATGTCCTGAAAGATTTGTCCCACATTTTGGCAAGACCATAGTAATGCCAAACGAACCGCAGCTGATTTTGTTGATTTGGGTGAGGATGAGGCACACGTTGGGGTGAGGATGAGTGTGGAACCGGATGTGGCTATGAACCAGTTGTTTGGAGACGACCCAATCAGGAAACCACCGGGTCGTAATGTTAGCCGGAAATTGTCTAGTGGCTCAGATGCGACTTCTAGCCGTGGTGGTTCAAGTGGGTCAGAACAGGCCTTGGGCAAGCTTGATCAAATGCTCCTGCTGCAACAAGACCAGATGAGAAAAATTGATGAGGATAGGAGGAGAATATAGGAGGAGCGGAAGATGTGAGTGTTAGACACCCAAGCTTGGGTGTGGAACCCATCATATACGAATTTTTTAATATGCTTATTGTTGAAATTGTGTGAACTTATTGTTCAATTCAACTTCTTAATTAAATTATTCGTTTATAAATTAACGCAAGTTTATTGAGGATAAATGAATAAACCGACAACCGTTTTTTACAGAAGTCGATTAAAGTTAGTTTTAATTGATTGATAAATAACTTATGAATTAAAAGAAGTTTAATTAATTAAATGAGTTAACGAGTTTGATAATTAATTAGTTAATGGTCCAAATTAATATATGGAAAGTCCGGTTCATCTCTCCTAAGGCCTCATAGCCGAAATTCCTATGGAAAGGGGAGGGGGGTCGAATTCCCATGTAGGGAATTACAGGGTTTTAGTTTCCTAATCTAATTAGGAAACTATGTCTATATAAAACCCCTCGTTAACCCTCATAATTCATTCATTCAAGAAAATCCTAAAAACACACACATAGGGATTCTCTCCCTTGTGTGGTTCGATCCTCGCCACAGAAAAACACAAAATCCCAAATTGTTTTAGGTTTAATTATTTAAGGATTTAGTTAAACCCTAAATTAGTTTTTGCAAAAGGTTTATTGCCTTTTGTGGTTTGGTTAGGGTTTCGAATTCCTCATTTTGGAGGAAGTTCGAATTCGACTTACCTAATCGAGGGAATCGAATCAGACCACGGTCAAGAGGGTTTCGGTTGGTTGCGGTCCTAAGCTTAAAGGTGCCTAGCAAATCCTTGGTTGAGACATCGTTCGTGTACGCACTCTTGGAGGATTTCTACACTTAGAATCTTATTTTCGGACTCTTCTACATCAATGAGGAATCTTCTCTACCGTACATGCATACATACATGTCATAAATACAAGATACACGTCCAGGCTGGCAATTTTGACACGAAACCTGTTAATACGACACGACCTGTTCTTACAGGTTTCGTGTCTTAACAGGTCCGGACCTGTTAAGACACGAAATCTTAACAGGTCTTAACAGGTTCGGACTTGTTACACCTGTTAAAAGACATGTTAAGCCATACATATATATACCATGTTAAAAACTATGAAACCCTACAGATCTTTAATAATTTCTTAATACGCCTCCCTGGCTCTCTCTCCTTTATGGTTTCTTCCAATATCTTCCAGTCGATCCATCATTGATCTATCACTCATCAATCGATTCTTCATCCACTGATTTTTCATCCACCATCAATCATCAACCGATATGTTTACTTCTTCCTCGTTTATTTCATCAATCGATTTGTTTATATTCATCAATCGATTCGTTTAATTCTTCATCAATCGAATCTTCATCGATCGATTCGTTTAATTCATATATTTTTCTTGAATTTATAATTAATGAATGTTGTCACTGTGATGAAATTGTTCTTAGTGTTAGTGATGAATTTGTTGTTACTGTACAGTGTACATCTTGAGCTTTTATACATGTTGACCACATCAGTCGTAATCAGTGATCCCTACCACACCAATGGTGCTTTGGAAGTAAAACACCCATGTTGATGAGATAATATTTCTTAATCCTTGTATTCTAAAACAACGGTTTTCGTACCTAGATACATCATACATGTTATATGTACAAACCTACAAACGTTTCATAGATACGTACCTACGTACACGTCATACATACATACATTCAATATTATATACGTTGTATATATGTATTTTATTAGATATATTTGATCAAATCCAATTCAAAGAGAAATTCAAAAATTCAATTCAATGTCTAGAAGGTTCAAATTACATACACACATACATTCATAGACTTTATATCAGTACATATATACATACATCGTACAACGTAAAGCAAACCTCTCTATCTAGGTCAGAGGTTTGATCCTCATCCCATGCAAAGGTCAAAGGTCCTTTTCAATCATTTAGGTAGAACCTCGAATCAACTCTCTACATAGGTATAGGTAATGTTTGTTTACATCTTAACCTCCCTATACACCGTCAAGGTATTGTGTCCCAAACCCCGTGGAAAACGGCACTAGACACTTTCTTTTGTACAATTTTTTTTATACATCATACATGTCATACGTATTCGATACATACATTGTACATTATACATGTCATTTTTACTTTTATATATATATATTTTTGATACAATATGTAATAATAATAAAACATTTATATACAATATTTTTATCTAATAATAATAATAATAATACTTTTAGCAAGGACAACGTCCTCACAATAGGTGAGCCAGGAAATTTTTAAGTTCTGGAGGGAACTGAAAATACGTATGTATTGAAACTAATTTTGTTAAGAAAAATAAATAATAAAATTACTTACGGCAAGGACAATGTCCTCTCTAAATGTAACCCGGGTATTTTTTTATATTTGGTGGGAATGAAAATTTTGAAACATACGTATAATAAAAATAATAAATATATATGTATATAAGTATTAATGTAAATAAATATAAATAATAACAATTACTTACGGCAAGGACAATGTCCTCTCTAAATGTAACCCGGGTATTTTTTTATATTTGGTGGGAACGAAAATTTTGAAACATACGTATTAATAAAAATAATAAATATATATGTATATAAGTATTAATGTAAATAAATAAAAATAATAAATATATATGTATATAAGTATTAATGTAAATAAATATAAATAATAACAATTACTTACGGCAAGGACAATGTCCTCTCTAAATGTAACCCGGGTATTTTTTTATATTTGGTGGGAATGAAAATTTTGAAACATACGTATTAATAAAAATAATAAATATATATGTATATAAGTATTAATGTAAATAAATAAAAATAATATATATATATGTGTAAGTGTTAATGTAAATAAATAAAAATCATATAGTGAGGACATAGTCCTTGCTAAATGTCTGGTCCCACATTTCTTATTTGTTTTGACTAAGAGTCAAACAGATTAAATAATTAAAAAAGATAAAAATTGGCTTGCGAGGACATTGTCCTTGCTAAATGTCTGGTCAAACTAAAAAAGCAACTAGGCCCACTCTTTTTGTCTTTTAGCGGGCTTTAGAGAGGACTTAGTGTCCTTGCTGTAGAAGTTCCTTGCTAAATCTCAATGTTCTTGTAGTGTTTATCTGTTGTAGGATTATGCATAAGTATTGTTTGACATTCCTATGCTCATAGAGGTGGATAGCTCTCACCAGCTTTAGTGGCATTTTATATTTGTTATATACAATATTTTTGGTATAGTATCGTTTAGTAGAGTCAAATATTGGTTTTTCCTTTGCTCTGTAACTTGTGTGAGTGGGAGAGGAGCTTGATGGTTCGAGGTATAGAAAAATGGAGGACCGTTGTTGATAATTGTGCAGGTGATGGGTATTTGTTGAGTAGAAAGTAGCAAAGTTTTGGAAAGCGATTCCCAACAGGGCTGAATTGATTTTGCTTTCATTCCTTATCATTATATATATATATATATTTTTTGGTTTATTCTGTTTTATAGTTTATTATGTGTATATATTATACATGTTATGAGATTAGAATAAATATAATGAGTTGTATGCTTCCAGTGAAGATATGGGTTTTGATTTTCATGTAGTGTCCACTTATACATGTGGTTTACCAAGCAATTGTTATCACTTATACCATCAAGGATCAAAGGATGTGTATGTGTGTTGACAGATCAATGGTGATTGATGTTAAGGGAGGGGTTAAAGATATGCGTATAGCTGATCAAAATGAGTGGGTAGGCACTTGATATCTTTGTATTATCGGTTAAGTGAGTTGGGTTTTTGTTGATTTACTAGGCGAATTATTTTTAACATCAACGATAGGCACTTTTACAACTGTAAGCAACCCGACCATTTCCATCAATATATGTATGTTTTAAAAGACCTTACCATTAGAAAGTAGACTCTAAGACGTTTTCGTGAATAGATTTAATCGAACAAGTCTTTCCAGTTCACACTTGTACAGATACAAGAACTGAAAAAGACTTGGCTATATTTCTAGACAAATAGGGGGAATTTGTTAGGACCAGTTTCAGTGAAACTGGCCAGTCTCCAGTTGCACCTGGAGACCAAGAAGATTTGTCCAGAAATATATTGAAGTCCAGTTGCATCGTACAGTTAACGCAACTGAAGACTTCCTTCAGTTGAGAACTGACCAGTTAAAAAATCCTTCCAGTTGGAGTCAAAGACAACAAGTGGAAGATAATGACAATGGCAGCGAAGCCCAGTTGACATTCTAGTCAGTTACAAACTGGAGACCGTCAGTGGAAAGCTCTTACAAAGCTTTACACTGATTACGAGGAATTGAGTTTTATGCTTTATGTACTTTTACCCGGATAATAAGATTTATCTTATTATTTAGAGTTGATCTATTGAGTTGATCTATTGAGTTGATCTATTGAGTTGATCTATTGAGTTGATCTATTGAGTTGATCTATTGAGTTGATCTATTGAGTTGATCTATTGAGTTGATCTATTGAGTTGATCTATTGAGTTGATCTATTGAGTTGATCTATTGAGTTGATCTATTGAGTTGATCTATTGAGTTGATCTATTGAGTTGATCTATTGAGTTGATCTATTGAGTTGATCTATTGAGTTGATCTATTGAGTTGATCTATTGAGTTGATCTATTGAGTTGATCTATTGAGTTGATCTATTGAGTTGATCTATTGAGTTGATCTATTGAGTTGATCTATTGAGTTGATCTATTGAGTTGATCTATTGAGTTGATCTATTGAGTTGATCTATTGAGTTGATCTATTGAGTTGATCTATTGAGTTGATCTATTGAGTTGATCTATTGAGTTGATCTATTGAGTTGATCTATTGAGTTGATCTATTGAGTTGATCTATTGAGTTGATCTATTGAGTTGATCTATTGAGTTGATCTATTGAGTTGATCTATTGAGTTGATCTATTGAGTTGATCTATTGAGTTGATCTATTGAGTTGATCTATTGAGTTGATCTATTGAGTTGATCTATTGAGTTGATCTATTGAGTTGATCTATTGAGTTGATCTATTGAGTTGATCTATTGAGTTGATCTATTGAGTTGATCTATTGAGTTGATCTATTGAGTTGATCTATTGAGTTGATCTATTGAGTTGATCTATTGAGTTGATCTATTGAGTTGATCTATTGAGTTGATCTATTGAGTTGATCTATTGAGTTGATCTATTGAGTTGATCTATTGAGTTGATCTATTGAGTTGATCTATTGAGTTGATCTATTGAGTTGATCTATTGAGTTGATCTATTGAGTTGATCTATTGAGTTGATCTATTGAGTTGATCTATTGAGTTGATCTATTGAGTTGATCTATTGAGTTGATCTATTGAGTTGATCTATTGAGTTGATCTATTGAGTTGATCTATTGAGTTGATCTATTGAGTTGATCTATTGAGTTGATCTATTGAGTTGATCTATTGAGTTGATCTATTGAGTTGATCTATTGAGTTGATCTATTGAGTTGATCTATTGAGTTGATCTATTGAGTTGATCTATTGAGTTGATCTATTGAGTTGATCTATTGAGTTGATCTATTGAGTTGATCTATTGAGTTGATCTATTGAGTTGATCTATTGAGTTGATCTATTGAGTTGATCTATTGAGTTGATCTATTGAGTTGATCTATTGAGTTGATCTATTGAGTTGATCTATTGAGTTGATCTATTGAGTTGATCTATTGAAGTCCAGTTGCATCGTACAGTTAACGCAACTGAAGACTTCCTCCAGTTGAGAACTGACCAGTTAAAAAATCCTTCCAGTTGGAGTCAAAGACAACAAGTGGAAGATAATGACAATGGCAGCGAAGCCCAGTTGACATTCTAGTCAGTTACAAACTGGAGACCGTCAGTGGAAAGCTCTTACAAAGCTTTACACTGATTACGAGGAATTGACTTTTATGCTTTATGTGCTTTTACCCGGATAATAAGATTTATCTTATTATTTAAATACAAAAAGGTACATAAAGCTGGTTGAATAAAGTTGCTTTATACTGCAACTTTACACTGCATTTTAAGGAATTAAATGCTATTCCTTAAATGCTCTCAACCATATTTGTACTTTGCCTATAAATACAAGTCATTGCACAACAAGAATAACAAGTGAGATAACACACTTCACACTTTGCATACCTGCAATATTCTTGGTGAACTTGTGCAATCTTTTCTCAATCGTAAAAAGGAACATTTCACAACTTTAAGTGTTTCGATTGTTTAGAGAAATTCCAAGTGTAGATCAATTGTAGTTCATAGGGTGTTAGGATATTTACATACTTGTATTATCTTGGTTCCGCAACAACCTTGTAATTTATTTAAAGTTAATAAATAAATTACACTTGAAAATTACATATTGTCTCACCAATTTACTTTACAAGTATTTTGTATTATTGCATTGTTCTTTACTTATTGTCACTTAAATAAGTAATCTATCTAGAACTTGGTATATAATCCTGTAACTGGTCGTCTCCAGTTCAGTGCTTATATTGCAAAGTAACTCCACCATCGACATAGAGGTGTCTTCAGGTAGTACCATCTATTGAGTTGATCTATTGAGTTGAGACTTACATTTAAAAATCCCTCAATTTTTGTTATTTTTTCCCTACCTTTAAATACCTTTTGCACCCTATAAACAGTTTTAAAATGGTCCCCATACAACTTGATTTAGTTCCAAGAACCCTAATTTGAATTATGTCAAAGTAGCCCATTTTTACTAAAAACTTCATTTACATTAGTGGGATAATTACTCACATGAACCCTAACTTAAATTAATTTTAAATAACCCAATTTCATCAAAATCCCCAAATTAATTGATTGCATGAACCCTAAATTTCATTAGTAACAAAATAACCAAATTCATACCTTGAATGAAGAATATAAGATGGGGAGAATGGAAAAATCACTAGCTTTTCTCTCCTTTCTTTCTTATGCAATTCGACACACCCACACACACACACCACCAAAACTCCAAATTTTCCTTATTATTAAAATACTTGGATAATATTATTACTTGAAGAATTATTTGATTATGGAGGGTGAATCACACTCAATTTTAAACCCAATTTAGTTGCTAAGAAGATAAGAAGAAAGATTATTATTATTCTTGTTCAAGTTAAAAGGGTTTCATGAATTAAATTGGAGATAAGCTTTGATTTGAGATGAAAAGTGAAGAAGATAGGAGAAGGTTGAAGAAGAAATGGTGGAAGTGTGACTAAAGGAGAAAACAATATGGCTGACATCTTCTAAGGATGCCACGCCCCTAAATTATTTTGGTGGGTAAAATACCCGCTATTCACTAAAGTTCCAACTAAATTAACCCCATAACTAAAAATTAAATACTAGGAATTTATTTTAATGTCAAAACTATAATAAAGGTTAATTTTTATTGGTCTAAAAACTTAGGATGTTACAATAATATACATAAACTATTTACCCTATATTAAAATGTCTTAATTGAAAATGATTATTTGCCTTTAATGTATTAATTTTCACATTAAACCTTTGTATTATCAATTTACACCGTAAATTTTTATCTGTTTAAAATATTTTTATTACCACATTTACATAAATTACATATACATCAACGCATATCACTTAACCCCGCCATCACCACCAATCGTTGCCGCCATCACTACCAATCGCCGCCACCAAACAAACCGTCGTTGTCTTCACCGCCGCTGCATTGCGCAAGTATCTTGCTATATATTATTAACATTAACAATTAACACGAAGTTATATAGGAAATTAGTAAATCTAAATCTTAATTTTATTTTGATTTTAGTTTTAATCTTAATATATAATAAATGATAACTGAACTAACCACTTATTAACTAATCAAATTGTTTTATTCTTTTTAAATTTGACTTTGATGATGTCATTAATCTATTTTCTATTTAATATTTTCAATCTACTTGGAGTACTAGTCCAAGTCTTGTAACACCTTACCAAAGGTTTCTATTATAGTTATTAATTAAATATTCTGGCCGTTAAAAAAGTTTTAAATGGAATTGAACATTGTATTTTAGAAAACATAAATTATTGTTGCTAATAGAATACAATTATATCTTTAAATATATATGTTTATTAATGTATAATACATGCAGTAATACAAACATGCATCTATCAAATAATTCGATTTTAAAAGACTTATCTTGAGTATATATATATATATATATAGCTCTTTATTCTTTACTTTCCATCATTACTTTGTGTTTTCAATAACAACAATTAGGTGATACATATGTATTTTGACCACGTGGATTCAGACATATGCGAACAAGAAACATATACCTAGCTCTAAAAGAAATACACATAATCCACCATCCATCAGATCAAATTTGGTGAAGAGAAAACATAGCTGCTGCATGACCTATACCAAACATTTATGTTAGCTACCTTTTATTGTAGTTGTAGTGGTATCAAGTTGTTGATTAGAGAAATACAAGTGTGTTTGTGTTAAAACTGTGAAGAAGTGAAGCTTATATCACTTGACATCAACTCTAGTGTTCAACATATAAAGATAGAAACCTCAAGGACTAAAGCTGGGCATTGTGATAGTTATCCTCTATATATTGACTCAATACTTGGACCTAGGGTTGTAGCCCACAGTTCATGTTCATTACATTTTCCAATCACTCATCTTCTATTTGCTCCTTACACCCACATATTGGGTTTGTGGCATATATAGTTTACATCTAGTAATCTTTAATAAGATATATGTGTTTGTGTGTGTATTTCTTTTCTTTTTGGAACCTACTACCTTAAGCATTTTCTATTTTTTTTTTTCTCAAATTTATTCCTTGATTTTTGAGGTTTGATTCGTTTCAATGAGTGAAGAAAATCTGTGGAATTGTTCTTAACAAGTGTTATGATTTTTGACTTTTATTATAGCATGTAGCTAGATTTAGGACTCGAGTCGACACACGGGCGTACTAATAGGGGTAAACATGTCCCCTCAGACTTAAACCCAGACTTAAACCCTGAGTGTACCCAGGTAGAGGTGCACAAAAAAACCGGTTAATCTAACCGACCCGGTACGTTACCGGGTAACCTAACCGGTTAGGAACCGGTATCGTACAAACCGATTATAGGTTACCATAAACCGTCGGTTAGGAACCGATCCTTACTTTCAAAACAAAAATCGATTATTAACTGGTTAACCTATAACCGGTTTTTTTACTGCAGAATAACCGGTTAACCTATATATTTATTACCTATCTGTATTATTTTATTTAAAACATACCCTAATTACACCCAAACCAAACCCGCCGCTCCCTTCATTCCTTTTATTCCTTTTCTATATAATGTTCTTCCCCAAATCAATGACACAAAAAAACCCGAAAAACCCTCACAAACCTTTAGATCGATCGAATAAAACCCTCACAAAAAACCCAAAAATAAACCCTCACAAACCTTATGCTAGTCTGCTCCTGTTATGTCTTGTTCTTGTTCTGTGTTCAGTTCTTGTTTCTGTGTTGTTTATTCTTGTTTGTAATATGTTCAGTATTCTGCTTTCAATTCTTATTAGCCATTCTGTTCTGTTTTTTGACAGTTCTTGAACTCTAAATGTTCAGTTCTTGTCTTCGGTGAACATTCTGTTCTGTTCGGTTAATTCTGCTTCTCCTGGTCTGCATTAATTATGTTTCTTGCTCTTTCAGTTAATAAAAACCGAAATAGGTTAACCTATATTGGTTAACCGGTTTTTATTAACCGAAATCGGTTTCACCGGTTAAGGTTTTTCCGTATACAAACCGGTTATTAACCGAAACCGGTTACTTTTTTTTACAAAAATAACCGGTTTCGGTTACTAAAAAAAATAACCGAAACCGGTTAACCTATATTTGCATATCTATACCCAGGCCAAGCCCTCTTGGAGTGACTCCTATACCCACCCCAAGGCTAGAACACGAGACCTCAAGAAAGAGATGTCCTTTACCACTGAGCTAAATGTTTAAGGACTAGTAAGCTATTAAGGATGGTACTCTGGGTGAATTACCCTTCGAAAATGGAACCATTAATTTGGAAACATTCGATGATGATTAATTTTTGTATAATTGGTCATTGCAAAAATAGACAACTTAAAAGTAATAAATATGATACTACTCGAAATGCAACCATTATCATCTGTACATATTTTATTAGGTTAATTTATTCATAGAAATAGAACACTCATCTTATGATTGAATGAACCAACATCGGTCATTTTTAATGTCCAATTAATGAGGTTAGTCAATATTAAACAACCATATACAGTGAAACCTCTATAAATTAATAATTTTGGGACCAACACATTTTTTCAATTTAACGAGATATTATTATATCGATAAATTAATAATTTATTAATTTAAAGAGGTTTATGATGTAAATTTTGAAGAAGACATTTGTGAGTATGAAACCTTGATTACCCATATGCATTATCAACATAAAATAGATGTGAATCACTTGCTAGATTATGCTAGTGAAAATAATAAATGTTATGAGGTTCAAAACATTGGAGAAATTGTGACGGATACCATTCAAAATCCGATTGATGACGAAGTTGAGGGTGATTTAAAGATAGAACTATTCACAACTTATTATTACAATACGAGTAAACAATGCCCAAACTCTTACACAACTTATTATTACAATACGAGTAAACAATGCCCAAACTCTTACACTGCATTCTTGAGTTTGATGAGATTTATCGATAAACTCAATATAGATTTAAAGTTCTACA
This sequence comes from Erigeron breviscapus, assembly GCA_034093135.1. Lineage (NCBI taxonomy): Eukaryota > Viridiplantae > Streptophyta > Magnoliopsida > Asterales > Asteraceae > Erigeron > Erigeron breviscapus. Next base: position 53,882,411 of record CM067168.1, on the reverse strand, counting down.
AAAAACAAGTGACTATATATCATTTTATACTAAAATTTGGAATATTTTAGTAATTATTAATTTATAGTTTCATTAAGACAAATATAAATACACTATGATTTCAAAAAAGTTATTATTTTATTGATTGGGGTCTAATTTTGTACTGGTCCCAACTTGGGACCAGACAAATTATTAGTTTTATCGAGGTTATTAATTTATCGAATATCAATTTATAGAGGTTCCAAGGTACTTAAATTTGTTAATTTAAGTAAGTCTAAAATCAAAGATTTTAATTGCGATAGCAACTTCAAAATAAGAAATGGAGATTTTGGCTTATGTCGTGCTCATGAAAAGTTCAGTTTCACAAATTGTGGTTTTATTTTCAATTTGTATTAAATCCACAATCATTGCACAAACGAAGAAATATGTATAAGTGATATTATCATTTTATTTGTTCATTTATTTACTTGTTTCTTTACTTATCATTCAATTATGTTTTAATTATTTTTAATTAGTTTTAAATCCAAAAAAGTCTTTCTTTCTTCACAAAAGCACATTTTAAAAGATTTTCATAACTTTTTAATTCATCGCTTTCTTGTTTGACATCATCTTAAGTTGGTGACAAGAGCAGTTAAGTTAGCATTGATAGCAAAAGAAAACGATTATCCCAAAGATTACAACTTATATGAGGCATGATAAGATGGAATGTTTAAGGTAACGGTTTCATGAATGGTGATTTTAAGGTGTGATTATAACTAATAAGGATCTACTCTTTCAGGTGCAGATTTTGGCTTTGGGGGCTTTATATTGATAACTATTTTTGTATTAGCTACTTTCTTTATAGAATTATTGTCTTATCTGAGGTAGACCTAAAATTTAGGAATACAATATAAGCCTCAAGCATAATGTTTGATGGGATATTTCATGAATTTCTGTAATGATATAAGTTCAAAGTATCTTTATTTGAGATGTTTTGACTCTAGAAGTTACACTCGGCGGCTTCAAGGTTGACAGAATTCACAAACGTTGGGAATCAATAAAGCACGAGCGGAGCCATAAATGTTTATCTCTCGACTGCTTTAACTGGGGTTAGAATATGGTGATATACAGCTTTTTGCAATAGGATCTTTGCTTCCAGCAATGGGGATTCATGCTTCTAAAACATCGTGTCATATAAAAGAAAACGACACATGATATGCAAAAGATTTTACAAATGAGAATAAAATGACGGGATTTGTTTGGGCAAACAAAATAGAAAGTGGACTATGGTTTGCTCAAGCAGAATGGAAAAAGTGTTGAGTAGCGATTCAAGTGCTGCCATCGTTGCCAATCATGTAAGTTTTGTTTAGTGATTTAAAGTTTGTTAGAGAGCTTTTGGATTGGAGTTTGCCTGCCTTGGAAAGAGTGGGAGTTGGTGAAGGATGTAAAGGGTATGGGTATGCATTGGAAGGCATTTACTGTCGAGAGAATGCTCTTCTGAAGATTATGAGTCTGACTTCTTAGGATGATAGGTATTCACTTAGTAATTTTGTTTGGCAAAGCTCATTTGATTGGCAATAATGGCAACACGCGAATCCTACTCTACATTCTTTCCACTTGGTGGAGCAAACAAGTCCTCTATCTTTTTTGTTTGCCTAGACAATTCCCATTCATTCTATTTTCACTTGTGAAATCTTTTGCATACATGGTGGCGTTTTCTTTTACATGCCATCATGTTTTAGTAGCATGAATATCCATTGTTGTAAGCAAAGATTCTAGTGCAAAAAGTTTTGTATCTCCATATGCTAACTCCATTAAAGCAGTCAAGTAATAAGCGTTTGTGGCCTCACTTGTGCTTTTTTAATTCATCATTACTGAACATCATGAGACCTCCCATCAAAGACTATGCGTGAGGCTTATACAATATTCCCCCATTCAGGTTTGTCTTTGCTAAAACTGGGAGAAAGTTTAAGTAAACTAGAGTCTACTAAGCATAGTGCCTGGAAGTAGGATTCATGGTTTATACATTCCACATACAAACATAATATATATAAAACTTATATAAACAAGCCTAATTCTAGACGTTTTTGTTAAATTTATAGCATCTTGATTGTTATTTATCTAATTTGGACTTGTTTTATATTTCATGTATTTCTGGAGGACTAAACTGGATCAAAAGGAAAAGATGGAAGCAGGAGGGCTGAAGCTGTACAAGTGAGAAGATAGAGGGGTGAAGAAGAAGTTGCAGCTCCTATATATACATAACACTGTTCCTCTTTTAGGGTTACAACACAATTTCTCTTTTTGAGCCGCATATAACCGTTAAACCCTCTCCATATATTTTTCATCTTATTATGGTCAATCTGATCATAATTCTGGTTATGTAATTCTGGTTATGTAATTCGATTGTGTTTGTCCCTTAGATCCATCACATAGTGGTTGGTTTATTGTATCTTATTTTTACTCTTTATTGTTAAACCTTGTTCGTCTATTAATCAAGATGATTAGTTCTTTCGAATATGTGTGTTTAGATCCTAAAATTTCTTCATGGTATCAGAGACAGGTTCATCTTTTTTAAGAAAAATCTTGATGTTTTTTAAAACCCCAAATCTGAAAACCCTAATTTAAAATTAAAAAAAAAACCCTTTTTTTTCTGGTTATTTATATACCTTATTTCCTTAAATCTGGCTTTATTATCTATTATTGTATCTCTTTCTTCTTTTGAGTTCAATCTTGGTTATAAGATTGTGATTCTTTGGAAGTCTTGAGTATATTCGTTGAATCCTTGGCTGTTCCAGGATTCTTTAAAAGTTGTGTTGCCTTTTTTTTCGATTAAGGAATTACTGTTGGCGACCCCACTGTAAGCTTCTCCTCCTACCCTTCTAGTAGCAAATTGTTTCTTCACTTGGAGTGCTCTAAGTGAGAAAAGTTTGGCCTATCAGTTGGGATCTCTATTTTCTGCACATCTTGTTGTTATTATTGCTTCTGCTGTTTACTTACCTGCTTTTGTGTGTTATCTGTTTGTTAAACATGAATATTTCTATTTATTGTGAGCTTATTATTGAGTCCTCTCGTATTGTGGTTAAGTTTTATATAAATATTGATTAATATCTTTGTCTGTCTAACTCCTCCTTGGTAAAAGAGCGGGTCCTCGAGCATACCTGTCAAGACACTGAAGTGTTCTTGAATCTGGCCTCTGCTCTTGCACCCTTTAGGTGTTTTGTTCTTTTTTCTTCCTTACTGCCTGCTGTTGTGTCTTTCTTGTTGTTGTGTTGATATCTCTGTTGCTTGCTCTCTTCTGTCACTATGGCTGATGTTTTGGATGAAAATTTGAGGAATCTTGAAGGTTTTATGAATGCTGATGAATATGCTCTTGGCACTCTTATTAGTAAACTTGACTTTGGTGACCCATTGTATTTACATGCCAGTGATACCACTGGAACACCCATAATTAACATAAAATTAAAAGGAACTGAAAATTATAAGGTGTGGGCATGTGCAATGGAACTTGCACTTGAAACAAAAAACAAAATTGGTTTTATAAATGGCACTTGTTTGAGGTCTGAGGACAATGAGGTTCTTGCAAAACAGTGGGATAGGTGCAATTATGTGGTTCTTTCTTGGATTCTTGGTTCTGTGTCTGAAGAGGTGTATCTAGGGCAAATTTTTTCAAAAGAGGCAGCCCTTGTTTGGCAAGAGCTTAAAGAAACATATGACAAAATTGATGGTTCAATTATTTTCAACCTGCATCATAAGATTAACTCTCTTTCTCAAAATGGCAGACCTATATCTGATTATTATCATACTCTTAACTCTCTTTGGAGGCAATATGATGCCCTTACCAAACTGCCTACTTGTGTGTGTGCTGCTGCTCCTGAATTCAAATCCTTCACTCAAAACATGAGACTAATGCAGTTTCTGATGGGACTTGATGAGGTTTATGTTCCTATCAGAAGTGGAATTTTAATGAAAGACCCTTTGCCTAATGTCAAAACAGCTTTTGCTATCATTTCTAGGGAGGAATCCCATAGAGGGATTGCCTCTCAAGACTCAAACCATAAAACTCAACACTCTGCTTTTGCTGCAAAACCCTTTGTGAGAAAATCTGCTGGGAGGGGGCAGGGTAATCATAACTGGAATCAAAACATGCATAACAACTTTGGAAATCAAAACAGGGGACCAAATCTTACTTTGAAATGTGATAACTGTCATAAATATGGTCATACCAAAGAAAGATGTTTTGAATTACATGGCTCTCCTAGTGGATACAAGAAACCTGTTTATCAAAACTTTGTTAGGAATACTTCTAGCAATCATGTTAATGTCAGTGAGAATCATGCTGTTAAACACCACTCTCCAAAACATCATTCTTCTGTGTATCAATACTCTCCTGCTTCAACCTCTCCCAGCACTGTTGCTGGACCTTCTGATACTCCTTTCAGTAATGAGCAGCTTTCTTATCTTATGAAAATGATTGATGAAAAGTCCAACTCAAAGCCTGTTCATTCAAACATGGCAGGTACCTTTTTCAACTCAAAACAGGGGACCAAATCTTACTTTGAAATGTGATAACTGTCATAAATATGGTCATACCAAAGAAAGATGTTTTGAATTACATGGCTCTCCTAGTGGATACAAGAAACCTGTTTATCAAAACTTTGTTAGGAATACTTCTAGCAATCATGTTAATGTCAGTGAGAATCATGCTGTTAAACACCACTCTCCAAAACATCATTCTTCTGTGTATCAATACTCTCCTGCTTCAACCTCTCCCAGCACTGTTGCTGGACCTTCTGATACTCCTTTCAGTAATGAGCAGCTTTCTTATCTTATGAAAATGATTGATGAAAAGTCCAACTCAAAGCCTGTTCATTCAAACATGGCAGGTACCTTTTTCAACTCAAACCATAAAACTCAACACTCTGCTTTTGCTGCAAAACCCTTTGTGAGAAAATCTGCTGGGAGGGGGCAGGGTAATCATAACTGGAATCAAAACATGCATAACAACTTTGGAAATCAAAACAGGGGACCAAATCTTACTTTGAAATGTGATAACTGTCATAAATATGGTCATACCAAAGAAAGATGTTTTGAATTACATGGCTCTCCTAGTGGATACAAGAAACCTGTTTATCAAAACTTTGTTAGGAATACTTCTAGCAATCATGTTAATGTCAGTGAGAATCATGCTGTTAAACACCACTCTCCAAAACATCATTCTTCTGTGTATCAATACTCTCCTGCTTCAACCTCTCCCAGCACTGTTGCTGGACCTTCTGATACTCCTTTCAGTAATGAGCAGCTTTCTTATCTTATGAAAATGATTGATGAAAAGTCCAACTCAAAGCCTGTTCATTCAAACATGGCAGGTACCTTTTTCAACTCAAACAGCTTCTTTAACTCAAATTTTGGAAGATTTTTCTGCTTTAATTCTTCTCAAACCTTTTCTAAAACCAGAAACAAATGGATTTCAGACTCTGGTGCTACACAACACATGACATGTTGTGAGCACTTACTTTTTAATGTTGTGGATGTTTCTCAACTTGGTATAACAGTTGGTCACCCTAATGGCACTCAAGCCAGGGTTCTTAAGATTGGAAATCTTAGACTTTCTGATAAAATCACTCTATTTGGTGTTCTATATGTGCCTGAGTATTGTGTGAACCTTCTTTCTGTTCATAATCTTGCTAGAGATAGCAGATTATTTATTTCTTTTGATGAAAATATGTGTTATATCCAGGATTTGAGAACAAGAACCTTGATGGGGACTGGTAAAGAGGCTGGTGGCCTCTACATCTTTGATGGTAACATCAAAGGTGAGACTGCCCTTTCCTGCAATAGCATGATTTCTGTTTGTTATGTTTCTGTGCATACTTGGCATCATAGGCTTGGTCACCCAGCTGATCAAGTCTTAAATATCTTGCAAGACCAACTGGATATTACTAATCCTTCTAACACATCACCTTGTGAAGTTTGCCATAAGGCAAAGCAAACCAGACTTCCCTTTCCTTTGAGTGATCACCAAAGCAAAGCTTTGGGTGAGCTTGTTCACCTTGATCTTTGGGGACCCTATAGGGTTCAAAGTAAGGAAGGCTTCAAGTACTTCCTTACTATTGTTGATGATTTTTCTAGAGCTGTGTGGGTTTACCTATTGAGAAGTAAAGATGAAACTTTTGATAACATAACAAGTTTTTGTAACTTATTAAAGAATCAGTTTCAAACCACTGTTAAAATTTTGAGAAGTGACAATGGTAGTGAGTTCATCAATCAAAGAATGAATCAATTTGTAAAACAAAATGGTATAACACATCAAACTTCTTGTGCCTATACCCCACAGCAAAATGGCATTGCTGAAAGGAAACATAGACATCTCTTAAATGTTTCTAGATCCCTTATGTTTCAGGGGGGAATTCCCTTGAATATGTGGCCTGAATGTGTTCTAACTGCTACCTTTCTTATAAACAGGTTACCCACTTCTGTCCTTTCTGGCAAATCCCCTTATGAGATGATATTTAAAACTGTTCCTAACCTTTCCTTTCTTAGAGTCTTTGGCAGTCTTTGTTTTGCTACCATCTTGAACAACTCTGATAAGTTTAGCTCAAGATCAAATAAATGTGTGTTAATTGGATATTCTGAAGGAAAAAAGGCTTATAAACTGTTTTGTTTGGAAAATAAAAGCATCCTTTATTCTAGGGATGTAAAGTTCTATGAAAATATATTTCCTTTTAAAATAAACAATGATCATTGTGTCAACAATGATCCTGGCACATCTCAAATAAACTTTTTTGATAATAAAATGTTTTTTGATGACCTTGGCTCTCTAAGTCCCAATGATGACAGGAAAGGGACTTCATATGGTGATGGTACTGGGGATGATGACTCTGGTAGCACATTTAGAGCTGCCACTCATCAAATTCCCAATGCAACACCCATTGAAGAGAATCCAAGTCCTGAGGGCAATTCTGATACTTCTCATGACTCTCAATCATCTCATAGGATTGACCAGACCATTGCCCAGACCATTGTTACTCAACCTAGTGAACTCAGAAGGTCAAACAGAACTACCAGACTTCCAAAAAACCTTGATGACTTTGTCCTTACCTCTAAGACCAAACACAATATTGCTAACTGTGTCAACTATGCTAAACTTAATTCTGAAAACTTGTGTTTTGTGGCAAACTTGAATAAACTTGTTGAACCAAATACCTTTGAAGAGGCCTGCAAGAACCCACTTTGGGTTGATGCAATGAATTCTGAAATTGAAGCCTTGTATAGGAACCACACTTGGACTCTCACACAACTACCTGAAAACAGAAAACCCATTGGCTGCAAGTGGGTTTATAAAATCAAGTATAAGTCAAATGGTGATGTGGATAGATATAAGGCAAGACTAGTTGCCAAAGGGTATGATCAAAAAATTGGTATTGATTTTGATGAGACCTTTTCACCAGTTGTTAAAATGGTAACTATAAGGTGCTTAATTGCTTTATCTGTTCAGAATAATTGGCCTATCTTTCAATTAGATATTAACAATGCCTTCCTTTATGGTGAACTTGATGAAGATGTTTATATGTTTCAACCACCTGGCTATCATTCTGTTTCTGATTCTAGAGTTTGTAAGCTTGATAAGTCTTTGTATGGGCTAAAACAAGCCCCTAGGAAATGGAATGAGAAACTTACTTCTTCTTTACTTGAAATTGGCTTTGTGCAAAGCAAAAGTGATTATTCCTTGTTTACCAGAAATTATGGCAACACTTTTGTTGCTTTACTTGTGTATGTTGATGACATTGTCATCACTGGCAATTCTGTTCTTGAAATTGAGAAATGTAAGTTGTTTTTGAAATCCAAGTTCTCTATCAAGGACCTTGGTAAATTGAGATATTTCTTGGGTATAGAAATTTTGGATTGTGATGATGGATTGTGTATGTCACAAAGGAAATACTGCTTGGACCTTTTGTCTGAATTTGGGCTGTTAGGATGTAAGCCCACTCAAACTCCCATTGAAACCAATCTTGTGCTTGACAACAATGATGAAACTGATAAACCCTTAAACAATATCACTGAATACCAGAAATTGGTAGGAAAACTTATCTATTTGACTCTCACCAGACCAGACATCTCCTATGCTGTTCATATCTTGAGTCAGTTTATGCATAGCCCTCATGACTCTCATTTAAGGCTGGCTATGAGGGTGATCAGGTACCTAAAGAACTCACCAGGTAATGGCATCCTTTTTAAAAGGAATTCTTCTCTCACTCTCTCTGCTTATGTTGATTCTGACTGGGCCAAGAAGGCAACTGCCAGAAAAAGTATCACAGGATACATACTTTTCTTAGGTAGTTGCCCCATTGCTTGGAAAAGTAAAAAACAGCAAACTATCTCTAGATCTTCTGCTGAAGCAGAGTTTAGAGCTCTAGGTGCTGTCACATGTGAAATAATGTGGGTCTTAAAAATTCTGGAGGAATTGGGTGTTCCAAAAACTAAACCTACTAAAGTTTTTTGTGATAGTAAGGCTGCACTGCAGATAGCAGCCAATCCAGTCTTCCATGAGAAGACAAAACACTTTGAGATTGATCTTTTTTTCATTAGAGAAAAAATTCTGTTGGGAGTCATTGAAACTGTCAAAATCTCTTCACATGACAATATTTCTGATGTGTTTACCAAAGGTTTACCTTTGGATCAACACAAATACCTGTGCACTAAACTTGGGTTGTTTGATCCCTTCTCACAATCAAGTTGAGGAGGGGTGTTAAATTTATAGCATTTTGATTGTTATTTATCTAACTTGGACTTGTTTTATATTTCATGTATTTCTGGAGGACTAAACTGGATCAAAAGGAAAAGATGGAAGCAGGAAGGCTGAAGCTGTACAAGTGAGAAGATAGAGGGGTGAAGAAGAAGTTGCAGCTCCTATATATACATAACACTGTTCCTCTTTTAGGGTTACAACACAATTTCTCTTTTTGAGCCGCATATAACCGTTAAACCCTCCCCATATATTTTTCATCTTATTATGGTCAATCTGATCATAATTCTGGTTATGTAATTCGATTGTGTTTGTCCCTTAGATCCATCACATAGTGGTTGGTTTATTGTATCTTATTTTTACTCTTTATTGTTAAACCTTGTTCGTCTATTAATCAAGATGATTAGTTCTTTCGAATATGTGTGTTTAGATCCTAAAATTTCTTCAGTTTTTGCCTTTTGCAGTACGATTTGGTAGTTCGCAGTACATGATACTGCAGTAGCGCAGGTATGTTGTAATTTCAAGATACTTTTTGCAACCTAGTTTCCCCTTAAAAGCCCAGGATGCACAATGCGGGTTCATTTTTATTGTTTTATTTTGGTTCCTGGCCAGCAACGCTAGTAGTGTTTGGGTCCGAATGTGTTAAATTGTACACGGAAAACAAAAAGAGGAGAAGCTTAGGAAACACTGAATTAGTGTGTAAGGCCACAATCAATTGGACTGTGGTCAACCTCATATTCAATGCAATTTGCGAAATCTTGGGTGGAACTGATGGCGGCGTTTTGGGGTCTGGAGGCAGGTTTATTCTCAACCATCTTTTACTTGAGATCGGTGTCATACCAGGTACACACAAATGGAAGTAAATGTCATAATTTATCATATGGTACAATTGTACATTGTCATATTATGAACTGATTTCAATCAACCTGTGAACAACCAAATTAGCAGTTTACTTTAAGTTAAAAAATTGTACAGTAGCCCGCCTTAAATAAAATTTTCTTATACATCGATTATTAAAAAAAACAACTTAGTAATTCTGGCAGAAATTAAATGGCTTGTTAACTTAAGTGAAACAAAGTTGGTTATCTTCTTTTGCAATTAGCTCTTTGAATAAACTACCGGCAGACATGTTTGTCACCATCATGAAAATGATATATTTTTATTTACGTTTTGTTGCTTGTTTCTTTTCATAGGTGGCAAGCGCAACAACGACATTTGTGATGGTGTTCCCATCCTCTCTGTCCTTGTTCCTTGGTCGAGTTCTATCTACTCAAGAGGTATCACCCTTACGGTATTAAACAGTTTATTCAAGTACCTAACTATCTGAAAATGATTTCCACTAGACCATTAAGTTTTTCTATTTCTTAAATTATATCAAAGACAAACAAGATGATAGGGAATTACACTAAAACCACACCTGACCACCCTAAACTTGCACCAGTACTAGGAATTACATTAATGAACTTAACCAACCCAAACTATGAAAACAAAAGAACCGACCCCAACAAAAATCAGTGAGAATGTAGAAGTCCAACTGAGGTGAACACCCAGACATCCAAGCCCAATCAAAGCTTATCCACTTAGGGGCAGTCACCCCATAGAAAGAAGGGAAACAAGTTGAAAAAAATTTGTAGAAAGCATTGAAACCAGTTTCTAGGTATTAATTTTTTTATATGAAAATGATATATTTTTATTTACGTTTTGTTGCTTGTTTCTTTTCATAGGTGGCAAGCGCAACAACGACATTTGTGATGGTGTTCCCATCCTCTCTGTCCTTGTTCCTTGGTCGAGTTCTATCTACTCAAGAGGTATCACCCTTACGGTATTAAACAGTTTATTCAAGTACCTAACTATCTGAAAATGATTTCCACTAGACCATTAAGTTTTTCTATTTCTTAAATTATATCAAAGACAAACAAGATGATAGGGAATTACACTAAAACCACACCTGACCACCCTAAACTTGCACCAGTACTAGGAATTACATTAATGAACTTAACCAACCCAAACTATGAAAACAAAAGAACCGACCCCAACAAAAATCAGTGAGAATGTAGAAGTCCAACTGAGGTGAACACCCAGACATCCAAGCCCAATCAAAGCTTATCCACTTAGGGGCAGTCACCCCATAGAAAGAAGGGAAACAAGTTGAAAAAAATTGTAGTAGCTTAAATAAAATTTTCTTATACATCGATTATTAAAAAAAACAACTTAGTAATTCTGGCAGAAATTAAATGGCTTGTTAACTTAAGTGAAACAAAGTTGGTTATCTTCTTTTGCAATTAGCTCTTTGAATAAACTACCGGCAGACATGTTTGTCACCATCATGAAAATGATATATTTTTATTTACGTTTTGTTGCTTGTTTCTTTTCATAGGTGGCAAGCGCAACAACGACATTTGTGATGGTGTTCCCATCCTCTCTGTCCTTGTTCCTTGGTCGAGTTCTATCTACTCAAGAGGTATCACCCTTACGGTATTAAACAGTTTATTCAAGTACCTAACTATCTGAAAATGATTTCCACTAGACCATTAAGTTTTTCTATTTCTTAAATTATATCAAAGACAAACAAGATGATAGGGAATTACACTAAAACCACACCTGACCACCCTAAACTTGCACCAGTACTAGGAATTACATTAATGAACTTAACCAACCCAAACTATGAAAACAAAAGAACCGACCCCAACAAAAATCAGTGAGAATGTAGAAGTCCAACTGAGGTGAACACCCAGACATCCAAGCCCAATCAAAGCTTATCCACTTAGGGGCAGTCACCCCATAGAAAGAAGGGAAACAAGTTGAAAAAAATTTGTAGAAAGCATTGAAACCAGTTTCTAGGTATTAATTTTTTTTGATATTAATTTTTATGCAGCGCTACCTGATGGTGTATCAATTTTGGGCAGTTTTGAGGGTCAATTCTTTGTCATAAAACTTATTGTATTCCTAAAGAGGGCTTCTCTCGTTGTCTTCATTCTTTCCGGTGTTATCTTTGCTTGTGCCCTGACAATGGGTAACTTTCTAAATCCTTGTATCCTATGATGTATATTCAAGATATTAAGTTTTACATTATACTTACATATATAGTTGGTCTTATATGCACGGGAGTTATTTGTTTTGAGAAACGCATTAGGATGTTGCACAATCATGGAATTTCTGAGTTCTAGTAGTCAATAGACACTCAGAACATAAGTGTTGGTATTATGTACAAAATTATGTCCATTGGCCAATTGACCCCACAGAGAATGCTGTCATTAGTTCACCTCATATTCATTGTTGCAAAATGTCGGGTACATGTGAAAAGCGGGTTTTGGGGCAGATTGAAATGTTGAGTACTTTGTTAACTACACTGCATATTAGCACCGAATAAACGTCTCCCTGCAAGACCAACGTCATGGTTGGGGACCAACATATACGTCTTCCTGCAAGACAAACGTCATGGTTGGGGACCAACATATACGTCTTCCTGCAAGACAACGTCATGGTTGGGGACCAACATATACGTCTTCCTGCAAGACCAACGTCATGGTTGGGGACCAACATATACGTCTTCCTGCAAGACCAACGTCATGGTTGGGGACCAACATATACGTCTTCCTGCAAGACCAACGTCATGGTTGGGGACCAACATATACGTCTTCCTGCAAGACAAACGTCATGGTTGGGGACCAACATATACGTCTTCCTGCAAGACCAACGTCATGGTTGGGGACCAACATATACGTCTTCCTGCAAGACCAACGTCATGGTTGGGGACCAACATATACGTCTTCCTGCAAGACCAACGTCATGGTTGGGGACCAACATATACGTCTTCCTGCAAGACCAACGTCATGGTTGGGGACCAACATATACGTCTTCCTGCAAGACAAACGTCATGGTTGGGGACCAACATATACGTCTTCCTGCAAGACCAACGTCATGGTTGGGGACCAACATATACGTCTTCCTGCAAGACCAACGTCATGGTTGGGGACCAACATATACGTCTTCCTGCAAGACCAACGTCATGGTTGGGGACCAACATATACGTCTTCCTGCAAGACCAACGTCATGGTTGGGGACCAACATATACGTCTTCCTGCAAGACAAACGTCATGGTTGGGGACCAACATATACGTCTTCCTGCAAGACCAACGTCATGGTTGGGGACCAACATATACGTCTTCCTGCAAGACCAACGTCATGGTTGGGGACCAACATATACGTCTTCCTGCAAGACCAACGTCATGGTTGGGGACCAACATATACGTCTTCCTGCAAGACCAACGTCATGGTTGGGGACCAACATATACGTCTTCCTGCAAGACAAACGTCATGGTTGGGGACCAACATATACGTCTTCCTGCAAGACCAACGTCATGGTTGGGGACCAACATATACGTCTTCCTGCAAGACCAACGTCATGGTTGGGGACCAACATATACGTCTTCCTGCAAGACCAACGTCATGGTTGGGGACCAACATATACGTCTTCCTGCAAGACCAACGTCATGGTTGGGGACCAACATATACGTCTTCCTGCAAGACAAACGTCATGGTTGGGGACCAACATATACGTCTTCCTGCAAGACCAACGTCATGGTTGGGGACCAACATATACGTCTTCCTGCAAGACCAACGTCATGGTTGGGGACCAACATATACGTCTTCCTGCAAGACCAACGTCATGGTTGGGGACCAACATATACGTCTTCCTGCAAGACCAACGTCATGGTTGGGGACCAACATATACGTCTTCCTGCAAGACAAACGTCATGGTTGGGGACCAACATATACGTCTTCCTGCAAGACCAACGTCATGGTTGGGGACCAACATATACGTCTTCCTGCAAGACCAACGTCATGGTTGGGGACCAACATATACGTCTTCCTGCAAGACCAACGTCATGGTTGGGGACCAACATATACGTCTTCCTGCAAGACCAACGTCATGGTTGGGGACCAACATATACGTCTTCCTGCAAGACAAACGTCATGGTTGGGGACCAACATATACGTCTTCCTGCAAGACCAACGTCATGGTTGGGGACCAACATATACGTCTTCCTGCAAGACCAACGTCATGGTTGGGGACCAACATATACGTCTTCCTGCAAGACCAACGTCATGGTTGGGGACCAACATATACGTCTTCCTGCAAGACCAACGTCATGGTTGGGGACCAACATATACGTCTTCCTGCAAGACAAACGTCATGGTTGGGGACCAACATATACGTCTTCCTGCAAGACCAACGTCATGGTTGGGGACCAACATATACGTCTTCCTGCAAGACCAACGTCATGGTTGGGGACCAACATATACGTCTTCCTGCAAGACCAACGTCATGGTTGGGGACCAACATATACGTCTTCCTGCAAGACCAACGTCATGGTTGGGGACCAACATATACGTCTTCCTGCAAGACAAACGTCATGGTTGGGGACCAACATATACGTCTTCCTGCAAGACCAACGTCATGGTTGGGGACCAACATATACGTCTTCCTGCAAGACCAACGTCATGGTTGGGGACCAACATATACGTCTTCCTGCAAGACCAACGTCATGGTTGGGGACCAACATATACGTCTTCCTGCAAGACCAACGTCATGGTTGGGGACCAACATATACGTCTTCCTGCAAGACAAACGTCATGGTTGGGGACCAACATATACGTCTTCCTGCAAGACCAACGTCATGGTTGGGGACCAACATATACGTCTTCCTGCAAGACCAACGTCATGGTTGGGGACCAACATATACGTCTTCCTGCAAGACCAACGTCATGGTTGGGGACCAACATATACGTCTTCCTGCAAGACCAACGTCATGGTTGGGGACCAACATATACGTCTTCCTGCAAGACAAACGTCATGGTTGGGGACCAACATATACGTCTTCCTGCAAGACCAACGTCATGGTTGGGGACCAACATATACGTCTTCCTGCAAGACCAACGTCATGGTTGGGGACCAACATATACGTCTTCCTGCAAGACCAACGTCATGGTTGGGGACCAACATATACGTCTTCCTGCAAGACCAACGTCATGGTTGGGGACCAACATATACGTCTTCCTGCAAGACAAACGTCATGGTTGGGGACCAACATATACGTCTTCCTGCAAGACAAACGTCATGGGTATATTGAAAGCTGCAAGTTCATAGAATTTTGTTGGAATGATTCTCTCCATGTATTTTCTTTGATTGAGATGTTTATTATGAAACTAGCTTATGACCTGTATTTTCTTTAATGGTCTATGGTTTTTTTTTTTTTTTTTTTTTTTCGTTTTTTTTGTTCCTCGTATTTATATTAGGGTTTTAATGGCTATGGTTAGACAAATCCTTGATAATATTTCGTAGGCTTGTCAAACATCAATAGTTGATAACGCTCTAAAGATACATTTTTTCCTTCTTTCATATTCCCATTGCCTTTACCATCTTCATTCTCTATAATAATGCTATAACAGTACTCATTTTCGCTCTTTCTTATTACCATTGCCTTTACCATCTTCATTCTCTATAATAATGCTATAACAGTACTCATTTTCGCTCTTTCTTATTACCATTGCCTTTACATTATTGCTGCTTACTATTTTGCCTTTGTTTAATTTATATGTTATTTGACTGAAAATGGTGAAACTTTACATGGTGATGGTTCTTATTTCAATTTTTTTTGTTGCAGACACTCTGGATATGTAATATGTTTGTCATGTGAGTCATACTACTTTATAAGGAAAACTTATGTAACCAGGTGTTGCTTTCTTTTTCTTGTGCTGATATAATGATTTTGCTGCCTTAGAAGTTCCAATATTTCCGCATCTATATACTTCCCATGAGTCCGGGCCAGAGTATATGATGACGTACCTAGCTTAAATACTATTAACGCTAGTAAATAAGCCAAAGTTCGCTAATGCTATTCCACCTAATGCATAGCTATGGCCAAGTACTACCAAGGTCGTAGCCCTTTCCCTGCAGGCCGCAGCCTTCCCGCTGCTGGTCGTGACTGTAGCCAAGGCTTTAGGCTGGAAGTTCCATGACGTCGGTCATAGCGACGTCTAACAAACTCTGCAACAACTTTGTCTCTTCCTCGCAAGGGTCAAATGCTTATGTATAAAACGACACACCGAATAAACGTCTCCCTGCAAGACCAACGTCATGGTTGGGGACCAACATATACGTCTTCCTGCAAGACAAACGTCATGGTTGGGGACCAACATATACGTCTTCCTGCAAGACAAACGTCATGGCTGGGGACCAACAAGCTGACCTACCCTTGACCTCTATAAATACCCCTTCATTGGCTCACTTCTAAGACCAATGAACAACACACAAAAACACACACACTTCACACTTGGTGGCGTGAGATCAACACCTTGATTTCACACCAGTTGGGAATCGCCAGCAAGTCTAAAACATCTCTCAAACCCTTTTTTCCATACAAGATTAACCCCAAGACCTTAAGCGAGAATCCTTGCTTAAACAAGTGGCGCCATCCTGCAATATCTACGTAATCTTGTAACGAAAAACAAAACAAAAAAACATGTCGGCGGAGGGCCCAACGGAGCCTCCGGGCTTCGACCCTCCTCAAAATGAGTCATCCGTAAACAGAAACTCATCTCGCA
Organism: Erigeron breviscapus; assembly: GCA_034093135.1. Classification (NCBI taxonomy): domain Eukaryota; kingdom Viridiplantae; phylum Streptophyta; class Magnoliopsida; order Asterales; family Asteraceae; genus Erigeron; species Erigeron breviscapus. The sequence goes on along the minus strand of CM067168.1, from coordinate 53,866,099 downwards.
TAACACCAACGGCTAGACAGATGGAGGAGCTAGCCCCGTTGATGAGAGAATACCTCCGGAGGATGAATATGGATAGTGTGCGTACTCGCCTGACTTACTCAGATGACAGCGAATCCGTAGACGAAGAGATAGAAGCGGAAACACCCCCTCCAGGACACCACGCGAACAGAGCTGAAGCGAGGGTGCACTTTCGCGAGGCACCACGGAGACGCTTCAATGGTAATCCACAAAACCCACAACCGCAAGGTCCAAATCTACCACCTATGGCCGCGGAGCAAGTGCACAATCTGAGGCAAACGTACAACCCCACATATCATGGCTACAGCCAACCATACCCTCCACATAATGACCATTTCACTCCTCAGAGCCAATACTTTACGCCGCAGCCCACACATAGTTCGCGGTATGCCTATAGTCAACCTTTCACTCCGCAGCCTACCGGACCACAGCCGATGCATACACCCAACGCACACCCTTTTCCCCCAACTTACACACAAAACTTTAATCAATATCAACAACAAACAATGTTTACTAACCCAGCCACCGGACAGTCCCAACCCTCGTGGCTTCCAAGCGAGCAAGACATGATGATTCAAACAGAGCCGGGGCCGTTCGTACAATGGATTGAAGACTATCCGTTGCCATCCGGAGGGTTGCCGAAAGGAATAGAAATGTATGATGGCAAGGGTGATCCCGACAATCATCTGAAGCATTTTAATGGCATGATCAAGATGCAACGTTGGAATGTGCCGGTTGCCTGCCACATGTTTGCTCTTACTATGAAGGATGTAGCCCGTGCTTGGGTAGATGGGCTACCAGTAGGTAGTGTAGTAAACTTTGAAGATTTTAAGAGAAAGTTCAGATCCCACTTCAGCCAGCAGAGGAAATACCAGAAGATCCATTTGGAAGCACACAACATAAAGAGAAGAGAAGGTGAAAGCATACGCAATTTCATAACGCGATATACAGATGAAACATCACTCATCAAGGGTCTGGCTGAAAGTCAAAAGATATCCGGTTTCGTACACGGCCTAAGATTTAAACCCTTAGTCGAATTCCTGTCTACGGACCTCCCACAGACATATACAGCTCTTACCGACAAGACGCACAATTTCCTGCTTGCAAAAGACACAGTTGGAAATTTGGGAGGGGCAGAGCCAGTAGAAGGAAGTCCATACTTCAATCCGCAGCCCTATGGAAGGGGCGGAGGACGAGGCCGGAGGGGTCGTGGAGGCAGGGGGCACCATTTCTCTCCATATCAAAGAACGCATGATCATGCTCCTGCCAACCATGGTACCCTGAATAACACACAAAGACCCCCACGGGACGTGTTAGCCACCGAAAGGTCACCGCCAAAGCCGAGATCACAACAGCAGGGGAAAGACATGAGCAAATTTTGTGATTATCACAACGTTCGTGGACATGACACGAACGATTGCAAAGTATTTAAAGCCAAAGTAGAAGAAGCAGCCAAAACCGGAAGGCTAACCCAGTTTCTAAAAAATTTGAAAGAACAAGGACCTAAGGATAACCAGGGAAGGCGAGACAACACTGAGTCTCAGGTGGCAAGACCGGAGGCAATGGAAGCACCCATAACCATGATAATTGGCAAAATCCATAACTACAAAACGAAAAGAGAGAAATACATCAAGGAACAAATAAGTAAGACAACTATAACAAAGCTTATGACAAGTAAAGCATATAGAAACATCTACAATAGAAATAATAAAAGCCATGGGAACAAGTTTCAAGCCTCCATACCCTTCCCATCAGCACCAATAACGCGGGGAGTAGCAGGATGAAAACTCCATGTGTTGCTCAATTTGGCAAGATATAAGGCCCCCTCGGGAAGGGTACGACATCGTACAGGCGGATCAACTAACCTAGCGGCCAAGGCGGCATCATACCCAGTAGTGGGTAAAGAATCCGCTGGCATACTCCCAACATCCCGCTTACTTAAGGCCTGATAATGGTCGGGATCAATAACGTCGGAGTTCACATAAAAAAACCTAGACTTCCATCCCTTGATGGAATCTTTCACAGCATACATACAACTACCCGCGGGAGATTTAGCTCTTTTTTCGATAGTATACCAATCACCCGAAACACCCAACTTAAAGAACAAACAAAAAAGAGCGACTGTAGGTTCGCCCCCGAGGGCACGACAGTACGCCTCAAACATGGAGATCCGTAATGCACCGAAAGGAGTAAGTTTAGAGACATGGCAACTATAGTAATGGAGCACATCTAAGAAAAATTTAGTAAAGGGAAGGCGAACATTTCCTCTCTCAAAAGTAGCACAATAAAGAGCCATTTTCCCTTCCGGAACACTCTTTACGGTGTCGGAAGGCCGCGGCAGGGTATAACCCTTATGGAAGGGAAACCTATGCTTTGAAAGAAAGGAGGCAAAATCATCTCTATTAAGGGAACAAAAGCGAAGATGTCAATCTTTCCTATCACCGATCTCAAAAGCATCAAAATAAAGCAAAAAGGCAAAAACCAACCTTAAGAAGTAGGTGCGGCGGAGACCGGAGCTAGTAAGTAGCAGGCTGCGGCGACGGTGGAACACACTAAGATGAGCTTACGGATCGATTGAGTAAAGTGTTGTGATGTGCCTCAATGTATACATATTTCTCACATCTTATTTGGACGTTTTGCATACGATTTATAGCCATTTATACATGTTTTGTGGTACTTTATGGTATTTGCGAGTGGTTTCAGGTCCACAGTAGGTACATCGCTCATAAATGGTAGAAAACGGCGTAGGAATGGTCCATATGCACTAACGTTGGAAGCATGGTCGAAAACGAAGCAGAATGAACGAAAACTGAAGAACCTCGCGGCGCGACCTTTGGCCCTCGCGGCGCGAGATGTTCACGATCCCGATCACCAGCCTAGTCGCGATTTCGTTCACCGATCGCCAGCAGACCTCGCGGCGCGAGTAGAATTTCTCGCGGCGCGACCTATCAAGAAAAGTCGCGGCGCGAGTTGCGAAGTCGCGGCGCGAGTTTTTGGTCTGAAACCCTCTGTTCGAATTGTGGAAGACATCGCGGCGCGAGGAATGGGGCTCGCGGCGCGACTTCGAGCTGACAATGTGTTTTTCTCTCTCCTGGGGTATAAATACCAACACCCACTCAACCCTAAAGAGAATCTTGGACACTCCAGCCTCCACTTTTTCTCTCTAGCAGTTTTTGAAGGATTTCCAAGGGTTTTTACTTCCCAAATATCATTTGAAGATTTGAAGACTAATTTTGGCTATAGTTACTTATTGTGGCTCGGTTGTAACTTCGATTTGGAATTCTCCTAAATATTTGGTACATTATGTTCTCTTATTTAATTGAATCTTTGTTCTTTTTCATTATGAGTAGCTAAACCTCCTTACATCTATGAAGATGAAGTGAAACAATTAGTCATAGTTGCATAATATTTTGAATTCAAGTTGGTTTTACTTAACATTTTGTCAAGATCTTATTGAAGTGATTTCTTCTACTTAATCTTGTGTCCTTGGTGATATTTGTGTTTTTCGATAGTGGTACTAGTTGAATGCAAGTATTATTTTAGTTGTTTGTCTATGAGCAACTCTTGCTAGGTCATGGTATGATAGTAAAGGATACAAATTAATAGAAATTACTTTGGTAAGTGGATTTAACGGATGGTGGTACCACGTTTCTTTCACAAAGATGAAATTGTTATTTAAATAATCAACAAACTAGTTAGTTCAAGGAATTGTAATAAGGATGGTGGTACCACTTGTTGCAAGAAATTGAGTTGATTAGGTGATTGAGTCGATTTTACAAACGGAGTGCACGCCGAATGTTTTCTGTCTTGTCACGATTATTATCACCAACATATAAAGAATTTTGAGCTTAACCATATGCAACCTAGACTTCTTGTGTAGCGGATTCGACATAGATGGCTTTTAATCATTTGATTACAACAAAAATCTTTTCGTATACTCTCGAGTGACACCGGTTGAGTATTTTACTTTACTTGTTAATTTCTTAGTTTCCTGATACGCGAAGTGACAACTCGGTCACAAACCAAACTTGTACTTGTTTCACAGTTTTCACAACTTTTAGTACAACAGTCAGTCCTTGTGTTCGATCCTGGTCTTGCCAGTTACCTATATTACATACGAACGGGTACACTGCCCGTAAGTGTGTTGTAGTCAGTTAACGGTAGACCTTGTTATAAATTTTTAAACTAGATTTCACACATCAAGTTTTTGGCGCCGCTGCCGGGGAGGTTTTTCATTGTTCCTTTCTACATTTTGCATTTTTCCCTTTTTCCCATTATTCGCCTTAGTTATTCGTCCATTGAGGACAATGTACAACTTAAGTGTGGGGAGGGGGATGGTAAACTGGAAAAATGAAAAATTTTGAAGTTTCTTTCCTTTACTAGCATTTTGGTTATGTTTTTAAATTTTTGAGGCTATAGGTTTTATGCAAAGACGAGAAATGAGGACCTAGAATTTTGTTAATTTAGGATAAAACTAGAGATTAGTTACCTTTAGCTTTCCTTTTCTAGTGCTTAGTGCTTGTGGCATTTCATCGTTCCAAGGGGTCATAGGCTTGCTCCGAACTTCAATATAATCTAGGTTGCTTGCTAATTGTACCTTAATGATGAATCAAATGTGAATAATAGCTTCACTAGACGATGTATTGGTAGGCACCGCTTGAGGTTCCATTTGAAATTTTGCAAATTGTGTGCACAAAGTGCTTGAAATGTATTAATTATGCTTGTGGTAATTCGACTTAACATATGGTTTGCACACCGGATGTCCGGTCCTTAATTCCTATGTTATAGGTTGTAGCTCTAGTCATTATGTTGGGTCTTTATATCGGGGTGTCTGGGGTGCTTCGGCATCAAACGGGTGGCACATGCGGGAACGCGCGCAAAACATTTTTCAATAGTCTAGTGCCAATGTGGGCTTTGAGATTCGAATAAGTAGGTCCTTGGGGTAACTTCGTTTTACCTAACTCACCTAAAGCTTCCAACTTGGGATGAGTTGTCCGAAAGTTCGTTACGCGGGTCTCATAGAAACTCACGGGTATAAATTATAAAACATTTTGTTCTCGTATGTGTTAGTGTTTAGAGCATGGTCTCTGGATATGCAACCCAACCTTGAGTTCTGGCGTATGTCTCTTAACGATACTTAGGTATCCGTAGCGAACCGCTGGCCGGACGCTTAAAGTGCACTTTCGTATGATCACCTAATGTGTGGATAGAGTTGCAATTCTAGACCGTAGGAGTATGTTGTGTCGAGGGACTCATAAGTATAACGTAATGAAAACCTTATGGAAAACCGAGGGCATGTGTGCTTAAGTGGACAAAAATACCGGTAATCATGGTGGAATATTGCTTATGTTGCCAATAATAATTGTGAAGCTTGCTAGTGGATTATAAGCTTAGTAAGAACGAGCTTAAGATCAATTGGAACGATAGAAATGTTCAAGAGGTGTTAACACAAGCATAGGTGGGATTCTAATTGTAACCGAAAGATGGTTTTGCCTTAGATTAGTCGAATTTTCTGATTTCGTCTTAAACTTTGCTCATTAGTTTTTAAATGCATTTGCTTTTGGTATTCAACACCGCTTGGTTGGAAACTTCTCATTTAACTAATTTTGTTTTGACATTTTGATTTATTGGGTTATTGAGAATTGGTTTAAGTGCATACTTGCTTGAGGGCAAGCAAGGTTTAAGTGTGGGGAGGTTTGATGTGCCTCAATGTATACATATTTCTCACATCTTATTTGGACGTTTTGCATACGATTTATAGCCATTTATACATGTTTTGTGGTACTTTATGGTATTTGCGAGTGGTTTCAGGTCCACAGTAGGTACATCGCTCATAAATGGTAGAAAACGGCGTAGGAATGGTCCATATGCACTAACGTTGGAAGCATGGTCGAAAACGAAGCAGAATGAACGAAAACTGAAGAACCTCGCGGCGCGACCTTTGGCCCTCGCGGCGCGAGATGTTCACGATCCCGATCACCAGCCTAGTCGCGATTTCGTTCACCGATCGCCAGCAGACCTCGCGGCGCGAGTAGAATTTCTCGCGGCGCGACCTATCAAGAAAAGTCGCGGCGCGAGTTGCGAAGTCGCGGCGCGAGTTTTTGGTCTGAAACCCTCTGTTCGAATTGTGGAAGACATCGCGGCGCGAGGAATGGGGCTCGCGGCGCGACTTCGAGCTGACAATGTGTTTTTCTCTCTCCTGGGGTATAAATACCAACACCCACTCAACCCTAAAGAGAATCTTGGACACTCCAGCCTCCACTTTTTCTCTCTAGCAGTTTTTGAAGGATTTCCAAGGGTTTTTACTTCCCAAATATCATTTGAAGATTTGAAGACTAATTTTGGCTATAGTTACTTATTGTGGCTCGGTTGTAACTTCGATTGGAATTCTCCTAAATATTTGGTACATTATGTTCTCTTATTTAATTGAATCTTTGTTCTTTTTCATTATGAGTAGCTAAACCTCCTTACATCTATGAAGATGAAGTGAAACAATTAGTCATAGTTGCATAATATTTTGAATTCAAGTTGGTTTTACTTAACATTTTGTCAAGATCTTATTGAAGTGATTTCTTCTACTTAATCTTGTGTCCTTGGTGATATTTGTGTTTTCGATAGTGGTACTAGTTGAATGCAAGTATTATTTTAGTTGTTTGTCTATGAGCAACTCTTGCTAGGTCATGGTATGATAGTAAAGGATACAAATTAATAGAAATTACTTTGGTAAGTGGATTTAACGGATGGTGGTACCACGTTTCTTTCACAAAGATGAAATTGTTATTTAAATAATCAACAAACTAGTTAGTTCAAGGAATTGTAATAAGGATGGTGGTACCACTTGTTGCAAGAAATTGAGTTGATTAGGTGATTGAGTCGATTTTACAAACGGAGTGCACGCCGAATGTTTTCTGTCTTGTCACGATTATTATCACCAACATATAAAGAATTTTGAGCTTAACCATATGCAACCTAGACTTCTTGTGTAGCGGATTCGACATAGATGGCTTTTTAATCATTTGATTACAACAAAAATCTTTTCGTATACTCTCGAGTGACACCGGTTGAGTATTTTACTTTACTTGTTAATTTCTTAGTTTCCTGATACGCGAAGTGACAACTCGGTCACAAACCAAACTTGTACTTGTTTCATAGTTTTCACAACTTTTAGTACAACAGTCAGTCCTTGTGTTCGATCCTGGTCTTGCCAGTTACCTATATTACATACGAACGGGTACACTGCCCGTAAGTGTGTTGTAGTCAGTTAACGGTAGACCTTGTTATAAATTTTTAAACTAGATTTCACACATCAAGTTTTTACGGCGAAATCGAGGTCGCGGCCCAAATTAGATAAGGTGCCGCTAGGTGAGGCTACCGTACAGCTACGGTTGTGCCGCGACACACATAAACACGCTCGAGAGAAAAAGAAAACACGAAGGAGCGACCGGGCTATGATTGGCTGCGGCTGCGGTCGAGTTTAAATAAGCAAGTTGGGCTATGATAGGTTGCGGCCGAGATATGAGTGGCCCCGGCCGGTTGCGGCACACACACACATAAAGAAAAAAAAAAGGGGTGGAGAAAGTGAAGATAAGAAAAAGAGAATGACCTAATTTCCTCTATTTATAGTGGAATAAATGGGTCGGGCCAAGAGCATATAAGAGCCCGTGATGGAGCCCCACCTGGATCGCAACACGTGTACACTTCGAAGGTTTAGGATCGGAGCATATAATTTTTTCCTTTTTTTATTTATTATATATAATTAAAAAAAAATGAGGAATGATAATATATAATAATAAATATGCACAGTAGCAGTGGGATGCAGCTAAAACAAACAAGTTGTTTGTTTCAAAAATTTTTGCCTCCTAACTCAACCTAGCACTACATAAGCATGTAACGCTAGGCTGGGGGGCTTGATGACGTACCTAGCTTAAGTACTATTAACGCTAGTAAATAAGCCAAAGTTCGCTAATGCTATTCCACCTAATGCATAGCTATGGCCAAGTACTACCAAGGCCGTAGCCCTTTCCCTGCAGGCCGTAGCCTTCCCGCTGCTGGTCGTGACTGTAGCCAAGGCTTTAGGCTGGAAGTTCCATGACGTCGGTCATAGCGACGTCTAACAAACTCTGCAACAACTTTGTCTCTTCCTCGCAAGGGTCAAATGCTTATGTATAAAACGACACACCGAATAAACGTCTCCCTGCAAGACCAACGTCATGGTTGGGGACCAACATATACGTCTTCCTGCAAGACAAACGTCATGGCTGGGGACCAACAAGCTGACCTACCCTTGACCTCTATAAATACCCCTTCATTGGCTCACTTCTAAGACCAATGAACAACACACAAAAACACACACACTTCACACTTGGTGGCGTGAGATCAACACCTTGATTTCACACCAGTTGGGAATCGCCAGCAAGTCTAAAACATCTCTCAAACCCTTTTTTCCATACAAGATTAACCCCAAGACCTTAAGCGAGAATCCTTGCTTAAACAATATACTTCTAAACTAGATACGTCTTTTAAAAAAATGTGCTTTGGGTACCACTTGAGTATTTACTTGCTGGGAATTAGCGAAGAAAATGCGTAAATTGGTTCAATCTTAGTAAGTGTTAACTTGCTGGGAATTAGCGAAGAAAATGCGTAAATTGGTTCAATCTTAGTAAGTGTTAACTTGCTGGGAATCAGTGACAAAAGTAGAGACAACACGGTCACTGAAAATGGCTCTGCCGAGCCAACTGGTGCATCGGTCCATACGGCTAAAACTCAAATTTCCCAATCTGTTACTTTTGTTACGACCTTTCGGATCTAGTTTTCATTATGATACTTTACCGACAAATGTTGCTATCCAGGTACGTATATGTGTTTTGAAGCATATGAGAAGTGGTAAATGTGCACCAAGAAAGCCACGACGAACCTTGTGCATTATCACGGGTCAATTCCGTGGGTACAACAAAACACGCCTAATGGTGTTTCATGAGTAGTGTTGGGGGATGCTAGCTAAACTTCAATTTCAACCTTTAATTGACCCATGTGCATCCGAGCCCTATCCATTAATTTTGTGGCCCAGTCCAATTCTTAAGGTTTAGGACACTAGTTTTTATTTTAGCTTGGTCATTGCAGTCATGTTTGAAATTCAAAATGATTGTTCTCATGTGTCCAATTCTTAACTTTTTAATTCTCTTAGTCGTTTATATTACTATTTTTGTTTGTCTTAAAAAATTATTTACTTTTGTAGAGATAGTACTTCCTGAATGTGCATTCTAAGAGTAATAATGTGATACGCCTTTATTTTAACTGCAATCTATCTTACTCTTACTCGTAAACTACATGAATTTCTAAGATGCAACCTAAAATTTTCAGAAATCCGCCAATAATTCACTTTCACAAATGTAAGAAATGAAATCGAACCCATTTACCTATACCAAAGATTGAATTCTTCCGCTCAAATAGAATTCAAGTGGGATAAACCCACTTTTTTATTTATTTTAAAAAGTTATTTTTATTCACAACGGCCAATTAACACCATATAGGTGGAATGGCTAACTATACAACAACAGAATTACAATATATCAAATTTACACCAATATTCCCACGTAATGGAGCATTTTTTGCTTCTATTATTATACCACAAAAAGCCTAGCTAGTGCCTTGATGTCCTGAAAAATCTTCTCGATATTAATCTTTCCATTAGCGAACCTCTTCTCGTTGCAAGCACTCCATAAGCACCAACATGTCGTAAACACGACTCCCTGTAGAGCAAGACCAGCCTTCATCCCAAGTCTAGAATGTGTGTGTATGTCAAACAGGTCCAAAGTTGAGAACAAGAAGATCGGAGGGATCTTGCAAGCACTCCATAACCACACGTACACTAACCTTATACCAATGGCAACTTCAGACACAAAACATGTGTTCCGCACTTTCATCCTCCTTTTCGCATAAACCAAGGATAAACCCACATTTTAAGTGTAGTAATGTGTTAACCACTTTACATACATATATATTTGCATTATTGAATAAAGGCATCCGCTTTATGTATATGAGCAATTAATCCGTATGGGACGAAAATGGGACGATGGTTTATTTCGAAGATTTTCGACCAACAGTGTATCTTTTGGATGTTGGTTGTTGGTAAATAAACCACGTATCTAATCAATAATGGACCATAAAAATTAAATGTTGCCATGTTAATTTGTTTTCATTGGGGATACAACTGTGTGTGTTTGTCTCTTGATGTGAATTTTTATAAGTGAAACATATATATATACCAAGAAGATTGTGCCACATCCAAATCTCAGTATACAGGCAAATCAGTCAATGTCATATTATTACTTCCTTTCTGCTACTACATGTAATCTTACTCCTTAAATATGATAGATGTGAAGTAGTTATTGACTCTATAGGGCATATCCAATGTTGCACCAAATAGTCACACTTTTTTTGTTGTAACGTACGTAAGAAATTGTTACACTAAATATACTTTTTTTTTTATTCCAAAGTATACATCAATATCTATCCCAAATAAGTTGGTTTTCTTTCCAATATTTTGTATGAAAATACATACTTTTTACAATGTTAATGTGTATGAGTTATAAGAACTAATCAATGATAGCTAAGGTGTAAAATTAAAAACAAAATAGTGTGTAAGTTGATTGAAATAGAAGATATTGAAATTTGATATAATATTTAGTCTTGCACCAAATTTGATATAAACTTCTTAAAAATTTAGTGTTGCTATGAGAATTTGGTGACTTTATTTGAGACAGATTTTCTACATTATGCATACATTGAAAATGGATTTGATATATACAAAGATAAAATAAAATGCGTCCGTATTGAACAAGTTAGTTTAGTACTCACTACTCAGTGCCTTGCTGGTTGCATTTTCGGATTGTTAACAAGCAAAATATAAGGGTAACAACAAAACTAGATAAAACATACAGACTTACAGATTATGCCAAATATATTTAAGTGTAGAGTCTAAAATAAAATCATGAATTAAAATAGTAAAAAATTTAATAAAAGGAAGAAAGTAGAGGGTTGAAGTTATAAAACTTTAAAGTGTCGGTGGCCATGATGTCGTTTGAGCAAAACCAGCATAGAAATGTTAAATGAATGAATGTATTTTGTAAATACTGGAGTGGACCGTGCGATGCAGCGATAACCACAGTGATGGTATGACAATGGCAGCGTTAGTTAGATGCGGCGACGACTGTGACAACTCGTAATTTATTAACAACGGGTTAGTCCTAATCTCGATCATTATTATAATTTCGTCTAATTTAGAGATTATGACGTAGAAATTATTAGTTAATTGAACATTTGATATAGTTCAATTAGACGTATCCTTATGACGTAGACTATTAGCTATTTAGACGGAATGCCGAGTCTTAAAATAACTTTAAATGAGATATTTAAAGGTTATGAATTTTTCACAGTAAATAGACTGTCTAAACTAAATATTTCTAAAAGTTTAGTTTATTTAATTTTATTTACTTGTCTTAACTAAAATGAGACGAGGGAAAATACCTTTACTTAAATTATAACCTTTTGAAAAAAAAAAAAAAAAAAAAAAAAAAAAAAAAAAAAAAAAAAAAAAAAAAAAAAAAAAAAAAAAAAAAAAAAAAAAAAAAAAAAAAAAAAAAAAAAAAAAAAAAAAAAAAAAAAAAAAAAAAAAAAAAAAAAAAAAAAAAAAAAAAAAAAAAAAAAAAAAAAAAAAAAAAAAAAAAAAAAAAAAAAAAAAAAAAAAAAAAAAAAAAAAAAAAAAAAAAAAAAAAAAAAAAAAAAAAAAAAAAAAAAAAAAAAAAAAAAAAAAAAAAAAAAAAAAAAAAAAAAAAAAAAAAAAAAAAAAAAAAAAAAAAAAAAAAAAAAAAAAAAAAAAAAAAAAAAAAAAAAAAAAAAAAAAAAAAAAAAAAAAAAAAAAAAAAAAAAAAAAAAAAAAAAAAAAAAAAAAAAAAAAAAAAAAAAAAAAAAAAAAAAAAAAAAAAAAAAAAAAAAAAAAAAAAAAAAAAAAAAAAAAAAAAAAAAAAAAAAAAAAAAAAAAAAAAAAAAAAAAAAAAAAAAAAAAAAAAAAAAAAAAAAAAAAAAAAAAAAAAAAAAAAAAAAAAAAAAAAAAAAAAAAAAAAAAAAAAAAAAAAAAAAAAAAAAAAAAAAAAAAAAAAAAAAAAAAAAAAAAAAAAAAAAAAAAAAAAAAAAAAAAAAAAAAAAAAAAAAAAAAAAAAAAAAAAAAAAAAAAAAAAAAAAAAAAAAAAAAAAAAAAAAAAAAAAAAAAAAAAAAAAAAAAAAAAAAAAAAAAAAAAAAAAAAAAAAAAAAAAAAAAAAAAAAAAAAAAAAAAAAAAAAAAAAAAAAAAAAAAAAAAAAAAAAAAAAAAAAAAAAAAAAAAAAAAAAAAAAAAAAAAAAAAAAAAAAAAAAAAAAAAAAAAAAAAAAAAAAAAAAAAAAAAAAAAAAAAAAAAAAAAAAAAAAAAAAAAAAAAAAAAAAAAAAAAAAAAAAAAAAAAAAAAAAAAAAAAAAAAAAAAAAAAAAAAAAAAAAAAAAAAAAAAAAAAAAAAAAAAAAAAAAAAAAAAAAAAAAAAAAAAAAAAAAAAAAAAAAAAAAAAAAAAAAAAAAAAAAAAAAAAAAAAAAAAAAAAAAAAAAAAAAAAAAAAAAAAAAAAAAAAAAAAAAAAAAAAAAAAAAAAAAAAAAAAAAAAAAAAAAAAAAAAAAAAAAAAAAAAAAAAAAAAAAAAAAAAAAAAAAAAAAAAAAAAAAAAAAAAAAAAAAAAAAAAAAAAAAAAAAAAAAAAAAAAAAAAAAAAAAAAAAAAAAAAAAAAAAAAAAAAAAAAAAAAAAAAAAAAAAAAAAAAAAAAAAAAAAAAAAAAAAAAAAAAAAAAAAAAAAAAAAAAAAAAAAAAAAAAAAAAAAAAAAAAAAAAAAAAAAAAAAAAAAAAAAAAAAAAAAAAAAAAAAAAAAAAAAAAAAAAAAAAAAAAAAAAAAAAAAAAAAAAAAAAAAAAAAAAAAAAAAAAAAAAAAAAAAAAAAAAAAAAAAAAAAAAAAAAAAAAAAAAAAAAAAAAAAAAAAAAAAAAAAAAAAAAAAAAAAAAAAAAAAAAAAAAAAAAAAAAAAAAAAAAAAAAAAAAAAAAAAAAAAAAAAAAAAAAAAAAAAAAAAAAAAAAAAAAAAAAAAAAAAAAAAAAAAAAAAAAAAAAAAAAAAAAAAAAAAAAAAAAAAAAAAAAAAAAAAAAAAAAAAAAAACACGGCGGCGCAGTGGCATGGGTTAGCCCCACTGCGGCGCAGTGGCTAGGGCCTGTTTTGTGCGAGGTTAGCTCACTGCGGCGCAGTGAGCTTGGCAATGGCTCACTGCGGCGCAGTGGATACCCACTGTAAAAATTTTGCGCGTCAATTTTTAAACATTAATAACTTTTAATCCGAAAGTCCAAATAAGTTTATTTACTTTTGGTTGGTAAAATGAAAGTTTGAAACACATTCTCGGTTATTGTATTCTGACTGTCTTGGTTAAATTGTCGGATGTTGTATTCTGACTGTCTTGGTTAAATTGTCGGATGTTGTATTCTGACTGTCTTGGTTAAATTGTCGGATGTTGTATTCTGACTGTCTTGGTTAAATTGTCGGATGTTGTATTCTGACTGTCTTGGTTAAATTGTCGGATGTTGTATTCTGACTGTCTTGGTTAAATTGTCGGATGTTGTATTCTGACTGTCTTGGTTAAATTGTCGGATGTTGTATTCTGACTGTCTTGGTTAAATTGTCGGATGTTGTATTCTGACTGTCTTGGTTAAATTGTCGGATGTTGTATTCTGACTGTCTTGGTTAAATTGTCGGATGTTGTATTCTGACTGTCTTGGTTAAATTGTCGGATGTTGTATTCTGACTGTCTTGGTTAAATTGTCGGATGTTGTATTCTGACTGTCTTGGTTAAATTGTCGGATGTTGTATTCTGACTGTCTTGGTTAAATTGTCGGATGTTGTATTCTGACTGTCTTGGTTAAATTGTCGGATGTTGTATTCTGACTGTCTTGGTTAAATTGTCGGATGTTGTATTCTGACTGTCTTGGTTAAATTGTCGGATGTTGTATTCTGACTGTCTTGGTTAAATTGTCGGATGTTGTATTCTGACTGTCTTGGTTAAATTGTCGGATGTTGTATTCTGACTGTCTTGGTTAAATTGTCGGATGTTGTATTCTGACTGTCTTGGTTAAATTGTCGGATGTTGTATTCTGACTGTCTTGGTTAAATTGTCGGATGTTGTATTCTGACTGTCTTGGTTAAATTGTCGGATGTTGTATTCTGACTGTCTTGGTTAAATTGTCGGATGTTGTATTCTGACTGTCTTGGTTAAATTGTCGGATGTTGTATTCTGACTGTCTTGGTTAAATTGTCGGATGTTGTATTCTGACTGTCTTGGTTAAATTGTCGGATGTTGTATTCTGACTGTCTTGGTTAAATTGTCGGATGTTGTATTCTGACTGTCTTGGTTAAATTGTCGGATGTTGTATTCTGACTGTCTTGGTTAAATTGTCGGATGTTGTATTCTGACTGTCTTGGTTAAATTGTCGGATGTTGTATTCTGACTGTCTTGGTTAAATTGTCGGATGTTGTATTCTGACTGTCTTGGTTAAATTGTCGGATGTTGTATTCTGACTGTCTTGGTTAAATTGTCGGATGTTGTATTCTGACTGTCTTGGTTAAATTGTCGGATGTTGTATTCTGACTGTCTTGGTTAAATTGTCGGATGTTGTATTCTGACTGTCTTGGTTAAATTGTCGGATGTTGTATTCTGACTGTCTTGGTTAAATTGTCGGATGTTGTATTCTGACTGTCTTGGTTAAATTGTCGGATGTTGTATTCTGACTGTCTTGGTTAAATTGTCGGATGTTGTATTCTGACTGTCTTGGTTAAATTGTCGGATGTTGTATTCTGACTGTCTTGGTTAAATTGTCGGATGTTGTATTCTGACTGTCTTGGTTAAATTGTCGGATGTTGTATTCTGACTGTCTTGGTTAAATTGTCGGATGTTGTATTCTGACTGTCTTGGTTAAATTGTCGGATGTTGTATTCTGACTGTCTTGGTTAAATTGTCGGATGTTGTATTCTGACTGTCTTGGTTAAATTGTCGGATGTTGTATTCTGACTGTCTTGGTTAAATTGTCGGATGTTGTATTCTGACTGTCTTGGTTAAATTGTCGGATGTTGTATTCTGACTGTCTTGGTTAAATTGTCGGATGTTGTATTCTGACTGTCTTGGTTAAATTGTCGGATGTTGTATTCTGACTGTCTTGGTTAAATTGTCGGATGTTGTATTCTGACTGTCTTGGTTAAATTGTCGGATGTTGTATTCTGACTGTCTTGGTTAAATTGTCGGATGTTGTATTCTGACTGTCTTGGTTAAATTGTCGGATGTTGTATTCTGACTGTCTTGGTTAAATTGTCGGATGTTGTATTCTGACTGTCTTGGTTAAATTGTCGGATGTTGTATTCTGACTGTCTTGGTTAAATTGTCGGATGTTGTATTCTGACTGTCTTGGTTAAATTGTCGGATGTTGTATTCTGACTGTCTTGGTTAAATTGTCGGATGTTGTATTCTGACTGTCTTGGTTAAATTGTCGGATGTTGTATTCTGACTGTCTTGGTTAAATTGTCGGATGTTGTATTCTGACTGTCTTGGTTAAATTGTCGGATGTTGTATTCTGACTGTCTTGGTTAAATTGTCGGATGTTGTATTCTGACTGTCTTGGTTAAATTGTCGGATGTTGTATTCTGACTGTCTTGGTTAAATTGTCGGATGTTGTATTCTGACTGTCATATGCTGTCAGATGTGGTATTCTGACTATCTTGTAATAAAAGTATTGTTAGATGTAGTATTCTAACTGTCTGGTCATTTATAACTACAGGTCATTGTGTTGTATCAATGACGACCAAACATTTGGTCAAACACACTGTAAGCTCACCAACTATTTCGATAGTTGATCCTCTCAAATTTCATGCTTTTCAGGGAACCAACAGTAAGTATTGGAAGCGTGTATGGCATTTTAGA
>CM067168.1:53745055-53842555 GCA_034093135.1 Erigeron breviscapus | reverse complement strand
TATATATATATATATATATATATATATATATATATATATATATATATATATATATATATATATATATATATATATATATATATATATATATATATATATATATATATATATATATATATATATATATATATATATATATATATATATATATATATATATATATATATATATATATATATATATATATATATATATATATATATATATATATATATATATATATATATATATATATATATATATATATATATATATATATATATATATATATATATATATATATATATATATATATATATATATATATATATATATATATATATATATATATATATATATATATATATATATATATATATATATATATATATATATATATATATATATATATATATATATATATATATATATATATATATATATATATATATATATATATATATATATATATATATATATATATATATATATATATATATATATATATATATATATATATATATATATATATATATATATATATATATATATATATATATATATATATATATATATATATATATATATATATATATATATATATATATATATATATATATATATATATATATATATATATATATATATATATATATATATATATATATATATATATATATATATATATATATATATATATATATATATATATATATATATATATATATATATATATATATATATATATATATATATATATATATATATATATATATATATATATATATATATATATATATATATATATATATATATATATATATATATATATATATATATATATATATATATATATATATATATATATATATATATATATATATATATATATATATATATATATATATATATATATATATATATATATATATATATATATATATATATATATATATATATATATATATATATATATATATATATATATATATATAGGTATATATATATATATATATAATATGTGCCCTATTTTTGGTTTATATATATATAGATAGATAAATAATAATAATAATAATAAAGTTTTTTTTATTAAAACTAAAGGTCAGTCATTATTTAGAAAATATTAAAAAAATAGAGGATTAATAAGGAGGGAGGATTAGGCTCAAGGAGGGGGATTAGGGGTGCCAAGTGTACCCCCAACCTCCTCTTTTAGTTATATTATAGATGATAATGACTATAGGGTTATTTTCTGAAATGGTATATGAGTTATTTCAAATTTACTGATTTCATACGTATTTTGGCCCCTTTTCGACTCTGGAGTCTGGACAATACCCCGGCCACGTTTTAAATTTTCCATTCGAACCATACGTGATTCGTCACTTTGGCTGTTAAGTAATGTCACGTGCACGACTCATAAGGTACGAAACAACTAATTTTAGACAAATCATAGGTATTTACCTGTGTAATTTACCTTAAAATATATATATATTTTTAAAAGTGTGAATCATTCGCATCGGAAGATCTAGCATACGTTGTCTTAACCGGGTCCGCGCTAGAGAGCTCCCTCACCTCCAATACCTAGTAGGAGGAGAAACCCCCAACTAAACCGCCCGAAGGCACAACATTTAATATTATTTATAAATTTATATTTATCAATTATATTAAAAGAAAGAAAGAAAGAAACTGCTCAGTGCCGCCTTCTGCGGGTTTTGAGCCTCAATACCTCGACGGTGTATGAGGGAGGTTAAGATGTAGGCAGACCTTACCTCTACCTAAGTAGAGAGGCTGCTTTCATTTTCTACCTAAATGGTAGAAAAGGCCCTGAAACCTTTGCATGGGATGGGGATTGAACTCATGACTTCTGATTAAAGAACAAAATGCATTTTTGATCCCTGTGATATCACACCAATTGCAATCTTAGTCCAAACTTATGCAAAGTGGCGATTTTGCTGCAATTAGTCGGACTTTTTGGCAATTTTGGTCCAAAATTAACTTTTCGTTTGTTTTTCTTCGTTAACGAAGCCATGTGCTATATACACGTGATGGGCCATACTGTTTTTTCATACAAATGGACCATTCTTGCAAACTAATTCAAGCCTTTTTTCTATTCATGTTTATCATCATCATCATCATCATCAAACAACAAACTATTTTCCAGATCTTCAATCAAAATATGAAAAAAAATTCATCATCATCAACAACGATTTTTTCTTTTTCTTCTAGATTTTCAATACTAACAACAGACTAAGAAAACAAAACACAATCATCCGAATAAAAACCATCTTCATCGTTAATAAAATTCAAAACTTCATCTAAAACAATATATGCAAATAATCACTATGTAAAACCTTGGATAAAGACTTCAAAAAGCTTTGACAAATCCCAACCATTAGAAAAAAATAATTATTAGTGGACCCCACCAAAGATGCACCATCACTTCCGATTTCCATTGATTGTAGACAATTAAGTAAACAAAACTTGGATCCGTTGATACAAACTTCTTTTGGATGCCTGATGTCGGATATTATCTAAGCTTAGGTGTGGAACACTCACATATTAGTTTTTTAATCCATAAAATTCATGGGGCCCAAACATTTATTCATTAAACAAAAAATATTAAAAAATTAGTATGTGAGGGGTTCCACACCTAAGCTTAGGTGCCGGACAACAATATATTCACTTTTCTCGTATATATATCCATATATACTGATACCTCCACCACCAGTCCACCACTTGATTAGCATTGCAAGATTGCCAACAACAGCAGACCAGTCATTTAACATAGAAGTGAGGATGGTAGGAAGCACATTGGGTCATATAAGGCTTTCAGAAGTGAAGCGTCCTCCCTCATACGCACGCCCAAAAAGCAACCGGAACGCCCCTGGAACGCCAGGGGAACGCCGGCTACACCGCCCCCAGGGGCGTTCCAGGAAAAAAAAACTTCTCCCTCGTTCGAAATGGAACGACTGAAATCGCGTGGCTTTCTAGGTAACTAGCCGTTGCCAACGGCTCTTTTCTTGTTTTTTTTTTATTATTCCTTATTCCATATATATATATATACATACTACACACATTTTATACCTAAACCACATACAAACACACATACAAACATACATATATACATACATATTATATGGAAAATTTTGTTTTTTCGTCGTCTTCGTCATCATCAAGCGAAGTTTCTTATGGGTCCGACGATTATGATGATGCCGTCGAGTGTGCGGTTGCTATGACCGTTAATCTAGCAATGCGAGCCGCGGTTAGAGAGGGCGAACCGGAACCGCGACCGCGATTTCGGAGGCGTGTCACGCTTGTACGTCGTCGTGCAGAGGCGCAAGAACGGTTGATGCGTGACTACTTTGTAGACGAACCAACTTACAACCCGAGACTATTTAGGCGCCGTTTTCGTATGCAAAAGGGGTTGTTTTTGAGGATTTGTGGTGATTTGGAGAGGGAGTATAGGTATTTTCAACAAAGATATGACGGTGTCGGGAGGCTTGGTTTTAGTGCAAGTGTACGTCTGCAATTCGACAACTTGCTTACGGTGTTAACAGCGACTTACTTGACGAATACTTGCATATGGCGGAGAGGACTTCGAGGGAGGCACTTCAACATTTTTGTTCAGGTATTTTTTATACCATTTATATATTACGTTTATATATTGTACATTTATATATAGTTTATATATTGTACATTTATATATAGTTTATATATTGTACATTTATATATAGTTTATATATTGTACATTTATATATAGTTTATATATTGTACATTTATATATAGTTTATATATTGTACATTTATATATAGTTTATATATTGTACATATAGTTTATATATTACGTTTATATATTGTACATTTATATATAGTTTATATATTGTACATTTATATATAGTTTATTTATTTATAGGTATAATTAAGTTGTATGGACCTACGTATCTACGAAGACCGACTTGGACTGATATTCAGCGTATATACAGTGTCCATGAACATGTTCATGGTTTTCCCGGCATGTTAGGTAGTATAGATTGCATGCATTGGGCGTGGGAGATGTGCCCCAATGCATGGCGAGGTACTCACACACGTGGTGATATTGGACATCCGTTGATGATACTTCAGGCTGTTGCCTCATCCGATTTATGGATATGGTATGCTTATTTCGGACAGCACGGGTCGAATAATAACATAAATGTGTTTGAATCCTCTCCTATTCTTGAAGAGATCATTAATGGTTTGGCGCCCTCAGGTATTTATTATACACGTTCATAGAAACTTTAATTTAATTTTTGTTGTGTTACTAATATTTTTGAATTTTTCTTTGTAGCTTGTTTTTATGCAAATGACAACTATTATGCGAGGGGCTACTATTTGGGTGATGGCATATACCCGGAATATGCAACGTTCGTGAAGACTTTTACTGACCCGGTGGATGAGAAGAGAATACTGTTTAAGAAGAAGCAAGAGGCGGCACGAAAGGATATTGAGAGAGCATTCGGTGTGCTAAAGAAGCGGTGGAAGGTTCTTAAAAATCCGACACGATATTGGGACAGGGAGAGGATGCAAGACGTGGTATATGCTTGTGTCATTTTGCATAACATGATTTTGGAGGACGAGGACAAGACTATTTGCCAAGACTTTGATGAGGAGGATCCCACTCTAGTTCCGGGTTATTGGTATACGCAAACTCCAATGGAACAACGGCTCCAAAATCTTCGTGCGGTGAAGAATCGAGAGACTCACAACATGCTAACGGCGGACTTGATTGACCATATATGGTCGACAGCACCACGTGACTTTCAGCCCGTTGACGATCCGTTTGCAGACTTTGGTGATTACGTTAGTTCCGACGAAGAGTAGTTTTATGTTTAATGTTTATGTATTAGTATTGTGTACGTTTTAAAACTTTTATTTGGTGTGTAATTTGTATTTGTTTTTTAAGAATTATGTAACAATATTATGTTTAATTAAGTATGCTTTAAGTTGATAAGTTTTAAGTTTATGTTTAGTATTATGTTTTTAATAAATAAAAACAAAAGTATTTACTAAAATAATACAAATTAAACAAATAAATAATAAAAAAACAAAAACAAAAAAAAAGGAACAAGAGTTAGGGGGAACCCCTCACTCCAAGAGGAACCCCCAAAATCAAATGGACTCCACATGGCAAAAAAAGAAGCAAAATGGGGGTTCTTGGAACCACTTAGTCCATGTAGCCTAATAAGGGATGATGACACCCAACCATCACGCGGCAACAAATTAAAACCATCTTCTCACTGTTTACCATATCACGCTGTCAGACCTGGATTCCATTTTCAAGCCCAATATTGTCCAAACAATTTAAGTAATTTTTATTTCAACTTTTTTATCCGTCTCACACAAGTTTTACTATTAGAGTCTCTATCATTGCTCTACTCACTTATCAAAATGACCTTAGTCATTAAACATTGTATATATTTTCAGATTTCAAGCATGAACTTCTTTTAATTTACATCTTTAATTAGATGGATGATCAGAAAAAGAATTCGAGAAAATTACAAAAAAAATACATTTATTTGATCGTGTAAATTTAAGTCATAAGATTCAAAATCTTAGAATAACCCGAACAAAAGAAGACTCGTCCATTTAACCTATGTCATTGTCCTCTGAGGTTACTTTCAATTTTTCACTTTCTACATTTATAGCAGTGAATTATTGGAATTGTTTTCGGGAGTTATAAGTTCTAGACATTCGTGTAATTTAGGAGTATGAGTAGGATCGTTTGCCATTTTTAGGGAAAAAAAAACTGATAATAATTAAATTATTTTCTAAGGAAACTTTTTTTTTTTAATGACAAAATTAAGTTTTTGAAGAAATGGATAGTGTTTATCCATATCTTTAAGAAACTTTATAAAACATTTTCTAAATATGGAGGATGGTTGTTAAGTTGGAAATGATACGTATCTTTTTAAATATGGATGATGGTTGGAATTTGGAAATGATATAACTCTTCATCTAAAATTAAAGATTAAAGAAATATGAAGTATATCTATTTAAAAATGGATTTAAGTCCGCAAATTTGACACTTAAATGAGCGATAACATGCTAAATCAAGACTTTATTTTGGCATTAAAGTCCGCAAATCTCAACCCAAAATGTTAAATTGAAGGGGTACATAATTTCAAGCTCGACACTTTTTCCCCCCTTAGATTTACTTCGTAACATTAGTGGTTTTTACTTTTATACTCATTTTGATTTTAGCAAAAGTTAGATTAACTTTGTGCGCCTGTCTAAAAGTTGGATATTAAAAGTTGAACAATGAATCGTAAATGGTTCAATCAAACCAATAGTATCAGGTTGGGTGAAGTTTTAATGATTTATATGAAAGTAACAACTAATTTCAAAATAACGTGCCCAATTGTAATTGTGTAGGGGTCCATTTGCAAACTCATGAGAGAAAACACTCTATTTAATCTCCATATACATTTCATAAAACTACTTTCTTCAAGCTTCATGATCACCACCCTCTTTACTTGCTTGTATGTATATATCCTTCTAACTTTCACTATATATGTATCTTTTTTATATTCTCTTTTCAATTTCATGAACCTTGAAAGGCTCGAGTACTAATCAAGATGGACTTTTGGTTATTTTGTTGCAGGAAGATGGGTCTAATTTTGATATCGATTATGGGTTTTTTGTCGGTGGTATCATCGGTTAATGGTTACTATGTCACTCCATGGAGCAACGCTCATGCCACCTTCTATGGTGGTGGTGACGCCTCAGGAACAATGGGTACGTTTTACATTCAAAAAATTAATTATTATATTGTTATTTTGTGAGAGGCAGTTAATAATCAGATTATTAGTTAAACGTCAATGTCTGAATTTGAACCTGGTATTTCCATAGAGGCAAAATGTTTCACATCCCCCTTGATTTTATCTATTGCACTTACGCCGCTTAATTATACATGTTTTACCTTATAGGTGGAGCTTGTGGTTATGGAAATTTGTATAGCCAAGGATATGGCACAAATACTGCTGCCTTAAGTACACCCTTGTTCAATAATGGGTTAAGTTGTGGAGCATGTTATGAACTTAAATGTGTCAATGATCCACAATGGTGCCTACCCGGAACCATTGTGGTTACTGCCACTAATTTTTGTCCTCCCGGAGGATGGTGTGATAATATTCATTTTGATCTCTCGGAGCCCGTTTTTCTTCACATTGCTCAATACCGAGCCGGAGTTGTGCCCGTTGCTTATCGAAGGTACTTTTGCTAACTTTCGTTAAAAGTATTTAGATCATTTTATTACTTCATACATAACTATCATACATATAATAAGGATATAACATCTTTTAACCTACATATACTATCAGGGTTGCAGCCGAATTCTATTGAAATTTTAGAGACAATGTGAAAATTGATGTCCAAAAATTGAAAAAATGTTTCATTATTTAAGAAGATACAATAAAGTACGTATCAAAATAAGATCATAAAAATAAACTGTCATACTCGTATATGCTAATAATAAATTTTGTAACACCCTAAATTTCGAAGATCATATATGGTATAGTACCATTCTTGTAAATGGTTTTTAGTCTTTCTTAAAGAGAGGTGATATTCCTAGTTCCTATCACTCTTTTTGATATTAATAACTTATACAGTTTGTTGTATAAGTTTATATTGCTTTAGATGTATCAAACATAGTGATACGAAAATCACCTCCCTTGTTATAACTAGGTTAAAATTGTCTTTTTACATTCTTATTGCCTTCATTCACGCAATTATACATGATATTGACTTGGACTTTGTCAATGAGATGTTGGTCAGCTTGTATAGCAGAATAGTATCCTCTTTAAGGAGGTGTAAATACTTGCTATACTAAGTAGAAGCAGAGTCATTATCAGGCACTATTATTTTGTCTTCTTTACACATAGTCATTGATCAGCATAAGTACCCACTTTATTATTTATCATGGCTGCTACCAAGGGACAGGGGTAGTTTCGTCATTAATTCCTAGTCATGTTACATATACACGAAAAGATATGTGAATGGCCCTGCTAGACAGAATTTATATGCTGATCACATGTTAGGAGAGACTAAAAGCGTATTACATTAAATGTCATTAATTTTGCTAAAAGTTTAATACATAAATTGGTATTTGGAGAAATTTGCAAATCAAAAAAACTAAAGAAAGATAAACTAACCATTGTTACAATATTGTACTTGTAGGGTACCCTGTAGGAGAAGAGGTGGGATTAGGTTCACAGTAAATGGGCACTCCTACTTCAACCTGGTCTTAATCACAAACGTAGGGGACGCAGGAGATGTGCGATCCGTGTTCATAAAGGGATCGAGAACAAGTTGGCAACCGATGTCACGAAACTGGGGCCAAAATTGGCAAAGCAATAGTTACCTCAATGGACAATCTTTATCTTTTAAAGTTACCACAAGTGATGGTAGAAGTGTAGTGTCCTACAATGTGGCTCCTCCTAGTTGGTCTTTTGGGCAGACCTTCACCGGGGGCCAGTTTCGTTAACTGATTGATGATATCCTGTAATCAAACATTTAGTTTGATGGCACTCGAGATAACGATCTTTTAAAGAGTAGTATTAACATTAAATGCTATGCGTTCGAATCCTTCTTTTGGTTTTGTCATCATCTTGGAAAGAGTACGTCGATAGGTCCGAAGATGAAGAAATAAATAAACATATGAAAATGATGTTCTATAGCAAATACGTATACGAGTTTGATGAGTATAATGTCGTATCTTATTCATACAAATTTCATTTCCGGTTGTATGGAGTAATTTTAAATTCCTGGTCGGTGTAATCATATCGTGCAAAAATGATATAAGAATGTGTTGCAGATTCTTATTTGTTTAAGTGCAAAAGTTCTTTAAACTTTTCTACATTGACAGTTATCCAATCTCGTCTTCTAAGAGGTATGTGGTTAAGGATCGTCTGTTTTGATAGGCAAAAATTTTTCTTACTGATCCAACTTTGTTTCGAAACTTTTCTACTTCCATAACCAAATATAGTGATGCGTTCCATATTGATTAATACGATTTGGGCATGTTTTGTAGCAAACAACGCGCGTTTTGTGATCGACTTTGGTGTTTAGCATCTTTGTAAGAGAAATGAGAAAGTGAATCTCTTCGAGCCAAAATTCACACTTGGAGAACTTGGCATACAATTCTCTCTTCCCGGAGTAACTCTAAAACTTTCCTTCAAACGTTTCGAATGATCTTCTTTCGTCTTGGAATAGACAAGGATGTCATCAATGAAGAAAATAACAAACTTATCCAAGTAGGGGACGCAGGAGATGTGCGATCCGTGTTCATAAAGGGATCGAGAACAAGTTGGCAACCGATGTCACGAAACTGGGGCCAAAATTGGCAAAGCAATAGTTACCTCAATGGACAATCTTTATCTTTTAAAGTTACCACAAGTGATGGTAGAAGTGTAGTGTCCTACAATGTGGCTCCTCCTAGTTGGTCTTTTGGGCAGACCTTCACCGGGGGCCAGTTTCGTTAACTGATTGATGATATCCTGTAATCAAACATTTAGTTTGATGGCACTCGAGATAACGATCTTTTAAAGAGTAGTATTAACATTAAATGCTATGCGTTCGAATCCTTCTTTTGGTTTTGTCATCATCTTGGAAAGAGTACGTCGATAGGTCCGAAGATGAAGAAATAAATAAACATATGAAAATGATGTTCTATAGCATACGTTGTTGAGATAAAAATAAACCAATAGAGCTGAGAGTGGCAGATATACCAAGAAAGTAGTTCAGAGTACCCAAGTCTGTCATAGAGAACTCTCGACCAAGCTGGCGAATGATGGTGTGAAGCAAAGTCGTTGATGATGCGGTAAGTATGATATCATCAACATAGAGAAGAAGGTAGGCAATGGAGGACCCACTATGATAGACAAAAAGGGAAGAGTCGGATCTACTGCGTTGAAATCCCTGCTTTTGCATAAAATCAGCAAATCGTTGGTACCAAGCACGTGGGGCCTGTTTAAGGCCATATAAAGAGCGCTGTAAGTGGCACACATGATCTGGAAATCTAGAATCCCGGTATCCAGGTGGTTGATGCATATATACTGTCTCATGTAAATCACCATGGAGAAATGCATTCTTTACATCTAGCTGATGAATGGGCCATTGACGTGAGACTGCAAGACTCAAGACAGTGCGGATGGTGGCTGGTTTTACAACCGGACTGAAGGTCTCGTCACAGTCAATACCAATCTGTTGACTTTTACCATTAGCAACTAATCTGGCTTTATAGCGTGTGAGGGAGCCATCCGCATTATATTTCTGCTTAAAGAGCCACATAGAACGAACTACATTAGCCCCTGGTGGTCGGGGAACAAGAACCCAAGTACCATTTTTAATAAGAGCCTGATATTCCTCATTCATGGCTTTCAGCCAATGAGGGTCCTTAATAGCCTGTAAATATGACCGGGGCACCGGTGATGTGGTAGTGGTGTGTAGGTTGAGGCGATCTATGGGTTTGCTAATCCCGCATTTACCGCGAGTGATCATGGGATGACTAGGTGTACCACCACAAGGCGGAATCATGAGGGTTACACCAATAGCACAGCACGACATGGAAATTAAGTAAAGACAATCTAAATGCATAATTAGGATTAAATAATCCATACAAAACATTCACGAATACAATTATCGGCTCATACATAAGCGTAACCCTTGATCGGGAATAATGAATCACGGATCCATGAGAAGGTCCAAGTCCAATTCTAGCATAATCAAGCAAACAATCGTCCAATACGTCTTGGAGCTAACCTGTTCACCTGAAAAGTGTACTAAAACGGGTCAACATAAAGTTGGTGAGTTCATAGGGACAAGTAATAGGAAGCAAGTGTCGGGATAACAACCGTTAACGATATACGAGGATTAAAATACCTAATCACGTTCCAAGGAAAACCCTAAAAGGTGTCACGTTATCACAAATCAATACAAGTCAACGTTAACGTTACAACTAAACATTCATATACAATATACACGTTAAACAATATCGTTAACAATAACGTCATGCCACAATTGTGGACTTACTCGTTATGCCATCAACATGGACTTTACGTTATGCCACTAATCGTGGACTTACTCGTTATGCCATCAACATGGACTTTATCTTATGCCACTAATCGTGGACTTACTCGTTATGCCATCAACATGGACTTTACGTTATGCCACTAATCGTGGACTTACTCGTTATGCCATCAACATGGACTTTACGTTATGCCACTAATCGTGGACTTACTCGTTATCACATTCACATGCATACAAATACGAATCTATAATAAATTAAGGGGGAAATATTATCATGCAAGATCCTATATCCCGTTTCATATCAGAACGTTTTCCATCAACCAACAACACATTGCACATACACTTCATGCGACTCTACTTTCAAGGAATCATAGATGCTTATATATAGGGTCACCCGCAGCCTTCCCACCACATCTACAATTCATTGAAAGCATAATCGTCTTTCATGTATGTACAACCTACTCTAACACCAACATATATTCAAAATCGAAACATAATCAAACGAGTGATAAGTCAAAACATCAACCGAACAATCAATCAATCAACAATCAAACCAGTATGTACACTCTTCAGCCCGAATCTCAATTGAGTAGGGAGAGGTTTACGAAACTCACCTGTGACGAGCAATGACATGCCCAAGATGAAAGGAAGTAGAACCGACGTCCACGATAGCTGAAACATATCATACACGTATCACATTAATCTTAAAGCATATCAAGAGGTGAGGTCCTATCAATATTGACCTAATATTACTATAAAAGCTTTATTATGTCCATTTTATAAGGCTTTGATCCAAACGAGGTGGAATCATTACGTTTTGTTTTACAATGACTAGTCGGGACATGACCATTGTTGCTTAATCAAAACTTTTGAATTGTTCAAACTATTTTTTGGACTCAGAAGCCTATAGCATTGGAAAGTAGACTCAATTACGCTTCCGTGGCCGCTTGAATCGTCAAAAACGGACTTACGGTTTAAAAGTTATTGACGTTTGAAAATGACTTTGCTGCAGTGTATCAGGCGCGATAAATTGACTTCACGGCACGATAAATTGACATCACGGCGCGATATTTTGATATCTCGGCGCGATATTTTGACCTGAACACCATTTTTCAAGTTTAGGCAAGACTCACGACGCGAAAAACCAGCCCCGCGACGCGATATGCTTCAGAATGCAGAAAAAACGCGTTTTTGACCTCAAATCGACCCACCAAACGTCAAAATCAAAGCTTCAAACTTTAACACAACTTAATACAAGTATAAACAAGTGTAACAATCAACTCTTAAACAAAACCCACTTCCTAAATCTCAAGATCTAATCCAAAACCCGTTTTTAAGCAAAAACAACCATTTTACACTTGAATCGACCACAAATCGCTTAGATCTATAACAAGGAAGTATTCTACTAGTTAAGGGGAACATTTTGAGCTATAGAACACTTACCAATTCGTCCTACAAGTATGAAATCCGAATTTGAGACAAATAGGGAGGATGAACACTTGTTCTTGCAAGATTGAAAGGAAAGGAGGTCTTGAATCATGCACTAGATTATTATTACATAAAAGTTTAGTTGTTTTCTTCCTTTGATTCTTTCTCTTGAACCGATTTGATAGTTTAGAGAGAGAAAGAAGAAGGAGAAATGAAGAAAGAGAGAAGGGAAGAAGGGTTTTATTCTCCCAAGGCACTCTCGTGACTAGTTCCGGTTTCTCCCGATAAATGATTCGTTTCGTTAAAACTTTTGACTAGAGATTCATTCAAATACTTCGTCGATAAAATCAAACATATTTTGGAATTACGCTTCTAATGACTATTCACATGCTTACCTTTTCATTACAAAAGTTTATTTACTTCAATTTAACTAATTTCCGTTTTACGAGTTCGCTAGCGTTGACCGGTCAAAGTGGCGGGTGTTACACATAGTCTCGTCTAGCATATAACACGTTACCAAATTGTCAAACAAGTATTAAGCTATTTCGACTAACTAAATTAGTTAGTTACTAGCACGTTTAAGTCGACGGGTCAAAATAGATAAAATTTCATAAAATCATGTAACCTAAATTACCTTTAGTCACGTTCAAACACGTCAAATTTACAAGTCAATCGAGGTCAAAATATGAAATGTTACATCATTCCCCCGTTAAAGGAATTTCGTCCCGAAATTCAAATCTAACTAGACTCGTCAAATAAATGGGGGATACTTGGCTTTCATAAAGTCTTCACGTTCCCAAGTTAATTCGGGTCCACGTCTAGCTTGCCATCTTACTTTAACAATCATATACCAAGTATTCTTTAGCTTTTTAGTCTCTCGATCTAGGCTTTCTATCGGCTATTCCACGAATTTCAACGTTTTATCGACACGGATTCCATCAAGAGGCACGTGAAGTGTTGGATTCGCCAAGCACTCCCGGAGATTACAAATATGGAAAACATTATGAACCCCACTCAAGTCTTGAGGGAGCTCCAAACGGTACGTCACCGGGCCAATTCGTTCAAGGATTTTAATTGGGCCGATATACCTTGGCCTAACTTGCCACGTTTTACAAATCGGACCACTCCTTTCCACGTGGATACACTAAGCAACACAAAATCACCCACTTCGAATTCGAGGGGTTGTCGTCTCACGTTTACATTCTCTAATTGTCGTTCTCAGGACAATCTTAACTTTGCTTTGGTTTGTGAGATCACCTTGGTTGTTTCAACAACAATCTCGGGCCCAATGAGTTGGCTTTCACCGATCTCCGCCCAAGCTAAAGGTGACCTACATTTTCTCTCATACAAAGCTCTAAATGGAGCCATTTGAATACTAGCATGGTAACTATTATTGTAAGAGAATTCGACCAACGGTAAATGCACATCCCAACTGCCACCAAACTCGATGGCACAAGCTCGTAACATGTCTCCTAGCATTTGAAACGTTCTTTCACTTTGACTGTCGGTTTGTCGATGGAACGCCATACTCATATCGAGTTGAGTACCCATTGCCTTTTTGGAACGCCTTCCAAAACTTTGAAGTAAATCGGGCATCCCGATCGGTGATAACGGAACCGGCACTCCAAGTATGGATACTACTCCTTTGATGTACAAACGTGTCATGGTGTCAAATTTATCATCTTCCCGGATTGCTAAGAAGCGAGCGGACGTAGTCAACCGGTCAACTATCACCCAAAAGGTGTCTCGACTGCAACTCGATCTAGGTAACTTCGTGATGAAGTTCATATCAATTCGTTCCCATTTTCACTGCGGCGTTACCGGTTGAACTAGCAAACCGGGTGGTTTCTCGTGGTCGGCTTTTACTTGTAACACGTGATGCATTCACTAACGTATCTTGTAATGTCTTTCTTCATTCCCGGCCACCACTACAAGTCTCTCATGTCAAATACATTTTGTCGAAACCCGAGTGAACCGAGTAGGCCGACTTGTGAGCTTCATTTATCAATTTCATCTGAAGCCCACCAAAAACGGGAACCCACAATCGTTCAACAAAGTATAAACCATCATCGTCCTTTCTATCAAAATTTTCTTCTCATGCACCTTCAATTGTGTAGAAGCATAAGCAATCACTTTACCCCGTTACATCAAAACACAACCCTTGCCTGGATGCATCACAATAAATGACAAGATCATCAGCTCCTTCGGGCAAGCTTGAGATTGGTGCATCACACCACTTGTCTTTCAACAATTGGAAGGCTTGCTCTTGCTTCTCGCCCCAATCAAACGTCTTTCTCGTTGAGTCAACAAAGTTAGAGGTTGGGCAATCTTCGAAAAGCCCTTAATGGATCGTCTAATATAACCCGCCAAACTAAGGAATTGGCGAATCCCGATTGGCGTCTGAGGCCGTCTCCATTTTTTTTAATTTTTTTTTTCACCGTTTCAATTCTACTTGGGTCCACATGAATTCCTTCCTTGCTCACTACGTGACCAAGAAAGTGAACCTCTTCGAGCCAAAATTCACACTTGGAGAACTTGGCATACAATTCTCTCTTCCCGGAGTAACTCTAAAACTTTCCTTCAAACGTTTCGAATGATCTTCTTTCGTCTTGGAATAGACAAGGATGTCATCAATGAAGAAAATAACAAACTTATCCAAGTAGGGTCGACACACCCGGTTCATCAAGTCCATGAACACCGCCGGTGCATTGGTCAACCCAAAAGGCATAACCGTAAATTCAAGTGTCCATAACCGGTTCGAAAAGCCGTCTTGAGAATATCATCTTCATGGATACGCAATTGGTGGTAACCCGACCACAAATCAATCCCGGAAAAGTAGCGAGCACCTTGGAGTTGATCAAATAAGTCGTAAATTCTTGGAAGAGAATAACGATTCTTCAACGTGAGTTTGTTTAATTTTTCTATAATCGATACACATTCGGAAGGAGCCTTCTTTCTTCTTGACAAATAAAACCGTTGCGCCCAACGGTGATTGACTAGGGCGGATAGAACCTTTTTCTTGAAGTTCTTTGAGTTGGGCGGCCAACTCTTGCATTTCAGTCAGGGCTAAGCGATAGGGCGCTTTGGCCACGGGAGAAGCGTTAGGAATAAGATCAATTCGGAGATCACGTTGACGAGATGGAGGCAAACCCGATAGGTCATCCGGGAAATCATCCGCAAATTCATTAGCCACGGGCACGGTCTTCAATTTGGCTTTTGTGACGTTAACACTATATACTTTCCCATCCCACGGTTCAGTCGTCTCGCCTTGGACTATCAACTCTTCACCATTTGCTAACGGAATCCTCACTACCATACTACCGCAATCTATAATCGCATTCTTTGCCGACATCCAATCCATTCTCACAATCACGTCAAAACTACCGATATCAAAAGGAAGTTAGGTCTATGAGAAACGGGTGGTCACATAATCTCTAAAGTACAATCACGAACAACTTGGTCAAATTTCGTTAACCCAACATTTACTATTTCACGTTCAAAGTAATACGGCAACGGACTAAGGTTAGTATCAATCAAAGGCACGAAATCGTTGGAAACAAGGCTAAAATCGGCACCGGAGTCAAATAATACGGTGGTATATTGATCATTGAGAAGAAAAGTATTTGCAACGACGTTTAGGATCAACACGAGTTTCAGCCGCAATCACTGTAAAAGTTCTTCCGTGGGGAGTAAGTTGTCGTTGAGCTTGTTGTTGACTGATAAGGTTGGGGCACTTATTTCGGTGGTGCTCATGACTACCACACTCATAACAAGTACCTTGGGCCATCGGGGGATTTCGAGCATTGATCGGGATGGCATTCAAAGAAAGGCACGACGATTGATGGTACACATTTTGATGTTTAACCCACTTGATTCTCCCACGTCCTTCACGATTACCACGACCTCCACGACCACCTCTACTTCTTTGATTTCTTTGATCAACCAGTTTCTCTTACTCGTCTTGGCTCCTATAATTCATGTTAGCTCTCCATGGTTTATCCATCTTTCCTCGAACACACGTGTTGGATTTCCAAGTTAATCCTCACAATTCACACACGAACATTCGCAATTAACCGCCACATAACAAACAATCCAACATTAAACTATCCTAAGCCATTACAAGGACACGTATTTCTATGGGGATATTATCATGGCAATAAACTATGTTATCAACATCTTATTCGCATTCTAACTAATCACACAATTCCAATTCAACCACAACTGAATATTCAAATCAACATTCAAGTTCAAATATAACGAGGCAAAGCATCATCATTTTCATTCAATTCTAAACAATTCCACGATTTCAAACCATTGCATACAAATATATAAAGGGGTCAAGTCACTAACAAGGCGGGTAAAGCATAGTCCGAATCTTAACTTCAACATTCAATACATTAAAAGTGTATGTATACAGGGTGTACCAGCGGCTAACCCTCCACACCGTTAATATATTGAATGGATGTCGAATTCGGTTCCGTTAGGCTCTCTAAGTATTGGTCGGGTATGTATACAGGGTGTACCAGCGGCTAACCCTCCACCTAACCAACACTCATTAAACATAACGGGTTACCTACTATACTTCATCCACAATGCGCAATCCACGAGGTCATTAACTTTATATGACATAGGATAACCATAGATTTGCTGATCAGGCGCCTCTAGGGTTACCGAGTGTCATACTCCGTTAATGCCATCATTTCACTTTGCTAGGGTTAAACAATAAAACTATGAAGATATATGTCAACGTTCAAACGGCAAGTCACGGTGTATCCCGACACTAACACATACGTCCCTCAAGCTATCACATAACAATCAAGTCACAAGTCATGGAAAACCTACGAACTCCGTTTAAACAAGTTTTTATGCGTCATACAATTCATGTTGCACACAAAATTTCCTATCATGCATGCTAATATGAAATGTGGGTGCAATGGCTATAGGCTAGGTCGATCCACCTAATTCTCTACAACCACGGCTCTGATACCATTATGTAACACCCCAACAAGGCGGAATCATGAAGGTTACACCAATAGCACAGCACGACATGGAAATTAAGTAGAGACAATCTAAATGCATAATTAGGATTAAATAATCCATACAAAACATTCACGAATACAATTATCGGCTCATACATAAGCGTAACCCTTGATCGGGGATAATGAATCACGGATCCATGAGAAGGTCCAAGTCCAATTCTAGCAAAATCAAGCAAACAATCGTCCAATACGTCTTGGAGCTAACCTGTTTACCTGAAAAGTGTACTAAAACGGGTCAACATAAAGTTGGTGAGTTCGTAGGGACAAGTAATAGGAAGCAAGTGCCGGGATAACAACCGTTAACGATATACGAGGATTAAAATACCTAATCACGTTCCAAGGAAAACCCTAAAAGGTGTCACGTTATCACAAATCAATACAAGTCAACGTTAACGTTACAACTAAACATTCATATACAATATACACGTTAAACAATATCATTAACAACAACGTCATGCCACAATTATGGACTTACTCGTTATGCCATCAACATGGACTTTACGTTATGCCACTAATCGTGGACTTACTCGTTATGCCATCAACATGGACTTTACGTTATGCCACAATTCGTGGACTTACTCGTTATGCCATCAACATGGACTTTACGTTATGCCACAATTCGTGGACTTACTCGTTATGCCATCAACATGGACTTTACGTTATGCCACTAATCGTGGACTTACTCGTTATGCCATCAACATGGACTTTACGTTATGCCACTAATCGTGGACTTACTCGTTATGCCATCAACATGGACTTTACGTTATGCCACAATTCGTGGACTTACTCGTTATGCCATCAACATGGACTTTACGTTATGCCACAATTCGTGGACTTACTCGTTATGCCATCAACATGGACTTTACGTTATGCCACTAATCGTGGACTTACTCGTTATGCCATCAACATGGACTTTACGTTATGCCACTAATCGTGGACTTACTCGTTATGCCATCAACATGGACTTTACGTTATGCCACAATTCGTGGACTTACTCGTTATGCCATCAACATGGACTTTACGTTATGCCACAATTCGTGGACTTACTCGTTATGCCATCAACATGGACTTTACGTTATGCCACTAATCGTGGACTTACTCGTTATGCCATCAACATGGACTTTACGTTATGCCACTAATCGTGGACTTACTCGTTATGCCATCAACATGGACTTTACGTTATGCCACAATTCGTGGACTTACTCGTTATGCCATCAACATGGACTTTACGTTATGCCACAATTCGTGGACTTACTCGTTATCACATTCACATGCATACAAATATGAATCTATAATACATTAAGGGGGAAATATTATCATGCAAGATCCTATGTCCCGTTTCATATCAGAACGTTTTCCATCAACCAACAACACATTGCACATACACTTCATACGACTCTACTTTCAAGGAATCATAGATGCTTATATATAGGGTCACCCGCAGCCTTCCCACCACATCTACAATTCATTGAAAGCATAATTGTCTTCCATGTATGTACAACCTACTCTAACCACAACATATATTCATAATCGAAACATAATCAAACGAGTGATAAGTCAAAACATCAACCGAACAATCAATCAATCAACAATCAAACCAGTATGTACACTCTTCAGCCCGAATCTCAATTGAGTAGGGAGAGGTTTACGAAACTCACATGTGACGAGCAATGACATGCCCAAGATGAAAGGAAGTAGAACCGACATCCACGATAACATATCATACACGTATCACATTAATCCTAAAGCATATCAAGAGGTGAGGTCCTATCAATATTGACCTAATATTACTATAAAAGCTTTATTATGTCCATTTTATAAGGCTTTGATCCAACCGAGGTGGAATCATTACGTTTTGTTTCACAATGACTAGTCGGGACATGACCATTGTTGCTTAATCAAAACTTTTGAATTGTTCAAACTATTTTTTGGACTCAGAGGCCTATAGCATTGAAAAGTAGACTCAATTACGCTTCCGTGGCCGCTTGAATCGTCAAAAACGGACTTACGGCGCGATAAATTGACTTCACGGCGCGATAAATTGACTTCACGGCGCGATAAATTGACTTCACGGCGCGATAAATTGACTTCACGGCGCGATAAATTGACTTCACGGCGCGATAAATTGACTTCACGGCGCGATAAATTGACTTCACGGCGCGATAAATTGACTTCACGGCGCGATAAATTGACTTCACGGCGCGATAAATTGACTTCACGGCGCGATAAATTGACTTCACGGCGCGATAAATTGACTTCACGGCGCGATAAATTGACTTCACGGCGCGATAAATTGACTTCACGGCGCGATAAATTGACTTCACGGCGCGATAAATTGACTTCACGGCGCGATAAATTGACTTCACGGCGCGATAAATTGACTTCACGGCGCGATAAATTGACTTCACGGCGCGATAAATTGACTTCACGGCGCGATAAATTGACTTCACGGCGCGATAAATTGACTTCACGGCGCGATAAATTGACTTCACGGCGCGATAAATTGACTTCACGGCGCGATAAATTGACTTCACGGCGCGATAAATTGACTTCACGGCGCGATAAATTGACTTCACGGCGCGATAAATTGACTTCACGGCGCGATAAATTGACTTCACGGCGCGATAAATTGACTTCACGGCGCGATAAATTGACTTCACGGCGCGATAAATTGACTTCACGGCGCGATAAATTGACTTCACGGCGCGATAAATTGACTTCACGGCGCGATAAATTGACTTCACGGCGCGATAAATTGACTTCACGGCGCGATAAATTGACTTCACGGCGCGATAAATTGACTTCACGGCGCGATAAATTGACTTCACGGCGCGATAAATTGACTTCACGGCGCGATAAATTGACTTCACGGCGCGATAAATTGACTTCACGGCGCGATAAATTGACTTCACGGCGCGATAAATTGACTTCACGGCGCGATAAATTGACTTCACGGCGCGATAAATTGACTTCACGGCGCGATAAATTGACTTCACGGCGCGATAAATTGACTTCACGGCGCGATAAATTGACTTCACGGCGCGATAAATTGACTTCACGGCGCGATAAATTGACTTCACGGCGCGATAAATTGACTTCACGGCGCGATAAATTGACTTCACGGCGCGATAAATTGACTTCACGGCGCGATAAATTGACTTCACGGCGCGATAAATTGACTTCACGGCGCGATAAATTGACTTCACGGCGCGATAAATTGACTTCACGGCGCGATAAATTGACTTCACGGCGCGATAAATTGACTTCACGGCGCGATAAATTGACTTCACGGCGCGATAAATTGACTTCACGGCGCGATAAATTGACTTCACGGCGCGATAAATTGACTTCACGGCGCGATAAATTGACTTCACGGCGCGATAAATTGACTTCACGGCGCGATAAATTGACTTCACGGCGCGATAAATTGACTTCACGGCGCGATAAATTGACTTCACGGCGCGATAAATTGACTTCACGGCGCGATAAATTGACTTCACGGCGCGATAAATTGACTTCACGGCGCGATAAATTGACTTCACGGCGCGATAAATTGACTTCACGGCGCGATAAATTGACTTCACGGCGCGATAAATTGACTTCACGGCGCGATAAATTGACATCACGGCGCGATATTTTGATATCTCGGCGCGTTATTTTGACCTGAACACCATTTTTCAAGTTTAGGAAAGACTCACGACGCGAAAAACCAGCCTCGCGACGCGATATGCTTCAGAATGCAGAAAAAACGCGTTTTTGACCTCAAATCGACCCACCAAACGTCAAAATCAAAGCTTTAAACTTTAACACAACTTAATACAAGTATAAACAAGTGTAACAATCAACTCTTAAACAAAACCCACTTCCTAAATCTCAAGATCTAATCCAAAACCCGTTTTTAAGCAAAAACAACCATTTTACACTTGAATCGACCACCACAAATCTCTTAGATCTATAACAAGGAAGTATTCTACTAGTTAAGGGGAACATTTTGAGCTATAGAACACTTACCAATTCGTCCTACAAGTATGAAATCCGAATTTGAGACAAATAGGGAGGATAAACACTTGTTCTTGCAAGATTGAAAGGAAAGGAGTTCTTGAATCATGCACTAGATTATTATTACATAAAAGTTTAGTTGTTTTCTTCCTTTGATTCTTTCTCTTGAACCGATTTGATAGTTTAGAGAGAGAGAGAAGAAGGAGAAATGAAGGAAGAGATAAGGGAAGAAGGGTTTTATTCCACCAAGGCACTCTCGCGACTAGTTCCAGTTTCTCTCGAGAAATGATTCGTTTCATTAAAACTTTTGACTAGAGATTCATTCAAATACTTCGTCAACAAAATCAAACATATTTTGGAATTACGCTTCTAATGACTATTCACATGCTTACCTTTTCATTACAAAAGTTTATTTACTTCAATTTAACTAATTTCCGTTTTACGAGTTCGCTAGCGTTGACCGGTCAAAGTGGCGGGTGTTACACATAGTCTCGTCTAGCATATAACACGTTACCAAATTGTCAAACAAGTATTAAGCTATTTCGACTAACTAAATTAGTTAGTTACTAGCACGTTTAAGTCGACGGGTCAAAATAGATAAAATTTCATAAAATCATGTAACCTAAATTACCTTTAGTCACGTTCAAACACGTCAAATTTACAAGTCAATCGAGGTCAAAATATGCAAATGTTACACTAGGCGGGATAGGTGGATGAGGTATAGGGGTCGTTTGTGGTGTGTGTTGGGTGGTCTGGGTGGATGACATGGGTGTTGTCTGTACAGTGGGGGACTCTGAATCCGAGGACAGCAATGGTTGTGGTGGTTGGAACTCTGGACGAAAGAGTGGAGATATGGAGTCTATGAAATCATATGAAGGTGGGTGAGCTGGGGTCACAGAGCCGAAGGGAAGGATGGTCTCGTCGAAATTAACGTGACGAGAGATGATGATCTTTTGAGTTGAAAGATCGAGCCAACGAAAACCACGATGATCAGACGGGTATCCAAGAAATATGCATGGTGTGGAGCGGGGGGCGAGTTTGTGAGGGGTCATTATGTGAGGGAAGCACAAGCATCCAAACACACGGAGATGCGTGTAGGTTGGATGTTGTTTGAAAAGGCGGAAGTGTGGGGTGTCATTATGGATAGTGGACGAGGGGAGAATGTTAAGGAGATGGGTGGACATGTTGAGAGCTTCCAACCAATACGTCGAAGGAAGGTGTGTATGAAATAAGAGGGTGCGAATAGTATTATTAATAGTACGAAGCATGCGTTCAGATTTGCCATTTTGTTGTGAGGTATGTGGACATGAGAAACAGAAACGGATTCCATGGGTGGCAAAGAAGTCATGAAAATCTTTGTTATTGTATTCACCACCATTATCACATTGAAACGATTTAATTTTACATTTAAATTGATTGTTAACATAGGCTATAAAATGTAAAAACTTTTGAAACACATCAGACTTACGACGAAGTGGATAGACCCATAGATAGTGAGTAAAGTGATCTAAGAAAATGACATAATATTTCAAACCACTTAAACTAGCAACAGGTGATGTCCAAATATCTGAATGTATAATGTCAAATGGCGAACTAACAACTGAAGTAGCAAGACTAAACGGAAGTTTGACGTGTTTGCCAAGCTGGCATGGTTGGCAAAGCACGTTAGACTTTGCTTTATTACAAGAAATAAAATTACGAGAGATTAAATGGTGAAGGGTGTGGTCACCAGGGTGTCCAAGACGTTGGTGCCAAATGGAATGAGAGGTAGCAACAAATACTTGAGGGGTGGTCTCGGTGACTGGATCGGATCAAAGGCTGACGGGTGCGATAGTCCTTCACAGTAAAACCAAAAGGGTCAAATTCAATTGAACAACGGTTATCAGTTGTAAATTTACGAACGGAAATGAGGTTTTTAATTATTTTTGGTGAAATAAGGACATTATTTATATAAAGTGTGCGATATGGGTTCGGCATAGTTGTGTGCCCATGGGTCAAGACAGGAATTAATGAACCATCACCAACAAAAATAGAACGAGTATCAAGATTATTAGAAATGGATTGGAGTATACCTGCATCCTTGTGAACATGATCAGTAGCCCCAGAATCCATCATCCACCCTGATTGTCCAAGTCCTGCAAAGTCATGGTATTAAATAAATAAGGTAGTGTCGTGGGTTGATCACTCCACTGATTTGTGGGCAGGCCAGAGCCAAATAAAAGCCCAAATGTGGGCTGGAAATTGGCTGATGGGCCTGTTGGGCTTGCTGAAAGTGCTGATGGGCCTGCTGGAAATGCTGGTGGGCCAAATTTGTTGGCTGAAGTGGCTGTTGGGCCTGTTGACAAAATAAGCTGTTGAGCCATAATTTGGATGACCAAGGATGCTAGGATGAGCCCAATTTGCATGGGAATAAGTTGTAGGAGAGTTGTTTCTAACAGAAGGTTGAGAAAATTTTTGTCTGTTGTTATTGCTTGGTGGTGGAATGAATACCCAACCATATTGTTGGGTTTGTCGATGGTTTCGTCTCCCGCCATTGCGACGATCGTTTCTTCTCCCATCCGCCCCATTCCCACGGTAATCATTAGATCCCGTGAACAAAACATTAGGAGAAGAGGAAGTATCGGTAGGGATGGGATCTGATGTGCGTTTTTCCTCTAACTTGGGTTCCTCACCAAGCAATAACGCTCGGGTTTCCACCCATGTCGGTAGCTTTTCACGAAGACGAAGAGTGCGGGTAACCCCATTCCATTTTCGGTGTAAACCATTGAGAGTGTATGCCACGAGATTGTTATCCGGAACAGGAGTGCCGATGTTTTTTAGAAGGTCGGCCATGGTTTTTATTTTTGTGCAATAGTCGTTGATAGACATATTGCCAAGAGTAATGTTACGGAGATCATTGTCGAGTTGAAGGGCTTTGGCTTCTTTGTTTGTTCGGAAAAGGTTTTCAATGGCTAGCCAAGTGGCACGAGGAGTGGCCTTTCTTGCATGGATGTTGGCGAGCACGTCCGGCGTGATGGTATTGTAAACCCAGTTTCGAACAATGGAATCGAGTTTTATCCATTCGGCTGGAGTTTTGTTGTTGGGGTTTGTAGGTGTAGCATCTCATCAATGTGATCAATCACATCAAAGGCGATGCAATGGGTTTCAAAAAGGTCGACCCAGGTGTCATAGTTGAGATGGTTGAGATCGAGAATAAGAGGTATATGGGATTTGATATTGGTAACACTGTATGATTGTTAATTGGTATTTTTCCCAATGAATCATAATGTTACATTAGCTCTTAATATATAGAATTACATTGTGGATCATGATGGGCTATTACATACGGGCCCATGATCAAGCTTATAATATACATTATTACATTACAATAATATACTATACTAACAAAGATTATAATATAGAAAATATAGAAGAAAAGAAAAACGTTTTTGAATAGGCCTGTTGTTTTTGGAAGACCCATAAACCAATCTAGCAGTGGACGGTTTTAATCTTGAAAATAGAAGGAGCCAAGGACCATTTCATACCGAACATAAACCCAAATACATAGAAATTGAACGTCAGGGAGGCGGGAGGCCTACTAAAATTGGGCTGGGCTTGGATTGGGCTGCCGGCAATTAAATCAGTACTTTCACATCTTTGTAAGATCTAACCAACTATCTTCTATATAATATAGTAACTAGTATTAGACTATTAGTGAGTAGTGACACATGGTCTACATTCGTTGCTCAAAATTACATGTAGGGCCTCACTATTATAAAGTGAGATGTTCTCTGGTGTGTGTTGAAACAGAGTGACTGTTAAAAAAATATTAACTGATTGGTACTAGACTACAAGTATAGATGTTACGACAAAAAAAGTTACATACATCTTTAGTTTTGGACAAGTTAAGGGCATGCCTTTAAGTAAGGACATACATAACGACGGAACTTAATAGGGGTCGAGATAGTCCAAGTGGTTAAGGCAAGTTGTGCAAGGTGCTCCATGTTTGTTTGACCAAGGTTGGAGACTTCTAGCCTTTTTTTTATTATCCTTTTTATCTATTTCATTAATGGGGAAAGTGAAGGTGCGGTTGTCTCACACTCAACTAAGGTGAAAAACCCCTCACATCTTGTTTTTTTATTCCATAAAATTCATGGGGCCCATCATTTATTCAATATACAAAAAATATTTAAAAAATAGTATGTGAGAGGTTTTTCACCTAAGTTGGGTGTGTGACAACTCACACTCACTTTTTCCTTCATTAATATATTTCTTAATACTAAACCACTCTCTTTTTCATTAATAGTTAAACCACCAAATATGTGATAATAGATCATACTTAACATCACTTAAAACTATGTAAAAATATATACTTAACTAGTTTAGTGTATAGTATATGTTTATTTATATAAATCTAGAACTAAATATATGATATGCATAACTTCATCTTTTCTTATTCAAAAATAATTACACATTAACATCAAAGTTTATTTTGACCCTTCCAAAAAAAAAAAAAATCAGGTTCCGCCACTGGACATATACCAAAAAATCTTTAGCTTTGGACAAACATCAATAACAAAAGATATCCATAGACAACTAAGGATACCTAAAAACATCGCATTGGAGATAATCTAAAGGTGTGATCCGCCCGTGCCGATATGGCCCTACCAACACAAAACATGTTATATGTGTGTGTTCTTTCTAGAGATATGATTCTGTCCTTTTCCTTTTTGTTATCTATTATATGCGTCTTCTTGTATATATGTTCGTTTTGATCGAGGAAGGGCATGCACACCTTGTTTTATGATACTATTTATTTTTGAGAAAATTTCATTACATACCCCTGTGGTTTGCCATATTATCAAGTTTCACCCCTATGGTTTTTTTTTTATCATTAGATACCCATATGGTGGATTTTTGTATCATTAGATACCCCTTACCCTAACAGACGTTAGTGTAGCTCCGTTAACCGCCTCACGTGCAATTCACATGAGGGTACTTTTGTCTTTTTACTCCTAAAACACTTATGTAAATAAAAAAAAATCATCCATAAAAATAATTCACCATCTCGATATACACATACAAATCAACAAACTTTAAATAACAGAAACTTAACATAATCATCACAAATTCACAGCCACATAAAATCGAATCAAAAACTAGATCTAAACAATACTAAATCTTCCTTTTCTCACCGGATTTCATTCCCGGTCATCACTTCCGACCAAACCCACCGGCCTTCACC
Source organism: Erigeron breviscapus (assembly GCA_034093135.1). Classification (NCBI taxonomy): domain Eukaryota; kingdom Viridiplantae; phylum Streptophyta; class Magnoliopsida; order Asterales; family Asteraceae; genus Erigeron; species Erigeron breviscapus. Next base: position 53,815,826 of record CM067168.1, on the reverse strand, counting down.
TCTGGTCATCACCAGGCCACCGCTAGTATTTATGTTGATTTGTTTAGTTGCATTCGTATAAAAACAAAGTGGAGTGCTGATCTTAATGAACTTACAAGGTTCCAACTACTCTGTTGGTGATAGCTTCAATATCTTTTCCTTCAATTATCTTCGCCAAACCAAAATCATCAATCAACTTGAAACCCACTTAACACCCAAATGCAAAAAATTTAAATTCAACATTTAGGTCACAAACCATCCATTATTTTTGCCGAGCCACCAAAAAACAATAACATTCTTTTATTATTATGTTATATATATCTACAATATATTATTATTGTAGATATATATAACCCAAAAACACAAACTCACCTACACCAATTGGGATCTGAAACTTGAGACGGTAGACATATATCTACAATATATTAAATTGATCCGATTCATAGATGAAGAAATTGTTGATTCTGGGCTTAGTTTATGTGTTTAGAAATTGGGGAAGAAGAGAAGTTTGGAGAAATGGTGGATTTGAGTGTCATCGACTTTGAGTTTGTATGTGTTTAGTTTCTGTGTCATCGACTTTGTGTTTAGAATTAGAATAGGAGTGATATAATTCCAGAATTAAGGTGACGGTTTCTGACGAGTAGCGGTGGTCCGATGAGCAGCGGTCGACGGTGGATGCTACATACAAACACATAACACCGGCATACCACCACCCGGTGGGGTTTTTCCCAGAAACAAAGAAGATGAAAGGAAAAAGAAGTCGGAAAAAAAGAGGATGGATCGATATGTTCATGTATAGATCTATGGTGGCTGGATCTTGGAAGTGGTGGTTGGATCTTGATGGTGGTGGCCGAATGTTGGAGGTTGGCGGCTGGATCTTGTGGTAGCCGGATTCCCGGATCTTGTGGTGGTGGTCGGTTGTTGGCAGTGGTGGCTGGATCTTGTATATGTATGTATGTGTGTGTTTGGTTGGATGTTGTATTTGTAGTTGTGGCTGGAACATAAATTTTTTCCAGATGAATGATATGTAATGTATCTACTAGTGTATATGTATGTATGTTTCAGTGTTGTATACTCCAAAAACATGAGTTTTTAGAAAAAAAATGTGTGTTATTGTAGGTTTAGATTTAGAAAAAAAATGAGTTTTGATCTGAAAAAGTGAATGAGAAAGGAGGAGAAAGTGTTTTAGAGGTGAAAAGGACTAAAATACCCTCATGTGCGCTGCACATGAGGGGGTTGACGGCGGGGTACAAACGGACGTTTGAGGCAGGGGTATGTAATGATACAAAAATCCACCATATGGGTATCTAATGATAAAAAAAACCATAGGGGTGAAACTTGATAATATGGCAAACCACAGGGGTATGTAATGAAATTTTCTCTATATCTTTTTTTCCCCTTTCCTTTTTCTTTCTGTCACGACTTGCAACACCCCGTACTTGCACCTTCCGCATTATAAAGTACAACTCCTTCATTAACAACATTATTTGATACCAAAGATAACTTAATTAAAGTCAGTTCTACTTATGTATTTGTTTAGTAGATTAACAAAGTGAGAAAATAATCAAGTAGACATTATTTATAACTACTAATTAACGACTTTACATCCTAAAAAAAGCATATATTATTCTCCAACCCCAAGAAAGTCAATGAACGGTGGTGGTGGTGGTCGGACTAGTATGCTTGATTCTGACATACCACCGCCTCTTTCCATCCTGTCGTAGTTACCACCAACGCCGCCTTCGGGGTTGGGCATATCTAGTACTGCATGACGAAATAGACAAGTATGAATTATCATCATTAGTATTTAAATTGAAAATCATTTCAATTTGAATAAAACTATTTCAATTTAAATAAATAGATCCCCATTCAAAATTTCCTTTAGATTCTAGTGGAGAAATGTACGATTTTTTTGGATTCATCATAATAAATAGATGAATTCTTTATTTGAGTGTTTTTTTCTTAAATAAAAATGAATCATATACGTACCTAGCTAGCTATTTAAAGTAACCAGACACTTACAAATAAACATACAGTGAAACCTCTATAAATTAATAGTGTTGGGATCGAGATATTTTATTAACTTAGCAAATTACTAACTTGTCGAGCGTTATTTACATTACTTCTTTTAAGATGGGACTAGACAAATTATTAATTTTATCAAGATATTATTTTATCAAATATTAATTTACAGATGTTTTATTGTAATTGTAGTCATCTTTACTTCTATAAATTTGCAATGCTTATTGAAGTGTACAAATGTAAGCATGCAAAGAAGTTACCTGCACGTGAAGTGGGCGTGTTCATGCATGTGAAATCGGTACCATGGCTAACAATACTTGATTTATTAGCCTTGAAAGTAATAGTACTACTACTACTATCACCTGAAACATGAAGATCATGAGAAGAAGAAGAAGTAACATCGTTTTTATGCCTCCGTGCGGTCAAGACATGCCAATGATTCTTGATTGCATTATCGGTTCTTCCAGGAATAAACTTAGCGATTTGAGACCACCGGTTGCCAAAAACCGCATGGGCCGCAATTAAAATGGCTTCTTCTTCTTTACTAAACACCGCCTTCTTTATTCTTGGATCCAATTGATTTACCCATCTCAATCTGCAACTCTTGCCTGAAATTCGTTGAGAAGTTAAAAGGGTTAATATATATATATATATAATATACTAGATTGATGCCCGCGCAATGCAGCGGCGGTAACGGCGACGGTGATGGTGTGGTTATTAACGTAAAAGTAATTTCATTGCGGTCGGAGATACGATGAATTGTTGCGTGGGATATGAAAGGGGGGAGGAGGGGCACAACTTTTGAGTTAGAGTTTTTGTTATGTGTTTCTGCGTGAGGGAGAGATAGATGTTGAATTTTTTTTAAGGTCATTTTAGTCACAGTCTATAAAACAGAAATAAGAATGTATTAAGATGGAGGGTAAATGTGTCATTTCAGGTTCTTAAAATTAGGGAGGGGGAGGGGGAGTTTGTTTTATAAAGGAGTATAGATAGAAATATATATATAACATATATTCACATTTATATTAACAAATATAAATATATCATATAATATATTATATATATATATATATATATATATATATATATATATATATATATATATATATATATATATATATATATATATATATATATATATATATATATATATATATATATATATATATATATATATATATATATATATATATATATATATATATATATATATATATATATATATATATATATATATATATATATATATATATATATATATATATATATATATATATATATATATATATATATATATATATATATATATATATATATATATATATATATATATATATATATATATATATATATATATATATATATATATATATATATATATATATATATATATATATATATATATATATATATATATATATATATATATATATATATATATATATATATATATATATATATATATATATATATATATATATATATATATATATATATATATATATATATATATATATATATATATATATATATATATATATATATATATATATATATATATATATATATGTATATCATTAATTATTACAGTACTACAGTAATATATATATTAAGATATATATGTGTATATATATATATATATTATATAGATATTATAATATAAATATATATATATATATACTAGATTGATGTCCCGCGCAATGCAGCGGCGGTAACGGCGACGGTGATGGTGTGGTTATTAACGTAAAAGTAATTTCATTGCGGTCGGAGATACGATGAATTGTTGCGTGGGATATGAAAGGGGGGAGGAGGGGCACAACTTTTGAGTTAGAGTTTTTGTTATGTGTTTCTGCGTGAGGGAGAGATAGATGTTGAATTTTTTTTAAGGTCATTTTAGTCACAGTCTATAAAACAGAAATAAGAATGTATTAAGATGGAGGGTAAATGTGTCATTTCAGGTTCTTAAAATTAGGGAGGGGGAGGGGGGGGGGGGGGGGGGGGGGGGGGGGGGGGGGGGGGGGGGGGCGGTGGTTGTGGCGGCAACGGTGTGGTGGTGGGGGCGACTGTTGGTGGTGGAGGCGGCGTCGAGTGGTGTAGATAATTGATGTAAAGGTAATTGATGTAAAAGGTTAATGGAGATATTTTGGATAAATGACTGATATTGTAATTTAATCATTAATGGTATTTTAGATAATTCTCCATAACTTTTAAAGAGAGAGTTATTTTATTTATTAAATAGAATAAAAGTATAGATTAGGTGTATAGGGAATTAGGATTAAGAAATAAGGGTATTTTTGGTATAAAAAAGTACTGAATTTTATAAAATAGGATAGGTCAATATGCTTTATAAGGGGTTATAGATATTGGTAGTCAAAAATTTTGAAAGTCAAAAAGTTATTGTAATCTTATGTGTGTTTTATATCGCACCATATTTTCACTTCAATATTACTATGTTTGTAGATGTTTTATAACTATAGTTTTTTTCTAAAAAGCTAATTTGTAGTGTTTTTTCATATAATCCACTCTAACTATAGAGAAAATTCATATTTGAGAAGGCTTACATTTTTATTTTTAAGAATATTTTGTTTATATTTTAAAATTAAAACTTAACGTCTCAAAGTTTTATGTTAATCATAAATTGGACATAATAATATGTTTATTATTTTTATATTTATATATATATATATATATATATATATATATATATATATATATATATATATATATATATATATATATATATATATATATATATATATATATATATATATATATATATATATATATATATATATATATATATATATATATATATATATATATATATATATATATATATATATATATATATATATATATATATATATATATATATATATATATATATATATATATATATATATATATATATATATATATATATATATATATATATATATATATATATATATATATATATATATATATATATATATATATATATATATATATATATATATATATATATATATATATATATATATATATATATATATATATATATATATATATATATATATATATATATATATATATATATATATATATATATATATATATATATATATATATATATATATATATATATATATATATATATATATATATATATATATATATATATATATATATATATATATATATATATATATATATATATATATATATATATATATATATATATATATATATATATATATATATATATATATATATATATATATATATATATATATATATATATATATATATATATATATATATATATATATATATATATATATATATATATATATATATATATATATATATATATATATATATATATATATATATATATATATATATATATATATATATATATATATATATATATATATATATATATATATATATATATATATATATATATATATATATATATATATATATATATATATATATATATATATATATATATATATATATATATATATATATATATATATATATATATATATATATATATATATATATATATATATATATATATATATATATATATATATATATATATATATATATATATATATATATATATATATATATATATATATATATATATATATATATATATATATATATATATATATATATATATATATATATATATATATATATATATATATATATATATATATATATATATATATATATATATATATATATATATATATATATATATATATATATATATATATATATATATATATATATATATATATATATATATATATATATATATATATATATATATATATATATATATATATATATATATATATATATATATATATATATATATATATATATATATATATATATATATATATATATATATATATATATATATATATATATATATATATATATATATATAATTTCTAATAAAAGGTAACCTTTTTACATATTTTTTAAATAAAAAAAAAACATAATTAGACTTTGTTTATGTAACGCATTTACATATAGCTCAATTGTCATAAAAACCGTCCAAAAAGCATGTCGTTTTGGTCACCTTAAATGTCGTTTCCTACCGTTCACAAGTGCATAGTTGTAATTTTGATGAAAATCTGAGACATATACACCAGCCCATAAATGGCCCACACAAACTCAACAAACACTGACCGTCTTATGATTTGGCTCATTAATTGTTAGGAATCATTAGTCGAAAAATCAACACAATTTCATATATATATATATATTTTTTTTAAATCAACACAATATTACGAGTATAAACTTACAATTTTGTATAGGCGAAGGTACGTAATCAAATGATTTAAGAAATATCATTTTTCAATATATTGTTTTTTTTGTTAACATATAGATTATAGTTTGAAAATTGTGAATGGTGTAGTATACTTACTACAATACTTTACAACGAAATCAAAATGAAATTTAAATGATCATTTTATTATCACATAAAAAATAAATAAATCGCACAAAATCGCAGCATAGCGCAATAGCTAATTTTCTAGTTACAAAAAAAAAAAAAAAAAAAAAAAAAAAAAAAAAAAAAAAAAAAAAAAAAAAAAAAAAAAAAAAAAAAAAAAAAAAAAAAAAAAAAAAAAAAAACAAAAAAAAAAAAAAAAAAAAAAAAAAAAAAAAAAAAAAAAAAAAAAAAAAAAAAAAAAAAAAAAAAAAAAAAAAAAAAAAAAAAAAAAAAAAAAAAAAAAAAAAAAAAAAAAAAAAAAAAAAAAAAAAAAAAAAAAAAAAAAAAAAAAAAAAAAAAAAAAAAAAAAAAAAAAAAAAAAAAAAAAAAAAAAAAAAAAAAAAAAAAAAAAAAAAAAAAAAAAAAAAAAAAAAAAAAAAAAAAAAAAAAAAAAAAAAAAAAAAAAAAAAAAAAAAAAAAAAAAAAAAAAAAAAAAAAAAAAAAAAAAAAAAAAAAAAAAAAAAAAAAAAAAAAAAAAAAAAAAAAAAAAAAAAAAAAAAAAAAAAAAAAAAAAAAAAAAAAAAAAAAAAAAAAAAAAAAAAAAAAAAAAAAAAAAAAAAAAAAAAAAAAAAAAAAAAAAAAAAAAAAGGGTACAAAACTAAGTCATGTACTGCAATTTACACTACCAGATTAAATAACTAATAGAAAGATAAGTTTAAGATTATATAGTGTTTACTGATAACGATGGTGAATTGTAAACAATGGCAAGAGATGAGAGAGCTATGAAACTACAGATAGAAATAGACTACAGAGAGGCAGAGAGCAAGAAATAGAATATTGAAAATTAGGGATAATGATAATCAGCATACCTTTTATAAACTTGAATGCCACAATCAGCATATCTATATTCGAATTTATCTACGAAAGTAATGAAACTTTGATTTTCAAGAAAAGTGATGATGGTAGAAACGGTTCATTGTTCACAAACAAATGAGATGTTTTGAAGCCTTAATTATAAAAATTATTAAGCTTTAGGAAAAATCTATTGTAGACGTGTAGTCATAGGCTAAAATATTAAAAAATTTGGGGGCCTTAGGCCCATGCCTAACCCCACATAACCATAAGGCCGGCTCTGATTGTGGACTCTACCGGCTAATGGATGACGTGGAACCGGTTACCACTCATTTTTACCTATCAAATCCACCTGTCATACATGTAGACATCGTCTTTCTTCTATTATATTAATTTAATAATTGATTCATTTTTCCAACATAAAAAAATCCCCCTATAATTTATCATACTATCAGCATCTTCATCACCCCCATTCTCAATGTATACATATAGACACATATACATACAACATGCATACTGCATCTTCTGGGTTTTCAACATACACGCAGACATTATACAACATACATATTCATCAAAAATTAATTCTACTCATCTCCCCTACCTGTTCAACATCTATGTTGGTTCTTGATTTTCGGTGATGTGATTATATACAAGTATGTTAGATTATTGTATAGTTGATCATGCGTAACAATAATGATAACTTGGCCGGAGTTGGATGGAACCGCTAGAAGGATTGGCCGGTATCTTCGCCTAAAGTGACTCACCCTTCAATAATTTAGAATTATCAAGGTTAATCTCCAGGAAAATAGTTATTTTTTAATGTTTTTGCGATGACCGTAAACATAAAAGAAGACATTCGAGAGCCAGTTGCTTCTTCTGATTATCTGATCCCGCCTGATCTATTTGTTAGAGCCAACTTTTAGATCTATATACATGTTTACAAAGATGGCGCTAGTTTCAAGGATGGGAATATATATATATATATATATATATATATAGGGGTGGGATAAATTGAGTCCAGCTTAATTTGAGTCCAAAAAGGGTCCATGTAACTTACACATGTGTAAGTTAACTTACACATGTGTAAGTTGTACACAAATGTAGATTAATTTACACATAATCTACACACAAATGTAGATTATGGGTTTTGGGTCAGCTTGGGTCTGGGTCACTTGGGGTTGGGTCAGCTTGGGGTTGGGTCAGCTTGGGGTTGGGTCAGCTTGGGGTTGGGTCAGCTTGGGGTTGGGTCAGCTTGGGGTTGGGTCAGCTTGGGGTTGGGTCAGCTTGGGGTTGGGTCAGCTTGGGGTTGGGTCAGCTTGGGCTTGGGTCAGCTTGGGGTTGGGTCAGCTTGAGGTTGGGTCAGCTTGGGAGGTCAGCTTGGGGTTGGGTCAGCTTGGGTTTGAAGTCAAATTATTTACAAAAATGTCACCGCGTTTTTTTTTTTAAAAGTCACATGTCACGTTCTGATTGGTTCATAGGACCTTCTCTCCCTTCTCTCCTTAACATACCTTCTCATTTGATCTCTCTCCTATATATATATATATATATATTATATATTAAAAATATATATATCATTAGCTAACATGATCCAACCGACTCTATGGTTTAACTTCGATGAAGCCAATTATGATTTTGTTTGAGTTTCTTATAATATGATATTAGTTTTGATGTTGCCGACTGAGATGTAACCCGATGCCAACTTGAGAATGAAATTTTATACTCGTAATAGCGTTGAATATTTAGGGGAAGAAGGTGATATGGCATCTTATCTGGCATTTTTCATCAATTTAAATAATACAAAATTAAATTAGAAATTAAAAAATGACTGGCAACTTATTATCGAGGCCACAAAAGATGTTTTAGCCGGTTTTGTTCCTCAAAATAGAGAAGTTTTTTGTTCGGACCTCATAAAAGGTATTCCGGACAAATTGGATGACTTTCTAATTAAATAACCCTAGATAAAATAAGATAATTATAATGCATTTACATGTGTTCATTGCAATAGCTCTAAGACACGTAAAAGAGCTCCTCGGTCGTAGATGGGTTGTCATATCCAACTGAGCAATCCACTCGAAATTTTTAACAACAATATTGTCTTTTTGCTTGATTTTGATAAAACAAATTATTAAAGAAACGGAGTGTATATACTTTTTTTAAGAAAATTGTATGTAAGAAAAAGTTATTTTTTGTCAAGATCAACAAATCAATTGGGCTCTATAAAACTCTGAAATGGGTTTATTAATTCTACTACGTGAAACAGAATTTGTTCAGCCCCAAATTAGTTATGAAAAAAACTGTCCCTCGTTTGAAACTTTGAATAAATTGAAATCTTTCGAGTTTCAACATTTAAATTAGAGAAAATTTCATTAGATGGTTTGCTGTTTTATCAATTTTCGTCCCTGTCCTTTTTTTTTAGTATTACTTGACCCTGTGGTGACTTTTTGTATCACTAAAAACCCCTCTCTCAAACGGACGTTAGTGTGGCTCCGTCAAAGCTCTCATGTGCACTGCACATGAGGGTAACTTAGTCATTTTGCTTCTAAAACACTCATTTCATCTTCCCATTTCAAACAACCAAATCAAATCCTTTTTTTTCCCCCAAAAACTCTTTTCTTCCCAAAAAACAATACTTCTTCTTACTTCTTTTTTCCAGATCTAACAACCAAATCATCACATAAAAATACCAAAAAACAATAACCATAAATTCAAGAAATATTTTCATCAATGATATATATATCTATCCTAACTGTATATACACTATAATTACAAAACCCACAAAAACAAAAAACAATACCGTCACAAAATTTGTACCATCAATATCAGCAATCTAATAATAATTCTAATAATAATAGAAGTCAGGCTCACGTTTATCCGAACTAACCTGACCAATTTTAATTGAGTTGTTTCCTTCTCACATGTAAGCACATAACCCACTACCCCACTCATGGCATTTTCATATTTGTTGCTTTAATTTAACATCAATAATTATAATCAATAATTATATGTATGTATAGATGATTCAAATGAACAGCGGCGGTTAGGTGGTCCAACGCCACCATCATCATCTTCTGCGTTTGATTTTCCGGCGAGAGTACATGACCAGAATCTGATGCCACCACCAACATCTGGAAAAAAGAAGTAAGAAGAAGTATTGTTTTTAGAAGGTTAAAACTTGATTGATAAAATGATGTGGGGGTACCTTTAAAAGGTGAAGAAGAAGAAGATCTGAAGGTGAGATCTAAATAATTATTGGTCAGTTTGAAAACCCAATCAGGAAATAATTGAATTGAAGCAGGCAGCTTTTTTTGCTCTGTTAAATCAAGAAATTGGGACCAAGAGATGACAGCAAAGCAGTGGACCGATATTGAGAGAGAGAGAGAGAGAGAGAGAGAGAGAGAGAGAAAGAGAGAGATAAGAGAGAGAGAGAGAAGAGAGAGAGAGAGAGAGAGAAAGAGAGAGAGAGAGAGAGAGAGAGAGAGAGAGAGAGAGAGAGAGAGAGAGAGAGAGAGAGTGTGAGAGAGTGTGTGTGTGTGTGCGAGAGAGAGAGAGAGAGAGAGAGAGAGAGAGAGAGAGAGAGAGAGAGAGAGAGAGAGAGAGAGAGAGAGAGAGAGAGAGAGAGAGAGAGAGAGAGAGAGAGAGAGAGAGAGCGCGAGAGAGCGCGCGAGAGAGAGCGCGAGCGAGAGCGCGAGAGAGAGAGAGAGAGAGAGAGAGAGAGAGAGAGAGAGAGAGAGAGAGAGAGAGAGAGTGCTTATCAAATGAGGGGTGAAGAGACAGATAGTCAGAGGAGTTTATCAAAGATAGATATAGATATATGGTGATATGATATGTGATGATATAGGGTGTGTCATGCGTGAGTGTATGTATATATCATGTATCATGTAGTATGTATGTATGTATTGATGATGGTTTTTCATGAGTCGGCGTTTGATTTTCCGGCGAGAGTACATGACCAGATCTGGAAAAAAGAAGGGAGAAGAAGTATTGTTTTTGGGGAAGAAAAGAGTTTTTCGGGGAAAAAAAGGATTTGATCTGATTGTTTGAAATGGGAAGGTGAAATGGGTGTTTTAGAAGCAAAATGACTAAGTTACCCTCATGTGCAGTGCACATGAGAGCTTTGACGGAGTCACACTAACGTCCGTTTGAGAGAGGGTTTCTAATGATATAAAAAGTCACCACAGGGTGAAGTAATAATAAAAAAAAAGACAGGGGCGAAAATTGATAAAACAGCAAACCAGAGGGTGATCTAATAAAATTTTCTCTTTAAATTAAGCTAATTTACCTGAATTCTAGTTTGGGTAATTCTAATTGGGTGGCCCCATATTCGGCTTGGGCCTCTGATATATGGGTTGGCGATTTATCTTAAGGGACCAAATGATTTCGTATACATTCTATATATGTTAACTAGTAACTTTACCCGCATTTAATCGCGTGTGGTATATATTATAAGTAGAAATTGTTAAATGATAAGTAATATTTTGATATAGTTATAAAAGTGTAACATAAGTCAATATGTTCATAGAGTTGTAATCATGCAAAACCTACAAATTTGGTGAGATCCAAGGACTAAATCTCAACCCTTGGATCAAAACAGATCGACGGTTCCATTAAAAAAACAAAAAAACACGCAGAGGGATACTTTGGTAATTTTGTACATTTTCTTGACAATGTATGCGTAAAATCATATATGATTTTCTATAAGTTTTTCACACTGTATGCGTAAAATCAGAATTGATTTTAAATAGGTTTATTTGTATAGAACTCATTTGCCTTGTCTTAATTTTATACGTAAAATCATATATGATTTTGAATAAATTTTTCACAGTGTATTCTTAAAATCAATTTTGATTTTGAATAAGTTTATTTGTATGGAAGCCTATACAAAATCATATATGATTTTGAATGGGTTTAATGATATCGAACTCACTTTTTTTGTCTAGATGTATGAATAAAATCATATATGATTTTGTATAGCTTTTTCACTCTCTATTCTTAAAATCATTTTTGATTTTAAATGGTTTTCTTTGTATGGAACTCATTTGGTTTTGTCTCAATGTGCTATATGATTTTGAATGGGTTTAATGATATCGAACTCACTTTTTTTGTCTAGATGTATGAATAAAATCATATATGATTTTGTATAGCTTTTTCACACTCTATTCTTAAAATCATTTTTGATTTTATATAAGTTTTTCACACTGTATGCGTAAAATCATATATGATTTTCTATAAGTTTTTCACACTGTATGCGTAAAATCATATATGATTTTGAATGGGTTTAATGATATCGAACTCACTTTTTTTGTCTAGATGTATGAATAAAATCATATATGATTTTGTATAGTTTTTTCACACTGTATGCGTAAAATCAGAATTGATTTTAAATAGGTTTATTTGTATAGAACTCATTTGCCTTGTCTTAATTTTATACGTAAAATCATATATGATTTTGAATAAATTTCTTTTTATGGAAGCCATTTGGTTTGACTTAATGTGCTACACAAATCATAAATGATTTTGTACATTTTCTTGACAATGTATGCGTAAAATCATATATGATTTTCTATAAGTTTTTCACACTGTATGCGTAAAATCAAAATTGATTTTAAATAGGTTTATTTGTATAGAACTCATTTGCCTTGTCTCAATTTTATACGTAAAATCATATATGATTTTGAATAAATTTTTCACAGTGTATTCTTAAAATCAATTTTGATTTTGAATAAGTTTATTTGTATGGAAGCCTATACAAAATCATATATGATTTTGAATGGGTTTAATGATACCGAACTCACTTTTTTTGTCTAGATGTATGAATAAAATCATATATGATTTTGTATAGCTTTTTCACGCTCTATTCTTAAAATCATTTTTGATTTTAAATGGTTTTCTTTGTATGGAACTCATTTGTTTTGTCTCAATGTGTGCACAAAATCAAATTTGATTTTGTATAGGTTTTTGACACCGTATGCATAAAATCAAATTTGATGTTCCACGAGACTCAAATAACTACAAAAAAGGTTATGCTATGCACAATCAAGTATGATTGGATGTATAATTAGCAAATACGTATATAATCAAATTTGATTTAGTACATACACTTTGGTTTAGACATTTCATCAAACACTTTGTGGGCAAAATTCTTTAAACAACAACAACCAAGGATACAACTTCTTATCATATGAAAAAACAAAAATAATTGAAATAACTACAAATCATGGATAAAAATGGTTTGATTATCTACTTTTTATATAAAAAACATTAACTACATAAAATCTCACTATAATAATATCTAAAACATTATCATCCATTTGTTGTTGTTGTTAGTGATTTGAGGTGGAGATCCAGACAGGAGGGGGAGCGCGAGATGATGGTGGCAGTGGTGGTGGTTACCGTCGCCGGAGTTGATGAGAGAGGGAGAGGGAGAGAGAGAGAGTGTGTGTGTGTGTGTGTGTGTGTGTGTGTTTGTGTTTGTCTGTGTTTCCATCAGGAGGAGGAAAGGGGAAAGAGAGTTTTTTTTTTTATTAAGCAAATTTACATAAATGCCCCTCCGTGTTTTTTTTTAATTAAGGCATAAGTTTAAATCCTAGCCATTGATTGAGATGATCAAATGGCTAGGATTTGGTCCTTGGGTTTCATGAAAAATTAAGGATTCAAATGAACATTTACCTATGTTCATAATCTCTAATCTCTAAATATATATAAAAGAGAAACCTTAATTCCAAAACGGAGAAGTTTGAACCCTTGAAAAAAGTTCAACTTTTAATTAGAGTCATTAGATCAAATGTTGATGTCATATACCTTTTATAACCTTTTTAGATTTAATTTTAATTTAATAAATTCATATATGTCATTATTTATGGAAAATAATTTCTACATTTTATAATTATAGAAAGTAATTAATTTAATGATATAATTATGGAAAATAATTCCTAAACTTTATATTATCTTTTTTAAAATCACTTTTTTGATTTTTTTTTTGTTGTTATTTCAAGTTATGACTTTATATATCTTTTTATCATATAACGTAATAAATATTGGTTATGGTTATAACTCTTATAAGTATTTAGTTTTACATCGTTAATATCTTATGATATTTAAATAAAAAAACGTTTCTGATATGTATATGGTGTCTAGAATAATCAAAAGATAAAAAATTATAAAAATAAAAGCATCATCATTTTTTAACATCTTTTATTTATGTTTGTTAAATTAATAAAATGGTACATATAAAATAATAAACATATATATTTTTGTTTTGGTTTGTTGGTTCGTTTTTCATATGAATCCAAAACTGAATCATAACTTTCGGTTTTCAGATAATCAAAACAAAAAACCATTGGTTTTTTCGTTTTGGATTATTCGGTTTTTATGGGTTTTTTGGTTTTCAGTTCGGAATTTTCTCACCCCTAAATTACTTAGTTTCCATATATGAATTTAAATATATTAATAGTTATTAATAATTTTTTTGTTTCATGAAAACTCTTAGATGCAAATAAAGTTATTAATAGACAAGTTAATATAATTACAGGTTATTGATCACTAAAATCTTCCTTTTTTTTAATCTACACCATGCCAATTTTTTTCTATATATACTTAAAATCATTTTATTATATGTAAACAAATATAACATTATTGTTTTTCAACACCTTTTAATTACAATTTGTCAATATACGATATCATAAAACAATAGTATTTTATTAGTCATATATGTCTATCTGCGTACACGGGATATAATCTAGTTTCTATTACAACTAACTCTTAAATTTAAAAAAAAAGTAATTTAAGTAAAAAAAAATAGACAAACATTAGCATTCAAAAGTTCTCAAGTGCTATGTAAGTGATGTAGGCATTCATCGAAACCTATTAGCATTCAAAATAACAACTAACGCCCTTTTATTAAATTGAGCGACCGCTATACAATACCAATTTGACACAAAATGCTTCAACAACCGTTAGAGAAATGGACCTGATTTGCAACAGCTTTTGTAACTCTCGTAATACACTCAAATAGCATTTAATGATCATTAACACCCATTAGAGAAAAAAACCTAACTCCCTGTTAGAGAAATGACCTGATTTGCAGCTGTTTTTGTAACCCCCATTAAACACTCCTACAGAACTGAACAACCGTTAGCGCTTAAAGTTTTAATTTTTTTTAACGACGGGGGCAATTATTGCAAGATTATTAACCTAGAGGTGCTATTTTTGCCAAAAAAAAGGTGACCACACGAAAATCGATGCACAACTTTATATATATGCATATTCGACAAGCCATCACATAATCAGTAGATTGTAAAAAAACTATAAAATTAAGGGTGAATTATAAAAATCATACCTGAGGTTTGTTCGAAACTACACTGGTCATACCTACAAGTTAGAAATTACACGAGACATACACATCGTTTGTAAAAACCTACACTGATCATACCTAACCCTAACGGAGCTTGATGGACCGTTAAGTTTGGTCACATGCCAGTCACGTAGGGCTGGCAATCCATACCCATATCATTTAAATTGGGCTATATTGGATAACTTTTTTAACTTAATGGGTATAATTGGGCTAATAAGATTGTACGCGGGCGGGTCTCTAACTTAACCCTCAAAATTGTTAAACATAACTAGCGGGTCCAAACAGGTTATACAACGGGTCTGAGCGGGTCTCAACTTCACGTCTTCACTTTTCTCTCTCTCTCTCTCCATCTTCAGTTCTTCACCCAATCAGCCCTCTCTCAAACCTTTTTCAGTAGATCATTGAACATCTTTTCACAGATATTTACTCTTTTACTCTATTTTTTTTTAATTTTGATTTTATTGTTATTTTGGGTTTTTTTTTACACTAATTATACAATAAAATTGGGGTTTTTATACATTGATTTTAGTTTTATTTGGGGTTTTTTATGCTTTATTTTCTTATAGTAATTTTAGGGTATTTTAATGCTTAAGTTTTCACAGTGAATATAGGTTTTTTATGCTTGTTTTTTTACACTAATTTTAGGGATTATTTGATTGATTGATTCACTTGTTACCAATTGCCGTTATGGGTGCTAAAACTTGATGATATAGTTGATATTTGCTTGCTGTAATAATAGTTGATATTTACTTGTTCCAAGTCTGATTCTTATACAGTAATTAACATCCTATTGCATTTGTTTAAATCACCATTTTGGACAATGCTTTTATCTTTTAACTGAAACTCGAGTCTCAAAGTCGTCTCCTAATGTGACAGTTTGATTTTAAAGTTCTCATGTAGTTGTCATTGAATATAATTCATTTGTATAAATTCGTAGAATGGTAGAAATTGATGAACATGATGGTATGGACGAAGTAAATTTTGGAGATGTTGGCTCATCCACAACCGGTAAAGAGACAACTGGTAGAGAGCGTTCGGTTGTTTGGGTTTATTTTAATAAGAAAACAGGGGATGATGGGGTTAGAATGGGCAAGTGTACGAATTGTGGGAAATTGCTTAAAGCTAATCAGCGATCAGGGACATCAAATTTAAAACGGCATATTCACAAATGTTTTGATATAGATTTAGATGATGTCTCTGCTCCTCCACAAAAGCGTATTAGATTAGATCAAATGATGTACAGAGAGAAGCTTGCACTTGCTATTATCAAACATAATTACCCGTTCAGTTATGTTGAACACGAAGCGACAAGAGACTTGCATAAGTTTCTACATTGGGATGCAAAAGCAATAACAAGAAACACAGCAAAAGCAGATGTTCTAAGAAGTTTTTAGAGAGAAAAGAGTATTCTTAAGAGAAAGTTGGAAAGAATACCAAGTAGAGTATGTTTAACAGCAGATTTGTGGAGTTCTATCACCAGTGATGGTTACATGGCACTCACTGCCCATTATGTTGATGAAAATTGGGTTTTTGATCGAGAAGGTATTGTAGTTAGTCTTACCTGCGTGTTTTTGTATGTATTGTATTTGATTAACTTTATTTAATTTTACAGGCATAGATGAAGGCGAAATGGATGAAGAAGGACTTATAGAGGATATTGAAGCACTGATTCCAGCTATCGGGGAAAACATTGCTTAAAGTTTTTCCGTCAACATTGACTGATATAGGTAGTTTAATTTGCTGTCAAATAGAATGTTGTTGTTTGTTGTCAAATAGAATGGTTACTGAAGTAGTAGTTTGCTGTTTTGCTGTTACTGAAGTATGTTTTCTGTTTTGCTGTTGCTGATTGCTGTTTGCTGAACCATGTTTTGCTGTTGATGTTTGCTGTTTTGCTATTGCTGAAGTTGCTGTTTGCTGTTTTGTTGTTGTTGAAGTTGCTGATTGTTGTTTGCTGGACCATGTTTTGATTTTGCTGTTGCTGTTTGATGTTTTGTTGTTGCTGTTTGCTGTAAAGTTTTTTTCTGATGTCGTGTCGACTACTTTAAGTCATAAACATGGTTCATGGTGCTTTATTCATGAACTTCAATCATGATACTTGGATATTGTATAACCTTGCTAGTTTGGAACCGTATGTAGTTATGTGGTATTCATGGTGCTTATTCGTGAGCCGTATGTATCACCTTGCTAGTTTATATCATCAGCTTCAGTTTTGGTATATATGAACTTGAGTCATGGTGTTTATTCATGAACTTCAATCGTATTACTTGGATATTGTATTATTGTAGGTAGTATATGTAGTTAAGTTGTTATAAGTAGGGCCCTTATAAGTATTACCCACATGAAGAAATTTGAGTTGTATCAGTTTAGTTCTTTATATTTAAGCTTCTGATGGAAAATGTCATTCACCTTGCTAGCTTGGAACCGTATGGTGGAATCTGACTTATTAAGATTGTTGCTAATAATAGTGATTATTTCTAATAATGAGTTATAATTAATGTAACATTGTATACTTATACATATACAACAACAACAACAAAAAAAAAAATTGCGGGTTGACCCGCACCCAACCCACTTTTACCCGCACCCGTTCAACCCGCAATGTTGAAATTACCCGTTTAGACCCGCACCCGTTTAGACCCGTTACCCAAACCCGCCCGACCCGCCCATTTTGCCGCCAAATCCCCCCCTTCCTGCTGCCACTCTCTTCTTCTTCCCCAAATACACTCCCAAATTCATGATAATCACCACATTCACAAAGCAATCCTATCTCACTTTATTTTATCTTATCTGCTCTTATTAGCAATTTTACTTGAAATCTCACTTTTATTGTCTCATCATCATCATATTTATATATCTATACACATACACACACACACACACAATATATATATATATACAGTTTGTATAATAGATATATAGATATAAAATTAGCAATGAACAGATCGACGTCATCGATCTGATGGAGATACTCGAATCCGACTTATTACTTAAAAAAACCTAAACGTCTTGCTATCACTGTAGTAGATCTGATCGAAATATGCCATCTCCATCGTGAATCTGGTCGGAATATGCGGCGATGGTGGCAATTATTGTATCGGTATTTGTCATGTGGTATGTGTTGTGTTTGTGTTATAGGGTATCTAGCCATAGCCATATACAATAGCAGATCTTGTTTTCTTCTTAGCCATATACAAAGCTAGTTATTTGGTTAAATCTTTTTCTTTTTTTTCCCTTTGTCTATCATATCTATAAATTTGTTATTATAATATTAATTATTATTAATGGAATTGAATTTAGAAGAAGATAGTTGTTGTTGTGGATTTTCGATGTGAATTTCTAAAAAGTGTTAAATTTTTATTATCATTGTTGTGATTGTGATTGTAATTTTTGATATAAATTTCATGATACTTGTTGATGTTATTGAAAAACTCTGGAAAAAATGAATGAGATGATGATGATAGATAAATATGCTTGGGGAAATGACCATTTTATCCCCTCATGTGTGTGGCGTGTGACCAAACTTAACGGTTCGTCAAGCTCTGTTAGGGTTAGGTATGACCAGTGTAGGTTTATGTCTCGGGTAATTTCCAAATTATAGGTATGACCAGTGTAGTTTTGAACAAACCTCAGGTATGATTTTTGTAATTTACCCTAAAATTAATTAATAACTGAACCGCTTGATTCGTAACCACAAAAACCGAATATAAAACCAAAAAAATAATCCAAAAACTGATGTTCGTAGCAGTTGAATCGGGATTTGGGCACGCTTTAGTTGTATAATTTCACTTTCAAGATGTATGTGAGTATGCATGGTGCTATGGTGTAATTAATTCAATGTATTATATATACATGTATATACACACACTATATGTATGTTTGTGCGATGCGACAACAAACATATACGCTGTTGTGACAACGTTAATTTCAAACTAAACACTTGTGTAAGAAAACGGTAACATAGTATCCAACAAAGTATAAAATATAATGTTCCAATTAATTAAAAAAGTTATTATTATTTTTCATAATGATTTATTATAAAATATAAGTTTAAATAATTTAAATTTGTAATTAAATAAAGTTGAATTATATAAGAAGAGAATTTGACTAAATGTATAAGGAAACTAATAGAAACCACCTACACCTTATATTCAAGTAATTATGTTTTATTTGGTGGTGGACTATATGGAAACATTGAAATCACTCTATATTCAATGGCATTTCAGATTCTACTTTAGAGGTGTTTTAGTCCATTGTTTCGATTTTGTTTTTTTGATCTCCGTTCGGTTTAGGAAAAGCTTTATTTCTTGGCATTTATGGGTCATGAACCCCTCATTTATGTTGTAATTACCTATATTGTATCCCTTGCATCTTGCGAAGTTCTCTTTATAATAAAGTTAGTTGCATAAAAAAGAGTATAAGAAAAATATATTAATAAATCAATACAGATAAGTATATCAAATGAAAACGTTTAAATTAATATATAAAGATGAAAACAAAATAGGTACATCTATACTACCTTATAAAAGTTATTTCCCCCTCCCGTTTGAAAATTGTTAAATATAGTTGTGCAAGTTTAACTTTTATATAATGCATGCTTATTGTATTTGGTTGTTTAAGTGTAGATCATATAAGCTGTTCAAGACTTAAGGGACTAGAAGAGGTCAAGTTTTAGAGAAGAATGAAGTTCTGGACAGTTTTGGACTAAAGCTGAAGATAAGGGACTATTGCTGCCAAGTTATCATTGTTATAGAGTATATATACTCGTATTCTCCAGATTAGGGTTATTAACCCTCATTATTTACACACACACTCATATATTCTCTCTGCTCTATATTTTTCGTATATATTTTTCTGTAATAATTTGTATATCATTTTGATATACATATTTCTGTTCTTATTCTGATCATCATCCTGGTGATTAGATTCTGGTTATTTTGTAATAAATCTGAATAATAATACTAATAAGAATAATAATCTTACACTTATTTGGTGTAAGTTCTTAGATCTTTTGAGTTCTTTACAGAATTGTTTAAAAAAATTGGATATTGGAAATTACCCAATTGACTTAATGAACTCTCACTCTTGAAACTATCCAATTTTCCCATAATGAACTAAGTTACATCATAGGCCTTTATCTCTTCACTATCACATTTACATCAACCAACATCACTCGATGATGCCAACACCACCAATAGTCGCCGCCATTAACCTAAAATGTCGATGTAGTTACTATATTGTTTGGGTACCGTTCTAGTCAACTATGTTTTTTTTTGGAAAAGAAGATCTGTTAGTAAGGCATATATATAGATATAGCAAGGTGTATATCGTTAATAAGAATTGGATCTCACGACATACATAAAGGTGCATCACCCTAGCCCTCAATAAACAAATATAATTCTTTCTTGTCTATGTTAGTTATTTCGTTTTCTTATTAAAGCATTTGACCCTTCTTTTAATCTTAAATTATGAACTAATTATCTTTTTAATATACTCTTATACAATTAACATACCTTACAACTAATAAACATGGTTTATCAAAAATATCTTTTTACAAAATTTATCTCTTAACTTATAAAATAACTATAATACACCTTCACGCATGCACCACAACCACCACACCGTTATTGCTATTATCATCGCGACTGCATGATACGAGCATCCATCTATTATACTCATGTATATATATACTACTATACTAGCTTGCAGCTATCATATATGTGACTTTGTTAAAACTTAAAAGGACCAAATGCAATGAAACTAGTAGTAATGTAATAGATTTAAATATCAACTGGAAAACTCAAATTGAAGTTGTATATATGTAAAATAAAATTGAATAAAAGAACTCAAAAAGGTTTATTATTAGGAAGGTGAAATCTTGTATATACAAAAGTTAATTAAGGTTGAGGTGCGGGTGCTTCCGGATCGGGCAAAACAAATCCCGATCTTTTGTTGGTGTTTGGACCTGCATCTTCGTAATCCGACTCAATCATCTCCCTTGATTTTCCTTCGCGTTCCTGTTCATCATTTCATTTTAAGTATTAGTTAGTCCATATATATATAAATTGTAAAAGTTTATATTATAGTATTTTTTTTGCCAATGGGTTGGTGGCCCATTGGTAAGGTCTTTGACCTTGGGGAAATCCACCAGGGTTCGAATCTCACTTCCTACATTTGTAGGAGTGGATTATTAGGGGGGTTTTCGAGAGTCCTGGGTTTCATCCCAGACATGCGTGGTTCGAGCACCGCATACTGCCCAATTGGATGTCACTGTAGTGTTTCGAATGCTAACTGCTAACTACTAACTCGCTGTTCAAAAAAAATAAAAATAAATTTTTTTTTGCCTTCTTCTTCATAGAAAAGATTTATATTTTTCATCATATGGTTTAACAATATATTGTTAACTCTCATCCTAAGCAAAAATATCCTAAAGTTAGTGATTCATATATAGAATTTTATTAACTAGGGTTTCCTTATTTTGAGAACCATTTTTTTTGTAAGAACCACGAGAACTCTTAAATTATATATTTGTTCACATGTTTTTTTTGTTCATTCACATGTGAAATGATATAAAAATGTATGTTGTAGAAGAAACTTTTTTAAGAAACCTTCAAAGTAGCCTTTTGTGAACTTGTGAATAAATTTGTTCACGTTTTTTGTTCACATGTGACCAATGTCTATATATAAGGTTTTGAAAAAAAATTTCTTCTGCAACATATATTTTTATAACGTTTCACATGCATGAATGAACAAAAAAAACATGTGATCCAATATGAAATTTAAGAGTTCTCACGGTTCTTACAAAAAATGGGTTCTCAAAATAAGGGTCCCCTTATTAACTATATGTATATATACTAAGAGGCCGAGGTTAGGGTTTATGTGGCTGTTAGACACCCAACTTGGGTATAGAATCCCTCACATCTTGTTTTTTTAATCTATAAAAAGCATGGGGGCCAAACATTTATAGATATATTAAAAAATTAGTATGTGAGGGGTTCTACACCCAAGCTTGGGTGTCTAACAGCCACATACTCCATTTTCTCATATATTATATTATACAAGTTACAGAATTACGAAATTATATGGATTCGGTTGCACTCCTCAGTCTAAGATAGTTCCCACACTGCTTGTTTTTATATCAGAAATTATATGAGTCTTTTGAAAGGGTTTAAGGGTGCTAACAAATCAATGTAAAAAATATGGGTAACATTGCTTGACCCCTTCTAATAAACTTTTTTGTACAAGGAGATTATTTTTTGAACTCCCATTTAAAGATAAAAATAGATTATAGATTGACCGCTTTTATAATGTTACTTAACATGTGCCCGCACATGTTACACAAACTCGATCATATATGTTTTGTACTCGTGTGTGTACTTTATACTCAAAATTTTGTTATATATACCCCGGAGCTCCTGAAGCCAAACAATGTAAATCTCTTCCGGAGAATTAAAATTTTTGAGCAAAAGACGAAATAATTAGCCAATGACGACCTCTAGTCCAATTTGTGAGAGGTGAGGTAAGACATTTTGTTTTTGGCGTGAGAGGTCTCAGGTTCAAAGTTGGATACGTACAAGTAGGAGGAGTAGAGTAACATCTGTTAAATAGAAACGAAATAATTACATACCTCAAAAAAAGAGGAAGCAGGTGCAAACGCTTCCATTGTTGTAGATCTTCTCAATTCTCTACTAAATCCTAAAATAAAAAAAATAAAAATAAATTTTTTTTTGCCTTCTTCTTCATAGAAAAGATTTATATTTTTCATCATATGGTTTAACAATATATTGTTAACTCTCATCCTAAGCAAAAATATCCTAAAGTTAGTGATTCATATATAGAATTTTATTAACTAGGGTTTCCTTATTTTGAGAACCATTTTTTTTTGTAAGAACCACGAGAACTCTTAAATTATATATTTGTTCACATGTTTTTTTTGTTCATTCACATGTGAAATGATATAAAAATGTATGTTGTAGAAGAAACTTTTTTAAGAAACCTTCAAAGTAGCCTTTTGTGAACTTGTGAATAAATTTGTTCACGTTTTTTGTTCACATGTGACCAATGTCTATATATAAGGTTTTGAAAAAAAATTTCTTCTGCAACATATATTTTTATAACGTTTCACATGCATGAATGAACAAAAAAAACATGTGATCCAATATGAAATTTAAGAGTTCTCACGGTTCTTACAAAAAATGGGTTCTCAAAATAAGGGTCCCCTTATTAACTATATGTATATATACTAAGAGGCCGAGGTTAGGGTTTATGTGGCTGTTAGACACCCAACTTGGGTGTAGAATCCCTCACATCTTGTTTTTTTAATCCATAAAAAGCATGGGGGCCAAACATTTATAGATATATTAAAAAATTAGTATGTGAGGGGTTCTACACCCAAGCTTGGGTGTCTAACAGCCACATACTCCATTTTCTCATATATTATTATTATACAAATTACAGAAAATTAACGAAATTATATGGATTCGGTTGCACTCCTCAGTCTAAGATAGTTCCCACACTGCTTGTTTTTATATCAGAAATTATATGAGTCTTTTGAAAGGGTTTAAGGGTGCTAACAAATCAATGTAAAAAATATGGGTAACATTGCTTGACCCCTTCTAATAAACTTTTTTGTACAAGGAGATTATTTTTTGAACTCCCATTTAAAGATAAAAATAGATTATAGATTGACCGCTTTTATAATGTTACTTAACATGTGCCCGCACATGTTACACAAACTCGATCATATATGTTTTGTACTCGTGTGTGTACTTTATACTCAAAATTTTGTTATATATACCCCGGAGCTCCTGAAGCCAAACAATGTAAATCTCTTCCGGAGAATTAAAATTTTTGAGCAAAAGACGAAATAATTAGCCAATGACGACCTCTAGTCCAATTTGTGAGAGGTGAGGTAAGACATTTTGTTTTTGGCGTGAGAGGTCTCAGGTTCAAAGTTGGATACGTACAAGTAGGAGGAGTAGAGTAACATCTGTTAAATAGAAACGAAATAATTACATACCTCAAAAAAAGAGGAAGCAGGTGCAAACGCTTCCATTGTTGTAGATCTTCTCAATTCTCTACTAAATCCTAAAATAAAAAAAATAAAAATAAATGTAAACATCAAAAACGCTCTATCAAGTATCAAATAATTCATTCCAAACTAAACAACTTAAAAGGTTAAAGACTTACCATGTGACAATAACAGAGACAGAAGAGCTATAATGGCAAAAGCCTTGGGAAAAGATGATGAAGACATTTCAAGATTGATATAAATGAAAGTTGTTAGCAAAAAAGAAGAATGAAAATAGATCTATTTTGATGAGGAGTAAGAAATGAGAATGAGAGTTAAACTATAGATAATTTATAAACATATGATATGAAATGATGATAAATATATGACGCAGTTGTGTGAGTGTGTTTTAAAGATTAACAGGTAACAAATGGTGGCCAGCGTGCACTTTGCGTTGACAAATAGAGAGAATCTTGGATCAGCTTAGTTGTTGCCATGCGTTGAACTTGTTAAATTAATGCTACATCAATCTCAAAATTATAGCATTAAATTATCTTTCTTTCTTACAAAAACTTTCGAATAATGAGGGATATATGTAAATCTTTCCATCACTAATGTAAAACTTGGTAACACAATAAATTGGGCTTATATAATTGTATTTATAATATTTTATATAGGTAGTGATAAATACATAACATATTTTTGTTATATACAATAGTTATATGCTTTAGACAGTTGTACAAAGAATTCTTGTGAATCTATCACATTTATTTTACTTATTAAACTCATTGCATGCGGTAAAGGTCAAATTGAATAAAAAACCGATACGTGTCGAAGATTAAAATCTCTATAAGTTTCTCCAACTTGACTAGTCAGTCAAGCTAAAAGAATCTCAACCCTTTAAATAAATTTAATGGTCAAGATTCAATGATAATATTTGAATCACGTCCTTTATTTTTAATCCAAAGATTATGATCCTTTTAATTTTACCCCTCAAGTTGTTCTACTTGTGGGCCCTAATCCGTCTAGATATCTCATCTATATAAAAGGTCATTATATTAATTATACAAATCATTGATGCATGTAATAATATGTTAAGTGTAACCTTGGGTTATTTACAATTAAAAATGACAGACAAGAAAACATAAAAGACATGATTAAAACTTGCATAAAGTTCTAGACATGGTAATTAACATCATTGTCCTCGAGTGCAACCAGAATAACATTTTTGATTTTCATAGATATCTTGTTTAATTGATTATTATTGTTATCGTTATTACATATATCTATACTCCTTTATAAAACAAATTATCCATTCTTCATTTTCAACTTTCTATCTTTAAAATACCAAAGGGCTAATTAGTTTTAAAGGTACCATACTTGACAATTTTTTCTATTATAGGTACAAACCAAAATCTCCCTCTAATATAAGACAACTGTGTGTAAATTCGACATATTTCGGTCACCAAAACCACCATCCGATTTTGTTTGACCAGTTTTGTGTGTTTTTTTGTTTGACCGTGGAATTTCTTTGACTGTAGACTCGTTGACCAGGTGACCAAAAACATCCCATTGTTCAGAAACCCAATATTACTTGTCTTTTTATACGAGCATTATATATATATAGTGTAAGTGTATATACCACTTACCACCACATCTGTACACATAGTCACTTATA
The DNA here is from genome assembly GCA_034093135.1 of Erigeron breviscapus. Taxonomy (NCBI): domain Eukaryota; kingdom Viridiplantae; phylum Streptophyta; class Magnoliopsida; order Asterales; family Asteraceae; genus Erigeron; species Erigeron breviscapus. The sequence goes on along the minus strand of CM067168.1, from coordinate 53,789,491 downwards.
CGCAGCCATGGTTATACAAGTTTCTCACCATAGTAATTTACTAAAAAAACACCACCATCACATATCTAAGACAGCTGCAAACACATATCTGTAAATCGCTACCACCACAACCATCTGCTGGTTTTTCCGGTGACGAGGTATAGCCGGAGAAGAAGGTATCGCCGGAGGAACGCGAAGAGTGTATTGTGGCTTGTGGTTGGGACGGTGGATTGTGATGGGTTTGCTACCACTTTTTCTTCTTCTAAATCATCGTCTCCTATTACAATTATATTAGGTATATAAATTATAATTTCAGATTGAAAATTTTGATGATTTATGGGTTTTGGTGACAAACCCTAACCCCCAAATCTCACTCCCCTGAAAAAAACGTAAGATTGAGATTGTGATACGGCCACCTCATCACCGCCACCATAGAGATCCGACCATCTCATCCCCACCACCATCAAGATTTCAGCGACGGCGAAATCAGCGGCGACGGAAGAAACAACAACGGTGATGTGTTTTTTTCATTAAAAATTCTTTAACAAAACTACCCCTTATCCGGCGCCGCCGCATCGCCTCCAGATTCCGATGGATATCCGACCCCCATCACCTCCAGATTCCAATGATATATAGATATTATTTTATATCTGATTGATTGTATGTATGTTTTAGTAGTGTGTGTAATGTGTTTGATATTACAAATTTGTGGAAATATACATCCAAATCTTCGTTTACTGATATTGATGATGATCAAGGTATTTAGTTTCTTTATTTTCTTACCTCCAAATGGTGAATGTATATGTATGATTGTGATAGAGAAATTATCTGGTCAAAATTTTTGTGAATCTTGATTGGAAAGATGATGAATCTGAATTGGTAGTATGAATTTATGATAAAGATGAATTTGGTCACTGGATATTTGATATACAAATATGAATTATAATAATAAAGATGATGAATTTTACATATTTTTTAGGCTCACCATGCCAGGTTGGACAAAACAGCCATACGTGGCAGGTGGTTTTTTTAATTCCTTCGTTAGGTTTAATTTACACCGTCGAGTATTAATATAGAGGGAGTTTATGGATGATACCTTTCATAGGAAAATTGTTCAACTTAGATACCTTTAGAAGTAATTTGCCCAATACCAAAAATACCCATAATTTTCAACTCATCCTTAACTCACACACTACATCTACCCAAAATATCCCTAAAATATTTTTCAACCCTATCGATCCAAACTACCTATATCATTTATTCACTAATTTAAATATTTTCACCTAATATACCTATAATACTTTTAATAAAATTATTTACAACAAATATCCTTTAACCATCAACATAATTACACTACCTTTTTACATTATATACATTTACATTAATAACCAAACTGTTACCATCACCACCGCCGTCACCACAACCTGTCGTCACCACAACCCGTCGTCACCACCCCCGCCGCATTGCGCGGGTACCCCTCTCGTATAGCTGGATAGATTTTGTACTTTATAACTTTGACTCATTAAAAGGTTAATTGGTAATGGTATAAAGAAATCATTCATCTAATTCAATATCGTTAGAGAAAATTTGACTCGATGTTAGTTTTAGCCGATACTTAGGCTTGCTATTACATTATTTGTAGCGAGTTAACTGAATGTCAAGTTAAATCCTACAATTATTTTTCGCATTTTCAATTTAGTCAAACATAATTTATAGACATAATGCAACAAACTCATAAAATGTTTTAAAGACAATGATAGTTATAGTGTATCTACTATCTACTACTCTGTTAGTAGTAGTTACCAACTACATGATAAAGAATCAACAAAATGCCAAAAGAGCATATCAAACCACCACCTACGGCCCAACCTAAAGGACCGAAATAAAGCCCATGGCTGCCGTTAGGATTTAAACAAATAATTTTGGCTCCCTAACTAAATTCCCGGATCCCTTATCAAAATCTATACGTAAATGTATGTCAACATGATTATAATCTTTGTAAGTCAACTGAGTTGTTGACCCAATTTGCTATGTATGCTTTCAAAATGTTTTATTTGATGGCGATTAACCGTGCCTGTGGGGCGTAGGGGGTTTGTTTTGTCAACGTCCAATGCATATACGACGAAATCCTTTTTATAATTATAATTATAATATTATAAAACATTTCACTTTTTCTCATTTTCTTAAAAAATTTTGATCAATCCAAACTACACATCTTTTCTATACTAATTTGAATATCTCCTGTTAAATTATAGTTTATAGTGTTTAATTTGTAAATTCACTTGTAATTATTATTTTTGAAAGATGAGGGGGGCAATATGTAATTAGTGATAATCTGATTCTGATACATGTATAAACTAGATAATCAACCCGGATGGCTACCCGGGTATGAGTAGCAAAATATAAATAAAATTTCTACTGTTGAAAAGAAATAAATAAAATTTCTATACTTTAATACTCTTAAACCGGGTTTAATCCAGAGTTTTTAATTAAAATTTTAAAAACAAAACTTATGTATATAGATTTATATAACTTGTCTTGTTAATATAGCATGACTTGATATGGAAATAACAAATCACGTAATTTTTTGGGGTTTTTTTTATCATGACTCGCTTTTATTGTAACTGGCATGAGGTTTTACCAGTTTTTGCAGTCTTAGCTGCTAAAGTTTTGAAAAGATGTTACTCTATGTAACTTGTTGCCTTGGCGGCTAAATTAAGTAAAATGATAGATATCATATAATTGTAACATCCTAATTTTTAGGCCAATGAAAATTAACCTTTATTAAAGTTTTGACATTAAAATAGTTTCCTAGTATTTTATCTTTAGATACGGGGATGAATTAGTTGGAACTTTAGCAGATAGCGGGTATAATACCCTTTTATTTTTGGTAAAAACGTGGCATGGAGAATGAGTGTCCAGCCATATCAATTTTGTGAATCATCTTCCACTCCTAACTAACATCTCATTACAATATTCATATTTCTTCTCAAATCTTCCATGGAGAGTGTGTGTGATAAATTCTTCTTCCAAACAAAATCTAATCTTCAATTCAATTAAAGAATTATTCAAGAACAATAATAATAATTATTATCTCATAAAATTGAAAAGTGAGGGTTTAATTGTGGTGGTGATGGCCGGAATTAGGAAGAAGAAAAGGGGAAGAAAATGGTGAATTGAAACCCTAAATTATCTATTCCATTCTTTGAGGTATTGATTCTTTAACCTAAATTTAATTTTCTTTTTATGAATTAGGATTCTTGAGTAAATAAATTGGGGATTTTGAATTGGGGGTTTATGTTCTGAATATATGATGTAAATATCATGTAAAAATGTATATATATCAATCTTGTGTGTGTTGTAAGTCAATGTGTTGAATGTTAAAAAAAAGTTTTGATGAATGGTAGTAAGAACAAAACTGGACAGATTCTGTCTCTGTTTTTGCAACGTGTAAAACACCCCTATGACAGAATTTTCACTTGTTGAGTCCTAAAAAGAAAATGTAGGTTATTGTGTTAAGCAAATTTTGCCACTGGAATGGGTTGAAAATACGAAGTAGAACTCCAGTTATGAATTTTTGAATTCAGTAGCGTCATGCTGGTCTTTCAGCAAAAATGATTCTGTGTCAGTTTTTAAAACGAGTAAAACTCACGTATATGAGTCAAATCTTGTGTTGGTCACTGAAGATAAAATGTGCTAAAATGTGTTAAGAAGAAGTGGCCACTGGAATGAGGTCAAAATATTGTGTAGAACTCAAGTTATGGTCATTTGAAGTCAGTAAGGTCAAAGCTGTTTAACAGCAGCAGCTTTGGTTTTTAAAACGACCAGAAGTCACCTTTGAAGGACAATTCACATATTGGTCACTAAAGATAAAAGGAAGGTATATGTGTCATGTAAATTTGGCCACTGGAATCATGTTAAAAGAGTAAGTAGAACTTGAGTTATGCTTGTTTGAAGTCTGCTAAGGTCAAATATGAAAACGATGGTTTTGATACGAAAGTAACTTTTGGCCAATTGAAAATGATATAAGAGATACATTGATGTGACCAATTTATACCCATCGCCCACATCATTATTGGCCTTGTTATTAAGTGTTTTAGTCGATTTTGTTGGCATTTGGCGCGTTTATGTGTTTGTTAGTGTTGTCAGGCTCTAAACAGGATACGTGTCCATTTGGTGTAAGTTCGGATGATTTCATAGGCCAAGATGTTGATTTGTGAGTCTGAGAGTTGTTCAGGGTTGTGAAGATAGAAGAGTCCAGCATGATTGGACTGCGCCGCAGTGAGGAGTGCATATGCCACTGCGCCGCAGTCATCTAGTGGAAAGGCGTATTGAGACCAGTTATATAGCACTGCGCCGCAGTGGTGGTGACCTAAACCCACTGCGCCGCAGTCATCAAGTGCCAAAAGGAGGATAAATTCCAGTGATAATGCACTGCGACGCAGTGAAGGCAACATATATCACTGCGCCGCAGTCAGGCGAAGTCAAAGTCAAAAGAGAGCCACTGCGCCGCAGTGGAGTCCTTATTTTCCCACTGCGCCGCAGTGGCTCGACGGGCCTGTAGGATTTTGGCAGCCTCGTTGCCTCAAATTCCAGGGGGTATAAATAGATAACAAAAACCTAATTCCAAAATTATCAAATTATCTTTCTAGGAGCTGCACTAAGGGATTTCTTCAAGGTTCAAAGGCTAGTTTTCTTCCTCAAAATCATTGGAGATCTACGTGCACCCATCTAGATCGTATCTACTTTTCTTGTTTTACAATTTACTTTCATCAAACGATTGGTACAATCATGTTTACCTTTTCTTTTGATTATTATTACCATTCATGAGTGGCTAGATCTATTATCATACACCTTGATGAAACTAGACGGATAATGTGATTGCTATGTTTTAATTCAAGAGTTGATTCTATTATCGTTATATTGAGATCTTTATTGATTAATTCCTTATTCTTTATTCTTTGTGATATTAATAATTTATTTGTTCATCGTTAGTGGTACTAGGTGAATAGGTATTTTATTTCAATTAATTGTCTATGATTGATTGTCTCCGGTTGGTGGTACCACGGTGAATGTCATTAGAATAATAGGTATTAATTGGTAAACGTGTTTAGATACGGTTGGTGGTACCACGTATTTATTCACATAGATATGATTGATAATTGTTAATCAAACAAACTAATTACTAGGGATATTTTCTTAAGCATTGGTGGTACCGGCTTGGGTAATTGAAATAGCAAATTAGGGGTTTGGGTAATTTGCAAGCGGTTGGTGGTACCACGTAAGCATCTTTATCCTTACACGATTATCTATTCAACTTAATGAATTTGATCTTAATTTAAAGCAATCACATTTGAAGTCGAGGGAAGTCAAGGTGGATGAATTTTAATATTATTGTCTGAAGTTTCATTTCATTTTATGTTTTTAATTTTCTGTTAAAAAGAGATTGAAGTAACACCCTTTTTCCAAACCATTTTATGAAACAACTAGTTCAACCAATCCCTGCGAACGAACACGGTCTTACCTGTTAACTATATTACAAACGATCGGGTCCACTGCCCGTGAGTGCGTAGTAGTGAGTTTTAGGTGATTCTAGTTTTAAAAATAAAACTCGATTTAGCACATCATACATGTTATGTGAACCAGCTCAAGATTAATATAAGATTGTAAATGATGGGTTGGGTGTTGAAATGCTAGTGATTATGGCTAGGTGACCTTATACGTGATGAATGACCATATGTGTGTTTTTAATGTGAATTGATAGGTGATTGCAAATACGTTGTTTTATGGTCATCTTGCAATTGTGGTCGCAAATAAGGTGAGTGTATATGCATTTGATCATGTTCTTGTTATTAGGAGTCATAGGTGGGTAAATTCCTATGACCCATTTGATTGTTGTGAGAGCTAGTAGGTGGGTAAATTCCTACTAGCCAAATTGTGATTAAGAGTTAGTAGGTGGGTAAATTCCTACTAACCAAATTGTGATTAAGAGTTAGTAGGTGGGTAAATTCCTACTAACCAATTTGTTGTAAGAGTTAGTAGGTGGGTAAATTCCTACTAACCAATTTGTTGTAAGAGCTAGTAGGTGGGTAAATTCCTACTAGCCAAATTGTGATTAAGAGTTAGTAGGTGGGTAAATTCCTACTAACCAATTTGTTGTAAGAGTTAGTAGGTGGGTAAATTCCTACTAACCAATTTATTGTAAGAGCTAGTAGGTGGGTAAATTCCTACTAGCCAATTTCCATGGCCATGTTGAAAATGATTGTGTGAGCTAGTAGGGTAAATTCCTACTAGCCAAATTGATTGTGTGAACTAGTAGGTGGGTAAATTCCTACTAGCCAAATTATTTGTGAGAGCTAGTAGGTGGGTAAATTCCTACTAGCCAAATTGTTGATTAAGACTAGTAGGTGGGTAAAGTCCTACTAGCATTATGATTGATAGGGATGAAATGACTATCAAATGATAGGCTATAATTGATGCACCTTTGTATGGTAACTTGTTTATGATTGTATGTGTATGCATTCACTAAGCGTTTAGCTTATCCTTTTAGTTGTTTACCTTTTTATAGGTTGTCCGGATGCGGAAGAAAGTTAAGTAATATAAAGTTTGAAGTTGAAGATGCTTTATGGATATTGATTGTTTTAGCTATATGCGGATAATGGTATTGGTAATAGGACCCTTAATGACCCCTTTGGAACTATCGGCTCATTGTTCTCTTGTTATGTCATTTTTGTAAAGTTATTATGATGTCTAGTGTTAGACTCGAGTTTTGGTCATTTTAATGGGTCGTTTTGTAGTAGTGACGTATTGATCACAATTAAATGTGTTTTGGAAAATCTAATAATCCGTAACAGGTTTGGATGACGATTTTACGAACGGGTCATGCCGAAATTTCTAATTTTGTACGTCGTCTTTTGTAATGTGTCAACTTGGGTAAAATGACCCGTTTCGTTGTAAATGCTACACTTGGTCAAATGAAAGCTTTCGGAATTTTGAATGATGTGTCTTAATCTATTTTTGAAGTACAAGAATTATTGGTGAAAGATTTCAAGTCTTTTAAGTGTTCATCTTGGTTCTGAAATTTTACTTCATTTTGGTTGTAAAATGAATGTTTGGTCAAAGGATACTTTTGTCATGCTTAATTCCGAGTCTAAAACTTATTTGAACTTAGAAATGTGGTATTATGAAGTTTGGTTTTGAGCTAGGAAGTTACAAGTTGATTTTAAGTGTCAAGATGGAGTTTTGGAAAATCTGGGCAGCAGGTACCCACTGCGCCGCAGTGGGCAGGTTTAGCCCCACTGCGCCGCAGTGGGGATAAAAAAAAAAAAATTTCTCTTATTTTCCTAAAATGAGTTTGGGTTCTTACAAATGGTATCAGAGCCGTGGTTTAAGGGATTTAGGTATTTTATGATTACAAGGATACCTAGACTTAAACCATAGACGTGACTTGACCTTATGTGTATAGTTTGGTTTCTAGTGACATATGGAAGTATTTAGCGAATTTCACTTGAGGTGTTATAATAAGTAATCATAATAATGACTGCAGCACTATTATGATCACATATTATAATAGCTCAAGTCAAACCCGTTAAATATGGAAGTATGTTAGTATGAAGCTATAGGTTGGAGACCTTGCTTGGCAATGTGATTTTTTTTTATAGCTTTGCTTGTTGATTTGTAGGTTTGATAGAAAAGCTTGCATGACTAAATGGTTTGTTGAGCGGTGATGATTGAAAATTTGGAATTGATTTCTGAGTTTAATATGTCATGTGATGAATGTTGGATGTATGCAAATGAGTTGTGATATTATTTGGTGTAAGACCATTGGGTAGTGAGACCATGGCATCGTATTATCTGGTGTAAGACCATTGGGTAGTGAGACCCGTGGCATCATTATTGTGGTGAAAGACCATACGCGGTATGACAATGAAAAGTAATTGCGTAGTAACTTGTCTAAACGGGTAGTTTAATGTGAAGGATGCATGTTACATGTTAGTATAAGGTCATAGAGACTTGTACTTCAATTACAAAGATGATTATTTAAGTGCATGATTAAAAGACCATACGAAGTATGGCGAATGTGTTTTTGATTTTGATTGACATGCTTCCTTGATTGAGTATTTGATTACTTGATGCTTGATGTTAGAAATTAAGATGAAATTGACATAGTGAGAATGTGAGGATATTATAGTAGCAATGAACTTGTAAATGATAGTTATAAAAGTTAAAACCTAACCTGAAATCTCGAGTCAATTTGTTTTATTTTGGAAGCGTTTGACGTAATATTCGAGAATGGTTTTGACTATGAGTGAACGATGCCAACTTTCTTGGGAGGGGAAGGCGACCTAGTTGAATATTCCCATTATAGTTAGAACATTTGACTTCGGCAGGAGAAACGAAACGGTTAATTTCTATTGGTATTTTCGCTCGTGCATTTTGATAATCGTTATATGGCAATCAAGTTTCATGTGTTTGGATCATCGACGCCGAAAGGAAACCACAGTCTAGGGAGAATATTCTTGTTGTTCGTGATTTTCTCAATGTCTTTTTCATGAGTTTTACTCGATCTAGTCGTTCCCTAGAGATATAATTATCCTGTTCGAGGAAATCAAAGATGACATTGTGCGCCTGTGTTTATCTATTCGTGAGCTCAATAAAATAACAATCGAAGATGAGTACCCGTTATCAAGATTTATGTTTTACTTGATCTTCTTATTATTCTAAGATGAATCTTCATTTCTTTTATCATCAACTTAAGGCGCGCGATGAAGATGTTTCTGGAAATGTTATCTATACTTGTTTTGAGAACTTTGAATTCGTAGTTATGCTCTTCAATTTTATCCATGTTTTTTTAAAATTTCATGAGTCTTACGAACCGCAATTGTTGTCGTTATTCTAAAAGGCAATTCGGCCACGAAGTTCCTTTTATGCAAGTCTTGGAGATACTATGAAAAGAAAAGTTTCATGTAAATTCGTTGGATGAGCAGTCTGATTAGAAGAAGTGCAATCATCTATATCGTGTGATTACCCAAAAGAGGAAATGAGGTTGAATCGGCTTGGATTAGTGCGATGACAAAGTGGAGACAACCTACCAGATCAATATAGATTAGAAGTTTCGTAGTTGATGGGTGATACTTGTCGTTTTATTTTTAGCCTTTTGAAGATAGATTCATCGATGGCCGAATTAAGTAGAAAGATTGTGAGGTAAGCTTGGAGAAAAGAATAAAAGTTGAACGGAGTATTAAAAGAAATCCAGAATAATCGTTCCATTCACGTTTTAGAATCCATCGGAGTTGTTTTTAATTTAAAATTTTCGTGTTTTACCTTTTATACTGTCAAGTTTACCATTTGTTTTCGATCATATGAGTTATAAAGTATTTTCTTTTTGTGACAACTGTCAAGTAAGATGATTAACTCTTTCAAAAGATTACGTCTATGAAGTTTGGTGTTACCCCGAGGAGACTCAAGAAAAGATTTTGCAACGAGCACCTAAACAAACGAGAAGTCGAACCACACAAAATATTTCTGAAGAAATTTTGCCGACTCAATAGACGTCATGATTGAACTTAAAATTCTCTCCTTAACGAAGCCAAATCGATTTTGCTCCATGAAACCTATAAAATCTGAATACTTCTTTCGCCGGTATGACAAGGATGTGTCAAGATCTTAAGAGAGATTATTAGTGACCTCAAATGAAGCGGAATCTTGTAAGCGTGAATAGCCGATCTTTAGTGGATCATAGAATTTGCTCACGATCTCGTTAGAAGTTCTAGTATAGCACTAGCTATCGCTTTAGTATTCAGACATGCCTCCGTATGAAAGTTGTTTGATAGAGATGTCGATTCCCTATTCGTGTTAGAAAAGTGGGACACCAAGAGTTGCGTAGCACAGATATAGTGAGGAATATGTTTATGAAGATTGAAATGATAAAATAACAACTTAAAGCGGGTTAAGATCGGCAAGAATCTTATGTGGATAAAGGAGAGAGACATATCAAGCTCAATTTTGGTGATTGTGTAATATGAAGAAATCACCTTTAGAGAGACGTTTTACGAATTGCATATAAGGAAAAATCTAAGGTCTCGATTTTCAATTCTTTCAAAATACCTGCTCGAGTCGTCAAGGTTACTAATGTTTGAAATCTCCCAAAAACTTCCAAGAAATTTATTCTATCTTTCACGATTCTCGTTTTATGAAGTATTACACCGTCAAGGTTTCACGTGTACTTATAATAGAAATCGAACTTCAAAACGAGTTTAAATAAGACAATGTCGAGGAGTCTTTGGCCTTGTGATGAAATATTTAAGAAGGATGTAAATCAAAACTATATTATGGTGCAAAGTGCTTGGGAAGCATGGAAGAATGTCGTATGTGTTAATGGGAAATTGAGAGAACAACTATACTTCAATGTCATCACTAGATGCGCCTTGGATCACGAGGTCGTGATCCGTTTCAAGTTGGGGAGAGTTGTAACATCCTAATTTTTAGGCCAATGAAAATTAACCTTTATTAAAGTTTTGACATTAAAATAGTTTCCTAGTATTTTATCTTTAGATACGGGGATGAATTAGTTGGAACTTTAGCAGATAGCGGGTATAATACCCTTTTATTTTTGGTAAAAACGTGGCATGGAGAATGAGTGTCCAGCCATATCAATTTTGTGAATCATCTTCCACTCCTAACTAACATCTCATTACAATATTCATATTTCTTCTCAAATCTTCCATGGAGAGTGTGTGTGTGATAAATTCTTCTTCCAAACAAAATCTAATCTTCAATTCAATTAAAGAATTATTCAAGAACAATAATAATAATAATTATCTCATAAAATTGAAAAGTGAGGGTTTAATTGTGGTGGTGATGGCCGAAATTAGGAAGAAGAAAAGGGGAAGAAAATGGTGAATTGAAACCCTAAATTATCTATTCCATTCTTTGAGGTATTGATTCTTTAACCTAAATTTAATTTTCTTTTTATGAATTAGGGTTCTTGAGTAAATAAATTGGGGATTTTGAATTTGGGGTTTATGTTCTGAATATATGATGTAAATATCATGTAAAAATGTATATATATCAATCTTGTGTGTTGGAAGTCAATGTGTTGAATGTTAAAACAAAAGTTTGGATGAATGGTAGTAAGAACAAAACTGGACAGATTCTGTCTCTGTTTTTGCAACGTGTAAAACACCCCTATGACAGAATTTTCACTTGTTGAGTCCTAAAAAGAAAATGTAGGTTATTGTGTTAAGCAAATTTTGCCACTGGAATGGGTTGAAAATACGAAGTAGAACTCCAGTTATGAATTTTTGAATTCAGTAGCGTCATGCTGATCTTTCAGCAAAAATGATTCTGTGTCAGTTTTTAAAACAAGTAAAACTCACGTATATGAGTCAAATCTTGTGTTGGTCACTGAAGATAAAATGTGCTAAAATGTGTTAAGAAGAAGTGGCCACTGGAATGAGGTCAAAATATTGTGTAGAACTCAAGTTATGGTCATTTGAAGTCAGTAAGGTCAAAGCTGTTTAACAGCAGCAGTTTTGGGTTTTAAAACGACCAGAAGTCACCTTTGAAGGACAATTCACATATTGGTCACTAAAGATAAAAGGTAGGTATATGTGTCATGTAAATTTGGCCACTGGAATCATGTTAAAAGAGTAAGTAGAACTTGAGTTATGCTTGTTTGAAGTCTGCTAGGTCAAATATGAAAACGATGGTTTGATACGAAAGTAACTTTTGGCCAATTGAAAATGATATAAGAGATACATGTTATGTGAACCAACCCAAGATTAATATAAGATTGTAAATGATGGGTTGGGTGTTGAAATGCTAGTGATTATGGCTAGGTGACCTTATACGTGATGAATGACCATATGTGTGTTTTTAATGTGAATTGATAGGTGATTGCAAATACGTTGTTTTATGATCATCTTGCAATTGTGGTCGCAAATAAGGTGAGTGTATATGCATTTGATCATGTTCTTGTTATTAGGGGTCATAGGTGGGTAAATTCCTATGACCCATTTGATTGTTGTGAGAGTTAGTAGGTGGGTAAATTCCTACTAGCCAAATTGTGATTAGAGTTAGTAGGTGGGTAAATTCCTACTAATCCATTTGTGATTAGAGGTTAGTAGGTGGGTAAATTCCTACTAACCAATTTGTTGTAAGAGTTAGTAGGTGGGTAAATTCCTACTAACCAATTTGTTGTAAGAGCTAGTAGGTGGGTAAATTCCTATTAGCCAAATTGTGATTAAGAGTTAGTAGGTGGGTAAATTCCTACTAACCAATTTGTTGTAAGAGTTAGTAGGTGGGTAAATTCCTACTAACCAATTTGTTGTAAGAGCTAGTAGGTGGGTAAATTCCTACTAGCCAATTTCCATGGCCATGTTGAAAATGATTGTGTGAGCTAGTAGACGGGTAAATTCCTACTAGCCAAATTGATTGTGTGAACTAGTAGGTGGGTAAATTCCTACTAGCCAAATTATTTGTGAGAGCTAGTAGGTTGGTAAATTCCTACTAGCCAAATTGTTGATTAAGACTAGTAGGTGGGTAAAGTCCTACTAGCATTATGATTGATAGGGATGAAATGACTATCAAATGATAGGCTATAATTGATGCACCTTTGTATGGTAACTTGTTTATGATTGTATGTGTATGCATTCACTAAGCGTTTAGCTTATCCTTTTAGTTGTTTACCTTTTTATAGGTTGTCCCGGATGCGGAAGAAAGTTAAGTAATATAAAGTTTGAAGTTGAAGATGCTTTATGGATATTGATTGTTTTAGCTATATGCGGATAATGGTATTGGTAATAGGACCCTTAGTGACCCCTTTGGAACTATCGGCTCATTGTGCTCTTGTTATGTCATTTTTGTAAAGTTATTATGATGTCTAGTGTTAGACTCGAGTTTTGGTCATTTTAATGGGCGTTTTGTAGTAGTAACGTATTGATCATAATTAAATGTGTTTTGGAAAAATATAATAATCCGTAACAGGTTTGGATGATGATTTTACGAATGGGTCATGCCGAAATTTCCAATTTTGAATGTCGTCCTTTGTAATGTGTCAACTTGGTAAAATGATCCGTTTCGTTGTAAATGTTACACTTGATCAAATGAAAGCTTTCGAAATTTTAAATGATGTGTCTTTACTCTATTTTTGAAGTACAAGAATAATTGGTGAAAGATTTCAAGTTTTTTAAGTGTTCATCTTGGTTCTGGAATTTTACTTCATTTTGGTTGTAAAATGAATGTTTGGTCAAAGGATACTTTTGTCATGCTTAATTCCGAGTCTAAAACTTATTGAACTTAGAAATGTGGTATTATGAAGTTTGGTTTTGAGCTAGGAAGTTACAAGTTGATTTTAAGTGTCAAGATGGAGTTTTGGAAAATCTGGGCAGCAGGTACCCACTGCGCCGCAGTGGGCAGGTTTAGCCCCACTGCGCCGCAGTGGGGATAAAAAAAAAAAATAAAAAAATTTCTCTTATTTTCCTAAAATGAGTTTGGGTTCTTACAATAATCTAATGTCTTCTACACGTACTTTTAATATACTTTTATAATAGCGAAGGAGAATGTACATGTTCATTAAACCTATGATTTCAAGATTTTCAAATTATCCGACACATAGTCTATATCTTAAGGTGAGGTTCTAATTGTATGCTTAATGCTTCAAATGCATTGCAATATCATAACTACTTTTTCATAAGATTTGATTCAAGGTATGACATATTCCCCACAAAACCATACATATGTTTCCTATAACTCTATCACGCCTTTTTCTGCCTACACCATTTTCCAGCATTTCTTTAGTACTTCTCGCATCATCCAAGCGTTTTGCTTGAGCATATACGTTTGGAAAGAACTACGTATCTGAAAGAGGTAATCACGAATTTATATCAGTATCATCACGAACTGAAATACACGAATGCATATACGACGAAATCCTTTTATAGTTGGCCAAACTATATTCAAAAACATTTCACTTTTTCTCATTTTCTTAAAAAATTTTGATCAATCCAAACTACACATCTTTTCTATACTAATTTGAATATCTCCTGTTAAATTATAGTTTATAGTGTTTAATTTGTAAATTCACTTGTAATTATTATTTTTGAAAGATGAGGGGGGCAATATGTAATTAGTGATAATCTGATTCTGATACATGTATAAATACTCCTCTCATTAACATAACCTTTGATAACCTTTACACACTCATTAATACCAATCAGCCAGTTTCATACTAATTCTCTCTCAAAAACACACACTAACACACCCTCTTCATACTTGATCATGAATATTATGTTTTACATCTCCACCTAATATACTTATAATACCATTAAAGAAATTATTTAAAATATACATCTTTCAACCCTTAACATAACTATACAACCTTATTTTACATCAATTTCTTTTAAATTAATAGTCATACTGCTACTGCCACCAACGCCACCTCCACCTCATCCGCACTCGTCACCAGTCCACCATCATATCGCCGCACCACACGGGCATGTGACTAGTTGAGTCATTACATGTCTGTCTTAGTTAATACATCTATTTCAAACATTGTAGTTAAAGGATATAATTTACTTGTAAATCAAAACCATCCTCAAGGAGTTAGAAGATGATGAGAATCATGTACTAGAGTGCTATTTCGCAACCTATATATATCGATATATTGAATTAAACAATTAAATTAAAATATAATATACATTACAACTTGGGATGACCAAAAGAAAAAGTATATAAATGAAAACAGAAATATTAGACTGCATACATCAAATGCAAATGTCTAACTTTCTCCAATATCATGAACGTAAATCCATCTCCATTTACTCGTTAAGCCTAGCATTACATTCCTACAAGTATTAGAATTAATATATAAAATTATATGAAAAAAAATCTCATCTTGGTTATATTCTTGGATCAATCATTCAGAAAGAAGCATCTCCATAGTCCTTAATCAATAATATCCAAACTACTAAAGTAGGCCCATAATTTAAAATCCATACAAGATTCACAAATTATTGAACTTTATTTACATATAAAAGCCCCATATGGTAATGGCATATATCCAATCCAACTCTTTAGCCCAAAAGCATGCAAATACTTTTTATACTCAACAACGTGTCACTCTCATCTCCTTATTATTTAATACACACAGAGATGACGACCGAAAAACAAACCGATTCAAAGACTCTTTAATTAAACAAGTTTATTTTTTTCATTCCCTCTTCGTTTCCTCTTTCAGCCGGCTGATTTACCAGACTTTTATAAGTCTTAAAAATCCTTATAAATTTCCAAATTTCGAATCCTTTTAATACAATTGATTGTGATTCAGCTAATAAAGATTAGATTATGTTATTGATCGGATTTTTCGCATTTGCAAGATACACAGAAATCTTGATTTAAACAGGTGAATTTTTCAGTTTTTAATCACTTTTTCTTTTTCTTTCATCTCTGTATTGATCTGATTACGTTTTGATTTTGATTCTTTATTTGAACATGGTTTTTGGGTTTTGATCAGAATTTGATTTTGGCATCTGGGTCTTAATCAAAATTTGATTTTGATTTCTGGGTCTTGATCAAAATTTGATTCTCATTTCTGGGTCTTGGTCAAGATTTGGCTTATTTCTGGGTTCTTATCAAGATTTGATTTTGATTTCTGGGTATTGATGAAAATTTGATTTTGATTTCTGGGTATTTATTATAATTTCATTTTGGTTTCTGGGTATTGATCAAGATTTGATTTAGATTTCTGGGTATTGATCAATATTTGATTTTGGATTCTGGGTATTGATCAAAATTTTTAAAAATATTTTGGTTGTGTTTTGATCACTTAACACAAATGGTCTGTTTCCATAACTCAGTTCCAGTTAGCCACCATATGAACATGGCTAATCATTCACAAAAATCATCAAAAAGAACACCAATTTCAACATGTGAACAATCTCCATCAGCTTTGATTGATTTGATCATTCTAATTGCTGTTATTGGTTCTTGTGGATTCCTTATTTATCCATATGTAAAACTTTTATTCAATGGAACACTCGGATTTCTCGAAACAATCATGTTTGTGGTCAAAGATGAAGTTTTAGATGCCCCATTGATATATGGATGTTTATGCCTTAGCATTCTTAGTGCATCAATGGCTGTTTTGGCTATTACTATATGTACCTCTCATAAATGTGGTAAACCGGGTTGTCGTGGGCTGAACAAGGCTGCTGAATTCGATATCCAGCTTGAGTCCGACAATAGTCTAACCAATTCAAGTTCCTCTAATGGTACTAGTAATTTGGGGAGAATTGGATTGAAAAAAGGATTGTTTGAGTTGCCAAGGGATTACCATAAAGAGTTAGAGGCCGAGCTTAAGAAGATGGCTCCGGTTAATGGAAGAACGGTTCTTGTTTTTCGAGCTAAGTGTGGTTGTTCTCTTGGTAGAATGGAAGTTCCTGGCCCAAAGAAGAACAACAACAACAACAAAAAGATCAAAAAGTAGTTTAATGATGAATTTTGTGTTTACTTGCATATAAAACATGATTAAAATAAGGTGTACGGATATGAAGTGGGAGATATACAATCTTTAGTATATATCTTGTGATGAGATTATGATATAAAAATTTATGCTTTGATGTTCTTATCATGTGTTGTTTGCTTTTCTTTCTCTTTTTTTTTTTTTTTTTAATGATATTATCCTTGGAAACTTTTGCTTTATTGTGGTTGATTCTATAGATGATAAGGTTTAGGTTAGTGGAGAAATGACTATATTTGGTACAACCATTCACTAGTAAGATGCTGGATTGAGATACATACATGTATGGTTAAGGTTAACTAAGTGGACCTACAAGTTACAAGTGACTGGTATGATGGAATGTATTCTTATTCACTGTTTATAGTATGGACAAAATAGACGGCAAGGAGTTATTGGTTGGTAATGTGAAGTATATTGGAAAAATGTTACTAGGTTAGGCATAGTTTATCGGTTTCTCGTTGTAGTTTTAGTTAACTAACAACAACGAGATGTCTTTTTCTACATGCCTTAACAACAAGATGGAGATGCCTTTTTCTAAGTCGCCTGTCATGGCCGGAACTGGAATTACTTGTTAAAAGTAAGGGTAATGGGGTAGACGACCTTGAGCCCAAGTACCCCAGCGTCGTGGGGTCTTCCATTAGGTAGCCGGACATTGGTCGTTGTCCCGACGTCGACATCGATAGATGGTTGGGGTTGTCCATATATTTAATGTTTTTTTATTGGGTATTAGAGTATTGTACGATTCATTTTTTCGTGTTATTGTTATAAAAGTTGTGTGTTTATGGTGTATTGGTTTGTAGTGATGTGTCACATCACCTTGGTGGTGGTGTTGTGACCATTATAATCTCTCTTATGATAGAATGGTTCAATTTGGGTCGATCTTCTGCTTTAGCAACATAACGGATCAGCTGTTCAAACGTTAACGGAATTTGGGCATACAAATATAGACAAATTTTCGGCAAGGTAAACTTTTGTATGCCCAGCAAGGCTGGAGGGCCTTTTCTACCTATGGTAGAACATGGAACCAGCCTCTCTACCTTTGGTAGGGGTAAGGCTGTCTACATCTCAACCTCCCCCATACACCGTCGAAGACGGTATTGGGACCCAAAACCCGTGGAAGACGGCATTGGGAGTTACTTACTTTTTTTTTATCTGCTAACAATCTTAATTATTTTATACTTATTATTATCTTCAAGATCAAGATTAGAATATTGGGGCAATGGGTGTGAAGTTATGCCAAGCTCATTCAGACCCAAGTCAAGAGTGTGGTCCGTCGACTTTGGGTGTGTTTGGCGAGCTCCTACTGAAGAAAAGTCATTTACTGTAATTGTTTAAATAGAAAATCGTCATCTTAATTTCAAATATTCTAAAAGTTCTTAAAATAAGAGGTGTTAATATAACATTTAAAATAAGAGCTAGTTTTACGATTTTTTTTGCTAAAAAAATTCAAAATACAATTGTTGATATTGTTACAACTTTTCTTCTCTTAAATAAAAGGGATTAAGATAACTAAAATGATAACCAATCTATATTAAATTCTCCAAACTTTAGAAATGCTTAATAAATCATCACTAGCATCAAATTACAATGCAAAAGATAATATCTACATTTACATCTATGACTATAACTAAGTCTACAACATTTTTTTTTATTTTTTTTTTATTGAAAAAGTTTGATTCTAATAAACTGATATTTAAAGTCTAAAAGTCCCAACAATAATAAATTTAATGACAAAAGATATGTAACATAAAAGCAGATATCAATATTTAAATCATGTTTGTATGTCCCTTTAACTATAGTGTTACGATATTTAAGTTGTCGTCGGGGGCGGATGCATAGTGTTATATGTGTATGTGCAATGTGTGATTATTGTGTGTTTTGTAGTTAGCATAATTATGCTATGATGGATTGAGATGGAGATGTTGGACATTAAGATGTGTGGATATAGTTAAAGGTACACGTGTGAGGAATGATATAGTTATAATTATGGTCCGGAACATAATTATAAATGTATCATGATGCGGGCGTGTTCATTTGACGGTAATCACATTGACTAATGAAAGACATTAAAGGAAAGGGAGGAGGTGAAAAGAAAATGAGTGGAAATGTGCTTGAATTTTAAGTGGTAAAACGTTGACAAATGCGTGGAAAGTAGTGAGAAGATGAAATGAGGTGTTGATGTCGTGAGATGATTCTGAGGACAGAATCCTATTAAGGAGGGGAGAATTGTAACATCCCAAACTTATCAAGTTTGACTTTTGACGTTGACCGTCAACTTGTCGTTAGTGACCGTTAGTAACTATGTGTTGTATATGTGCTTATGTTAATTAAACGAATTACGTGAGTTATGTGTTAAAATGATTTAAAATAATGAAATTAAAGTAGATAATGATAAATGAAGTCATTTAATGTTCCCGATAAGATTTAAGGGCGATAAGTGTTTCTGTGGGCGTTAAACGAGCCGTTAAGTGCCGAAACGAGTTATAACGAAGTGCGAGGGCCTAGATGTAAAATTGAAAGTTGTCTCCAGTATATAAGGCACCCTATGGTCGACCAAGAACCCTTTTGATCAGTTACAAAACCCTAGAAACACCTGCAAACAAAAGCTTAGATCTAATCTTCAAGTTATAGTTGATTTCGGGAGATTTTGGAAGGGAATTCGAGTGCTTTTCGATCCGTTGATCAAGCCTATAGGTATAGCATCACCTACTGATCGTTAATCAGGTTTTCAATTAGGATTTACCCCTGTAGATTCGGCCTAAAGGGTTGGGGTTCCTTGATCATGATGTTTTAGGTCAAAAACGTTGTTTTCGTGATTATAATCGTTAATAGAGTTGATTAATTATGTCAAGATGCAAACTTTAATGTTGAATAATGTTGTTTATATGTAAATAAGTGAATCCCAGGTGTTTAATTAGATCCATGTGTGTTCAATTGTGTTTTTGTAACCAAACGTTGCGGTTTCGAGTCGTTTTGATGATCAAAAAGAAGGATTCATTTATGAAATTGATTCAAGGATTAATTGATGTTTTCAAATGCTTAATTGTGACCTATTTGATGTCAATTTAATGGGTGTAAGTCGCGGTGGAGGTTTGGGATCCGTTTGGAAGGTGAATGAAGAGAAACTGAGTTGGTTTTGCTGGTCGGCACCCCAGGTGCGGCGCACCAGGTGGGTGGTGCGGCGCACCACTGCCCAGATTAGGGATTTTGATTTTTGAAGGGAGCCCGATATGCGACGCACCAAGGGCAGGTGCGGCGCACCTATACCTGATCTGAGTTTTCTGTATGATTGGTGCGACGCACCTGATACCCAGTTTGCACAAAACATTTCGTTTAGCTTATAGATCGATCTTATACTCATTCTAGGTTGTCGGGAGCACTTAGCAAGCACTGTAAGGCATACGTAACTCATTGCTAAGCAGTACCAAGGTAAAATACATGACTTTTCTCACGCTGGAGGCACAACAAAAAGTGGTTTTCTATAATTAACCTCTTAATTGGATTATCTTATGTGTTGGTTTTCCGGGTTATGCGGGAGGTTATGTGGGAATGTATGCATGCTGAAGTGGTTTATTATGTTATGATGACGCTTAAATATGAAGTAGTTATGTGCATATGTAGTACTATGAACATAATGTTGCTGCCATGATATCTTAACGATATTTATTGTGATGTTGATTATATTGATGCTATGATTGATTATGATATATGATGAAATATATGTGGGATTTAAGTGTGTTACACGTAGGAATGCTATGATCTGTACACGTTAGTAGGATTAAACACTAAAGTAAATGTGGGATTAATGATGTTGATGTTATGATTTGACGATGATACGTGATGAATTATATGTGAGACTTAAGTGTGATAATGTCTAGTTCACTAGATATACGTAAGAAATGTTATGAGTTGTGTACGTTAGTGGGATCAAACGTTAAAGTAGATGTGTGATTCGTTAGGTAATGAATATACCTAATGTTAAAGTAAAGTGTGAAATGTGGGAAATCGTTCTAGCCTTAGTGTTAGTGCGTAAAGTAAGAAAGATATAAATACGTGGGAAATGCTATAGCTAAATACGTGAGATTGACGTGGGAAGTGTTAAGCTTAACCCGTGCTAGTTGTAAAAGCTAGTGCGTACGTGGTCGCTTGAGTGGCTCCTTGCGGCATAGTTACGTGGGACTAGTATTTCCGGGTGGAGTGACTAACCACAATGTTAAAAGCATGACGGGATACTATGGAAATGGCTTTGCCTTTCCTAAAAGTTAAGACGTGGGAAATCGTGCTAGTTGTAAAGCTAGTGCGTAATATGTAAATTGATTAAAGATGTAAGATGTGGGAATAAGTTGATTAAGATAATTATAAGAATACGTGAGAAAGATGTACATGTAATTTAAGACGTGGGATTACAATGTGATGTGGGATTTAATAAGATGTGTTGAGACGTGTGATAAGAACGATGCATAGGCACAATTAGGAGTATATATCCTACATGTGCTATACATATATGTGCGATATGTTTATGTGTGATATGTAAGACGTGAGATGAATTTGATTAAGCTGATTAAGTTGATAATAAGATATGTGAAAGAAGTATATGTGCTTTACGTTGTGAGATCACAATGTGACGTGAGAATATGTACTAATATGAATACGTGTGACAAGTTTATGTGTGATATGCCAAGATATGATATGAAGTTACGTTTAGTGGTAAGTCTATGTTGATATGATATAAGGTATTGATTAAGATGTGGGTATATGATGATAAGATGTATATGTTGATATGAAATGAAATGTGATGCAATGTGGGAAAAGGGGAGTATGAGTTGATTTATGATTGTTGTGGATGATATGTAATGTGGTTACGTTTTGATAAGTAAAATATGACGAAGTTTTATGAAAGTAAATGAAGAACGTTTTATCAAATGTGTGTATCTTACTTAGCTAATTTATTAGCTAACACTTGCTTTTATGAAAATGTTGTGTCCTCAGGATAAGCAGGTATAAGCTAGTGAGGTGCGTGGATCGTGAGATGGGTAGAAGAATAAAGGAAGATTAGCATTAGTCTCCCTATGATTAGACTTTACCCATAGCCATATGTTCGGCTACTTTATTTATGATTTATGTCTCTTGTAGTGTTGATGGCAATTATGTTAGTGCCATAACTTGGATTTTACTTTGACTATTACGATGATGCTATTAGTAACACCAAACTTTATGAAAGGTACCATCCGTTACGGATGGGGCAGTTTTTAAGTGATCCTTTTCCGCTATGTTTAAACGCCGTTTGGCAAAAGTTTTTGAAATCCAGGTTTTTAAAATGACGGGTGTTACAGTATATACATATAATATATGAGTTTCTTTATACTTAATGTGGGTTCATGAATTGCATTTCACCAATATGCCATTTAAACCTGGGATGGTGGGAGTTTGGAAGTCCATAGCAAATCTAAACTCCGATCTTAGAACGTTTGATGTTGCCTTGGAGAAACTGTTTTCTGGACAGGTCGGTGATGGCGCTTCTATTCGTTTTTGGATTGATTCTTGGAATGGAGACATGCCCTTTTGCGAAGCCTACCCTGACCTATTTCGTCTCGAGAAGAACAAAGGCGCCTACATCAGTGAACGATGCAATGGACGAGGCAGATTCTCAACATGGGAATGGTGCTGGTCGAAAATTCCCTCCACTTCAAGTGAGTTACAACAACTGGAACAGATGCTTAGCCGTATCACAAAGACAAATCTCACAACTTCCAGCGACTCATGGCTATGGACACCTGACACCTCTGGCCGGTTTACTACCAAATCAATGAAAATCCAATTGCAACGTGCTACTCATGGACCTAACCGGTGGATCTTTCCTTGGAACCGTCTCGCGCCACTCAAAGCTAACATCCTCGGATAGAGAATCGAAATGAACAGAATCCCAACCACCGATCTCCTGCTGAAACGGAATATTAATGTATCCATGACCACTTGTGCCCTTTGCAAACAGTATGACGAATCTGTGGAACATCTATTCCTTCACTGCAGCTTTGCAAACACACTCTGGAGTCATATCCTCTCTTGGTGCAAGGTACCCTTGCTCGATCCAACCAGTCTGAAGGAGCTCTTTGAAGTACACAAAAGCCCTCACCTCAACCCAATCAAGAGCAACCTGATCAACCTAATCATCATCGCCTACTGCTGGATTATCTGGAAACATCGCAACGGGTGCATCTTCTCCAACAAAAACCCCTCAATTCATTTTGCAATGAAAGAAATCAAGACCGTTAGTTTTTCTTGGATCGCCAATAGATCAACAAAACCTAGTATTGACTGGTCGAATTGGTGTAACTTTTGTTTATAATTTCGTGTAATCTTTATCTCTGTACTGTACTTCTAGCTTCTCGCTAGTCATTATCAATGGAATCCTTTTGAATGTTAAAAAAAAAAAAAAAAAGAGTTCATATTGTGTAGTAATCGTATATATGTAGTTTAATTGAGAGCATTCAAATTTGTTTCTATTTATTATGAACCCCATTAATGCCGGCTTAATTTATAGTTAACTAACTAGTAAAGTTGCCCGCGCGTTGCTGCGGGACATGTTTTTCAAACGATAAAGTGTTAGATATAAACATGATAGAGTCATCAACAAACATAACCTGTAATTGTTGCTATACACATAACACAGGTAATGAGTGCTTTCAAGGAAGATAAACACAATTTCAACAAACACAACAGATTTGGATGTAACTATATAATATAATGTCTCAAAGTGATACAATAAGAACACATCTCAAAGTGACTATACAAAAGTCTTGGTTCATGTTTAATAGAGTTATGTCAATTGTATATAAAAAGTAATATCTGTGTAATACAAACACGTTTTTGTCAAATCTTCGAATGCAAATTAAAAAAGGTAATTGAATACGTAACAATAATAAAAATAACATGTAACAATAAGAATAACAAAAAAGAATAAAAACATAAAACAAAACAACAATTATATTCACGCGTATAACTCTTATGATGTTGATGAAATATAAAATTTGGGGTGAGAAAGAAAGGCAAACAAAGGGGAAAAAACACTAATAAAATCGTAAATGTTTGAAAGTTTTTACACAAACATAAGAGGTAATAGTGATAAAAATCGTATATTAAAAGGAGTAAAGGATAATAAAACCAAATGTTAAGAAAAAGTGGGGGTGAGAATCGTATGGTTATAAAGTTCAAAAGTGAGAAAGAAAGCGCAACAAACGAATAAAAAATTCTCATGAGTATAAGACCGTAAATATGTGAAATTTGTGTGGTAAAAACATGAGATCATAAAAGTTTGTTGTTAATAAAATGAAAATAAAAACTTGTGAGGTCAAATGTTAAAAGCTAAAAACCATAAGGGTAAATTAGAAAAATAAGAAAAGATATGTTAAACATGAATGCATTAGTTATGTTGTACTTTATGCAAACTAACTTGTAAATTTCAAGTTAGTTTTTAGTATATGGGTAAATGAGAAGTGATGATTGAACGACATTAACGTGCTGGCAAATGAGAAGCCAGGCATTATTTTTTTCATTATTATCTGCTTATTTCTCTTTTTCATTTTATCCTCATTAGTCTTCACATACCTTCCCACACATTACCAAGCATTTTGATTTTTAACATTATAAGAACTAATACTTTTAGTTCAAAAATAAGAACAGCTATTTATGCCATTTCTTAATGTTTAATTGTATATTTGTTTAAGTTGGTTTAAAACAAAGTTTGGAGATGATTGGGATTTTTAAGAGCTATTCACCCAAGACTTGGTAATAATGGTGGTGCTGCTGCTTTTTTTTTTGTTAATGCCACTAGAACTGGTCAAAACAATGGCCATTAGGCTCGATTTTAAGGGTTGTTGGTCACGCCTATACTCGGGCCATTAGTTTGTAATCACAAGTATTTTAGGTAACTATGAACCTTTATACCTTTTTAGTTAATAACTAAATATGATGCTTAACATATGATGAGTTATTAGTTGAATTTTTGCTTATTGCATCACAAAATAATATTGTACATGTATTCTGTTTTCATGGATTGAAAATGGATCCTTGCTACAATATAATGGAAGGTTAGTTTCTTCTTATTATTAATATGGTATGTTGTGTGTATTACAATGTTATGGGCTGATATGTGAATGCAAATTTTACGTGACGCATATGTAATTGGTTACTTGACACTCATTGGGTGCCGTTATTGAACTCGAGCGGGGCACGAACACTTGAATTTCACTCATCGACTTACCCCGTGCATCGTACGGATCTTTACTCTAGTATATATATATATTATAACAATTTTTGTTCGTTTGTTTTGGAATTTTCCGCCCCGTTAATTATTGGTTTTATTGAATGCGTTGTTAAGGTAACTAAGTTTGATATAAGGATCTTGTTGATATGACCTGATTAGAAGATTTTGGGTAATTGAATACTCGTATTTATTTATATGTTAATGTTTTAAATGTTCCGTCAACAATAAAAATATGACCAATCCCGTAAAAAACAGGTTTATAGGGGAGTTGGACTGTAAACTTCACCGAGGGTAAAGAGATTGCATAGTTGTTTAGATGTTTTGTGTTTTTTTTTAATGAATCTCTCTCTCTATTGTCTATTATATGGGTGGTGATTCTTTCACGGCAGCTTTTTATGCAAACAAGGATATTTGAGATAAAAGGACAATAGTACCCTCAGTTTCTTTATGCTATTAAACCAAATTAATTATCTCTTTCTTCTATGTGCAGACTCAAATCGTGAAATCTAACAAACAATTGAAATCATACTATTCACTCGCAAAAAGAAGAGTTAATGACATAAATCGTCCCTGTGGTTTACCGAAATAGTCACCTTTCGTCCTTTAAAATTCAAAACCTCAAGGACAGTCCTTTATAGGTGGATAACGATCATTTGACCGTCAAGTGTAGTCCGTTAAACCCCCCACGTGACACCCACGTGAGGGGTACTCCAGTAATTAGCCAGCCCACTGCCACCAGGTTTCTCTTTCTCTTTCTTTTGTATATATATCGAAATCTTTTTTCCCCAAAATCAATAACATAAACCCTAATTATTTTGACCCCAAACCCAGGAACACGCGAAGCAAAATCCCAAATCATGGTATTCTGTGGGTGTGGTAAGCAGGCAATAATCTTAACCTCATGGACCCCAAAAAACCCAGGAAGAAGGTTTTATGCTTGTCCTAACCAGGTATGATTTATACAAATTTGAATTATCTTAAACCGTTTTTTACCAAAATTGAAAATTGGGTATTTATGTTGAATAGGGTTCAAAGTGTAAATTCATAGGATGGTTTGATCCTGCTATGTGTCAACGGGCTACTGATATCATACCAGGCTTGTTGAAATCGAAGAACAAGCTTGAAGCAGAAATCAAAGAAAAAGATGGTCAAATCAAGAAATTGAAGTTTATGTTGGTGTTTGCTTCAATTGTCATTGTGTATCTTGTTTCTTTATTAGTAGTTTGAACCAAAGTAATGTACTTTTTTGCACATTTTGTGTTGTATCAATGCTGATGATGAATGAATGGTAATGGAAGTTATTTTCTTGACATTTTGTGTTGTATTTTTTTTGCACATACATACTGCTAGTTATATATGCCTAGTAAATTAGATACCAAAATGTGCTAAACATGGACTTGTATCAGAATGTCATACTGTCATACACCATTTTTTGCAAAATTAGATAACAAAATTAGATACCAAAAATAAGTACCAAAATTACATGCCAAAGTATCAGAATTGTGACATACATGCATACTGATATTTAAATATAAATAGAAGAAAATTATATACCAAAATTTGCCAAACATGGCATAATAGCACATTGTCATAGATAACATAGGTTCCAGTTTAACACATTACATAACCAAATGTAGCAAAAGAGAACACATAAAGCCCAAATTGTAGCAACATACAATAAAAAGTGTTAATATTTCATGACCAGAAGGAATGAAACCAAATTAAACTTGTTATGTCTTGGTGCTTTTGAGATAGCATCTTTTTGTTCCACCTGGACTTGAAATCAGCCTGCTTTTACTTGCCCTTACACTGACACCTTCTTGAGTTGCCCTGCCCACACTTGCACTTGCTTGACTTGTGCCAGCAGCACCACCTGCACTTGCTTGTCTTGTACCTCCATCACCACCTGCACCTGTTTGACTTGGACAACCAGCAGCAGCTGCACTTGATTGACTTGGACAACCAGCACCACCTGCAGCTTGTGTTGGTTGGCTTGACTGACTTGGGGTTGGATTTGGAGCATTTGAATTGCCTTGACTGGAACCAACATTTTTGCAAGACCTCTTGTTGTGCCCCATCTTGCCACAGTTTTTGCATACAACTGACCTAAGTTTCCTACAATTTACCATTGTTTGACATTTGAATCTCCTCTGCAGTCTTTCTTCTTTTCTTCCTAGGTCTACCAACTGGTGTGTGGTATTTTGGTGGAATGATGAGTGTCAAGTGGTCAGGAGCTTTGGCCCACATGCTCATTCCATTAGTTGGGTTAATGGTAAATTGGTACATAAGTTTCCATGTGTCTAGCCTGTAATAAGGATCCACCCATGCTTCAAGTACATCAGTTGCCACACCATTGTTTACCATATTGTAGTGAACTCCTACTGCATGTTTGCAAGGCATACCAGTAATTTCCCACTTCCTACATGAGCATGTCATATTGGTCATATTAACCACACATTGATCTCCCCAGGGGCCACAGACTTGATACTTATCAGTACCATTGAATATGGCTTTGTAGGATTCTGCCTCTGTTTTAATCAGTTCAAAAATCCTAGTTGCAGTTGGTGTTAATGGCCCCTTGCTCTTTGCTATAACCTTCCTCACATTGTCTATCCTAATCATTAAGTACTCCCTAATGAATTCTAAGCAATGGATTATAGGCATAGCCCTACCCTTAACCAATCTGCTATTCAATACTTCACACATATTGTTTAGCAATACATCAGATTTTGCCCTGCCTGTTTCACATAATGAAAATTCTTACAAAACTACTAAATAATCAGGTGAAGGTATGTAATTAAAGTACTTATAAATATACCTGTAAAATGTGACCTTGCCCAATGTTGAGGTGGGATTTTTAGCAACCACTTGTATGCAGCTTCACTGTAGTTTTTAAGATCCAGCATACACTTGTTAAACTCTGGGACTGTTGTTGCTGTAGCACACTTCCAGAGATGGTTTTTGAAAGCAGTTCCCCTCCATTGCAACTTCATATTTTCATGTATATGCTTCAAACAGTACCTGTGTTCAGCACATGGAAATACCTTTGCAATTGCTTGAATTATGCCCTATAAATGATAAATTTATTAGAATACAATATGCAAGTGTAAATTACAATATGAAAGTGTAAATTACAATATCCACGATAACTAAAATATAATACCTTCTGCCTGTCACTCATAAAAGTGTAATTAGACCTAATATCAAGATCTAAATCATCAGCTAAGCACTCCAAGAACCATGTCCATGAGTGGGTGGTTTCTGCTTCCACTACTGCATATGCAACAGGGTAAATTCCATTGTTTGAGTCAATACTAACAGCAGTAAGTACTTGTCCAGGGAATGGACCAGACATAAATGCACCATCAAGACCCAATAACTCTCTACCAGCAGTTTTGAACCCCCTCTTCAAGGCTCCTAAGCAAACATAAATCCTTTTAAAGATTCTCTCATTAGAATCTGGATTCATTGGTGGTTCAACCTCCAACTTTATTGTTGACCCAGGATTTGAAGTATGCAACTCCAGTACATAATCTCTCAACATGTTGTACTGTCTAGTATAATCTCCTCTTAGTTGACCTTGTGCAGCCCTTTTAGCTCTTTGTGCTTTCTGCTTAGATAATCCAAGCTCAAACCTTCTTTGAAGTTCACCTTGTAGAGCTGAGGATGGTATTTCAGGATTTCCTGTATCAGAAATACTTATATTAAAACACTTATATTAAAACAGTTAGATTAAAACATTAACAGAAAAATCTTATACCTTCTATCTGTTGCAGAATACTTTTGCCAAGAAACTTTGAGGTGAAATGCTTGATAGATCTAGATTGAAGGCATGTGTGTTCTTCTTTAAATGTTTTTACCATCCATGTTGCCATACCATAAAGCTTGGACACATGTAATGTCCATGGACAGGAAAGTGAATTGCTTTTTGACTTCTTTCCCCTACCACCCTGATTTTTAACTTGAGAATCTTCAACCGCCACCCCACATGTATTTATTGGAGCATCTTCTATATCTATTGGAGAAACAATCTGTATCATATCATCTCATAAAAACGCAGGGATCAAAAACAAATCTGTATCTATATTCCAATATCTTTTTTCTTAAACCCAAAAATAAAACCAGAAATAAGAAATTGAATCTTTAATCAAGATTATATGTGGGTTGTTGGGCAAAAGAGAAGATGGATTTTGGTGGGTTTTGCTAGAAACTGAAAATAACCAAAGAAAAAGTGGTGTTGGGGGGCTGTTGCGGCGCGGTTGTTACCTTAAGGTGTTGCGGCGGCGACGGCGCAACTTGGAGGTGGCAACAGAGGTGGCATCGGGACATCGGGTGGTGTTGGAGCTTGATTGATAAATCAGAGGAGAACTGAAATTTCTTGTTGGAAATATGAGATTGATAGTATTAATTGGCTTTGAATCAACTCGATCGGGAGCATTATGTCTAGGGCTGTAAACGAACTGAACAGTTCACGAACAGTTCATGAACGGTTCAGCGGGAAGTTCGTTCGTGTTCGTTCGTTTAGTTAAATGAACGAACATGAACAAAGATCTCGTTCGTTCATTTATGTTCATGAACGTTCGATAATCTGTTCGTGAACGTTCGTTCGTTTATGTTCGTGAACAGTCATTCTTGAACAATAGTTCGATTATGTTCGTGAACATTTGTTCGTTTACGTTCGATTACATATATTAATACCTAATCAATTATACTTTAAAAAATAGTTTAAAAATAAATATTTTTTATATCATATAATATATATATTATTAATAGATAGTTATCTGTATTTTAAGAAAAAAGTTTAAATAAAAATACTTATTTTATAAATATTTTGTTCGTTTGTGTTCGTTCATTAGTGTTCGTTCGTTTGTGTTCGTGAACATTCGTTCATGAACACAAACGAACGAACATGAACAAGCCATTATGTTCGTTTATCTGTTCGTGAACCGTTCGTTAAGTTAAACGAACGAACATGAACAAGGTCTCGTTCGTGTTCGTTCGGTTCGTTTACAGCCCTAATTATGTCTGCAATCCTCCGAAAGTGTTCTTTTAATATCTCCATAAGTTCATAGTTATATTTATATTATAACAAGTTTTTTGACCCCGGGCGTTGCCCCGGGAGGGCGTTGCCCGGGATCGACGTTGCGTCATGCAAACATATATACATACAACATTACCTAAAAGTTTGGACACTTAAAGTTTACTATAAGGGGTAGAAACTTAAAAAATTGGTGGTCAAAACCAAGAGTTTGATGGTAAAAGTTAGAAGCCTAAAATAAGAGATAGAAAGTAAAAAAATAAAAATTGATGATTAAAGTTAGAACTATAATTAAGTTTGTATAAAAAAAGTTGGACTAAAGTTAAAAAAAATCCAAAAGTTAAGTGGTAAAAATAAGTTTGAAACGTTAAAATAAGAGAAAGGAAGTAAAAAAATGATGATTAAAGTTAAAATCCAAAGTTAATTGATAAAAATTAAAGACTTTAAAAGTAATTATACTTGTATACAAAAAGTTAGACTAAAGTGATAAAACCTAAAAGTTAAGTGGTAAAAATAAGAAACTCTAAAAGTATACCATTTAAAAAAAAAGAGCAGAAAAAGACAAAATATGAATAAGACAAAATAGCT
The DNA here is from genome assembly GCA_034093135.1 of Erigeron breviscapus. Classification (NCBI taxonomy): domain Eukaryota; kingdom Viridiplantae; phylum Streptophyta; class Magnoliopsida; order Asterales; family Asteraceae; genus Erigeron; species Erigeron breviscapus. The sequence goes on along the minus strand of CM067168.1, from coordinate 53,759,104 downwards.
GACGTCAGCATGACATCAACAAGGTACTATTCCTAAGCCTTCATAAATTGTTATATATAATAATTATAATTAATAAATCTATATAAATATTTAATAATTAATGTATATAATGTGGCTTGTAGGTGGTAAGGAAGAAACATGCTACACACGGGTATGTTTGTCACAAAAGCTTGGAGCTGGGGCTGTGGTTAGGGGCTTGAAGCTGGAGCTTGGAAATGGGGCTAGGGGTTGGGGCTTCTATTTCAACCCTTCTTACACAAGCTTTTATTTTAAAGACCTTTCGGGGCTTTTAGGAGCTTTTGGGGGCTGGGGCTTTTGATTTCAAAAGAACAACCAAACAGGGCTATAACTTTAAAAAGGGCTTATATTTAAAAGCTTGGGGCTTTTAAGCTCCTAAAAGCCCCCAAAAGCCCTTTGCCAAACAGTCCCTATATGTCTTTCTAAAACCTATATAAAGCATTTTAGTCGGTTTTGATCCCCACTGTGACAACCGCCAAATTTGAGGTTAGCTAAACTTAGAAAGTTTACTATTCATGTGCTATTTATAGAAAGTTAAATTTAAATATGTGATATTTAAATTCTTATGTGTCAACCATGATCAAACGTCGTTATAAAATAACGATGCCGACACACATTCATCGGGTTGATGAACCGGTCAAGGAGGACCTCCATAATATGCATTTTTGGTGATATATGATTTTTATGTGACGATATGTATCTAGTTAAGATCTCTTTCGTTAGTAAAAGTGCCATATGAAATATATGTCGTTATATATTTACTAAATAATTAAAGAACGCACTTATGCAATAATAATGATTGACACAATTTATAAAAACATGAATTATAAAAACATGACATATTATTTTTAGTTTCCTAACTAAAAATTCATACAAAACAATATGTGAATTATTTATAAGAAACACATGGACCAACTAACTAGTATTATTAGTAGGCTAATGTAATTGTTAGACCAAAGATGAGCCCATATACTTCTAACCCATGTAATTTTCGGATATAACCCAGCCCATGATCCAAGCCCACTTTTCTAGCCCATCCTATTAGTTCCACACTCCCACTATATAATGCTAGTAATGTCCCTGTACACATTTTCTTTTACCCCACATTACATCTGCACGTGAAAAACTAAAAGAAAAAGAGACAAAACAACTAAATACAAGAAGACTATTCATCTTCTCCCTCCCTCTTTCACCCCAACCGCCGGCCACCACTTCCAGCCGCACCACCGCCGCCTGCCGCCGTCTTTTTCATCAGGAAAGAGTCCGGCAGTCATCATCAACAACATCTAGGCTTTTCTTCAACCCTAAACACCCAAAAACCCCATCACCACCGCGAGACCACCGCTGCTGCTGCTGCTCGCCGTCCAGCCGCCGCCGCCGCTGCTTTCTCGACTTCCAGCCACCGCCATTCGACTCCATTAACATCCAGGAAGGTGAGGAACGTAAGTAAATACCTCCTAACATAAACCCACTTCTTCTTTCTCTCTAAAAACCCTAACCGGTTTCTTTTTCTTTTTCTTTCTTCCCGTCGCAGCCACGCCACAACCATCCCGAGACGTCCAGAAGGAAGGAGAAACATCCAGACATCAAAACAGGTCGTTACATGGCTACCCATGCTTCATGTATCATGCCCTAATCTTTAAAAAAACGTTTTCTTACCCGTTTTTGCTTTCTCGCAGCCGCGAACCACCATCAACAGCCACCATATTCAGACTTGTTAACCTTTCAACAGGTTGTTTATCTGTCCTTAAGTCTTTTGTGATGTTAAAGCACGGCTATGCAAAGTCTCGGTTGTTTTTCTTTATGTTTTCGGTTCGAACCCATCGCAAACCACCACCTTTTACCACCTCTTGTCACCACCATAAAACACCACTGTTTTTGCTACTGTTTAAGGACCCAAAATGTCGACCTATGGGCTGTTCAAAAACTGAAATCGTTTTGCTATTTTAGGCCGTGAATGTCGGCGAGTCTTAAACCAAAACCAAAAGTGACTTTTGAACTTCAAGGATTGCAATACATTCCAAAAGACAGCCGTAATGCAATTCAATATTTTGAAAATACCATTTGTTTATTGGAAACCTAACAGTTTATTTACACAAGTTGATTTAATTAATTAATTTAATTAAGTTACTAGATAATCATTACTTTACATTTAATGATTGTATAGTTCCTAGGTGATTGTTCCCTCTTCCAAGTAATACCTTTATGACATAAATCCCAACATGCATAATGATTAACTTTTCTTGGAAATATAAAAGCATGCTTTAAGTATAATCATTGTTGTGATAATCTATGTTAGTGAAGTTTGGAAAACGTGCTAGTTAAATGCCCATTAAATAACTATGTATATAGATATAGTATAAGTTATATACGTATATATATATCTATTAATATAACTTGACCCACCATGCCCACCTCCTATTTAGGACATCGGTGCAAAGTGTGCGGTGACTTAGCACGCTTCGGGTGCAAACATGACCTATATGATTATATTATATTTATATATAGACCCACCATGCCCATCTTCTATTTAGAATGTTGGTGCAAAGTTGTGCGGCGACATATTTATATTTTTATACTTTTAATTCGTGGTTATTCCAACTCACAACCATACTTAATTGACAATTGCCCAACTCCTATTATGGAAACCGGTGCACTCGTATGGGTTGTGAGGGAGAATGATCGCGAATGCCATGTTATGATTTATTTCAACACGCAACCATACTTCTTTGCCATTTCACGTGTATGGGTTGTGTGGGAGAATAGTCATAATATCGCTATTATTATTATTACTATTATATCATATTAATATATATAAACCCATGAAAGACCAACTCCAACTAGCACGTGGACAACCCTAACGATTATCACATAAGAAAAACATTTTTAAGAAAATGTATTATAACAATATTATTTGGAAGAATAAGGAAAATTCATTAGGAACATAATAGCATAGATTGTTAAGACAAGTTTATATTTCATATCTATAGGTTGACACATTCAAGAAAATTCGCTACTTGCTAATTATTGCTACTTTGAAACTAAGGTGAGTTCATAGCCCACACTTTCTTACTATTTTGGGTGAGATGCATGCTCTATGTTTTACATGTGGAACACAAGTGCCAAAACTATGTATATGATGATTGTCTAAGTCGCTTGATCCCATTAAAGTCCTCCCATCATGAATTGTTAGTTATGGATTTAAACGAGATATGATGAATAGTACTATTTGGGTTGACACCCCCATTCGGGTTGGTCGCACCAACTTGACCGGTGATGGTCGAACGAATGCATGCATATTTGGATTCCCAAGTATTATGGATCAAATACTTGCCGAGGCACAGTGTTACTTATTACCGTCGAGTTTCAATTCATGAGCTTAGTACAATATATACATTATATATTTTTCCTAGCATTGTTTTTGAACAATGGCTACACGACATTGCGGGTCAGCAATGGTCACACTTAAATCTTGTGGTTTCATGCAAATTACTTATTTACTCCTATGAATTCACCAACATTATTGTTGACCCATTTTAGCATGTATCTCAGGTCCGTAAGATGCACGGTAGGATTCACATAAGGCTATTTCGCCACTTGGAGTTGATGTTTCGTTTTTATCATGGAAAAGACTTTACTTTTGTTCAAGTTATCATTGTTGTCGAAACCAATGAAAGCACCACCTATCGAGGATTTAGAATTCCTAAAAATACTCTTTAAATTATTGTAATGTTTTTTCCTTAATGTATTCCAATGTTTCAAGACAATGAAGTTATGTTAAATGAAATGTTTTCAAAACGACTCCTTTATAGTCGTTCATTATCCCTTGTGTTGTGATTTCATGAATGTTGCACCTCGTACCCTTCCGCACTATTATGGGGTGTGACAGAATGGTATCAGAGACAAGGTTATAGTGAACTAGGTGGCAATTAGTGAACCTAGACTATAACTACCCATAGAAATCACATATACTATGCACACACATGCCTTAGAAATTTTACATGCATTACTTGACTATGTGTAAATTTCATGCTTATATATACATTGCTAGAATCTAGAAATTTTAAAATTTCTCATCTTACATATATATGCTCCTTTGCCTAAGAATACTCCCCTATCAGCCTCATATTAAGGTTAAGTAGAATAATGCTTACATATATTGCCTATGTTTTCTTTTTCTTCTTTTCCATTAGGGAAAATGTCTCGACACGTCATTGACCTAACGTCCGAACATGAGGAAGAGTTCGTCACTCAACAGCCAGTCCCATCCCCTTTGTCCCCACTCGATCAGCACGTTGAGTCTGAGCCTACTGTTGATTCCGAGGCCGTTGGTGACACTCCTAGGTCACCACTCGTTGGTCCCACATCACCACCCTTTGCCCATCCACCAGTTCCTCCGACTATTATGCCCACTCTCACTTTGGCCGAGCCCACTGCTTTCACTATTCCCGAGCCGATAGCTCACCCGATCGGCACATCCACTGTCGTCTATGCCACACCAGATATTCCACTTCCACATTTCAACCTACCCCCACCCACTTACTATCATCAGTTCCGTACCGGCGAGGGCACGTCACGGGACCCGAGATTCACTATTGAGCCTCGTGTTCCCGAGATGGTGCACCCTCCACCCCCTATGGTTGAGCCACCGGCTCAACGCCGCCGCACCGAGCCGATCTATCACTCTGTGGCTTGTGTCCTAGCTCGATGGAGAGAGCTAGAGGGCCTTCGTGATAACGACCGCGTCTATGCTCACTCCGGGCCGGATATCGTCTCTGCATATACCGGAGAGCCCGTCCACCTCACCGTATCCACCCTCGTGGCGCGACTTTTCCGCGCCGAGTCTCGCCTTCAGGCACTTGAGGGACCCACTCGCCCTATTCCAGCTTCTGTGGCGGATCTTCACCGCCAAGTCTCCACTATGAACGTGGAGCTTACCGAGACCACTATTCAGACCGAGTTTGCTCATGATCGTGTGGATGAGATTGAGGACTATGTTGTGGGACTTGGATTGGGATTGAGAGGCACTGCTGAGCTGACCATTGGAGTGCGAGACGAGAGCTCTATTACACGTGTAAGGGTTGAAGACTTGGAGACTCATGTTCAACACATGGAGGATAGACTTACGATGCAGGAGGTAAGGATTCAGAGGATCGAGGAGGCACTTCAGACCATTGCTGCTGCTATCACTATGCCACCCCCTAGCGGATCTAGCTAGATGTTATCTTTACATTTTTATTGTTCCTATTTAGGGCGGGATGTGCCCGGAAACTTTGAATTATGATGAATCTATGGATTTTGCGAAGTTACTTCTCGCATGGTTGTCTTTATTTTGAAGCAATGAAATCTATTACTTTATCCAAATTTTTATGTTTCTTTTAGTTACAATAATTTTGTTTATGATTACGTTGGCATTTTAGTATAGTTATGGCATGGTAGTGTTATGTTGATGATGTGTTTGCATGATTGAGGATCTATTGATATGCATTATGACGTGGTTAAATGTTGTTAGCTATCCATAAGTTAATGAAGAAAAACTTATTACACTTTTGTTTCCTTTCTTAAAGAAATGGCGCCAAAGAAAACAACTAAGTCACAAACCTTGAGTTCGGCCCAAATCGAGAGGCTCGTAGCACAACGAGTTGCTGCCGCCATCGCTACTTATGAGGCAAACCGAACCACCGGTGAAGCCGAGGGAAGTGGCAATGGTGGAGAACAAGCAAATACCCCAAAGGGTTGCACCTATAGGGACTTTACCTTGTGCAAACCACTGAACTTCGAGGGTACCGAAGGAACCATTGGATTACTTCGATGGTGTGAAAAGATGGAGTCAGTTTTCCGCATCAGCAATTGTCCGGAAGAGTGTAAGGTGAAGTACGCGACATGCACTCTCCAAGGTGGAGCCCTGACTTGGTGGAATTTGTATGCTCACTCTGTAGGAGTTGATGCGGCTTATGCACTCACTTGGGAGGCACTAAAGGAAAAGATGCGGGGAAAGTATTGCCCAAGGAATGAGATCCAAAAGTTGGAGGCCGAGTTTTGGAACTTGACTACTAAGGGCCTTGATGTACCCGCGTACACGACTCGGTTTCACGAGTTGGCCCTAGTGTGCCCAACTATGGTGGAACCCGCATTCAAGCTCATTGAGAGGTACATTTGGGGACTCCCACCTCAAATCCAAGGAATGGTAACCTCTTCCAAACCTACTGACATCGAGAGTGCCGTTGAGATGGCACATAGTTTGGCTGATCAAATGAAAAGACAAGGAGCCAAGGAAGTTGCTGCTCCAAGAGCATTTGATCACAAGAGGAAGTGGGATGAAGGATCATCGAGAAATCAAGTTCAACAACAACCAAAACGGGCCGAGGCGGTTAAGGCTTATACCGCGGGGCCAACTGCGAAGAAAGGGTACAATGGAGGTAGCCCTTATTTTTTTTTTTTTTTTTTTTTTTTTTTTTTTTTTTTTTTTTTTTTTTTTTTTTTTTTTTTGTTTTTTTTTTTTTTTTTTTTTTTTTTTTTTTTTTTTTTTTTTTTACGATTGTATATTTTTATAGTTTCTTATTTTTATCACTTAACTTACTTTTAAAGTTTTTTTTTTTTTTTTTTTTTTTTTTTTTTTTTTTTTTTTTTTTTTTTTTTTTTTTTTTTTTTTTTTTTTTTTTTTTTTTTTTTTTTTTTTTTTTTTTTTTTTTTTTTTTTTTTTTTTTTTTTTTTTTTTTTTTTTTTTTTTTTTTTTTTTTTTTTTTTTTTTTTTTTTTTTTTTTTTTTTTTTTTTTTTTTTTTTTTTTTTTTTTTTTTTTTTTTTTTTTTTTTTTTTTTTTTTTTTTTTTTTTTTTTTTTTTTTTTTTTTTTTTTTTTTTTTTTTTTTTTTTTTTTTTTTTTTTTTTTTTTTTTTTTTTTTTTTTTTTTTTTTTTTTTTTTTTTTTTTTTTTTTTTTTTTTTTTTTTTTTTTTTTTTTTTTTTTTTTTTTTTTTTTTTTTTTTTTTTTTTTTTTTTTTTTTTTTTTTTTTTTTTTTTTTTTTTTTTTTTTTTTTTTTTTTTTTTTTTTTTTTTTTTTTTTTTTTTTTTTTTTTTTTTTTTTTTTTTTTTTTTTTTTTTTTTTTTTTTTTTTTTTTTTTTTTTTTTTTTTTTTTTTTTTTTTTTTTTTTTTTTTTTTTTTTTTTTTTTTTTTTTTTTTTTTTTTTTTTTTTTTTTTTTTTTTTTTTTTTTTTTTTTTTTTTTTTTTTTTTTTTTTTTTTTTTTTTTTTTTTTTTTTTTTTTTTTTTTTGTTTTTTTTTTTTTTTTTTTTTTTTTTTTTTTTTTTTTTTTTTTTTTTTTTTTTTTTTTGAATTTCAAGTGGACTTGGTGCCCGGTGCTACACCGGTGGCACGTGCTCCATACCGTTTAGCTCCATCCGAAATGAAAGAGCTCTCGACTCAATTGCAAGAACTTTAGATAAAGGATTCATCCGACCAAGCTCTTCGCCATGGGGAGCTCCGGTTCTATTTGTCAAGAAAAAGGACGGATCCTTTCGGATGTGTATAGACTATCGTGAGTTAAATAAACTTACTATAAAGAACCGATATCCCCTACCTAGGATCGATGACTTGTTTGATCAATTACAAGGATCGAGTTACTACTCGAAAATCGATCTTAGATCCGGATACCACCAATTGAGGGTAAGAGAAGAAGATATCCCTAAGACGGCATTTCGAACTCGTTATGGTCATTACGAGTTTCAAGTTATGCCTTTTGGTTTGACGAATGCACCCGCCGTTTTCATGGACCTCATGAACCGCGTGTGCAAGCCATATCTAGATAAGTTTGTGATTGTCTTTATTGACGACATACTAATCTATTCGAAAACCAAGGAAGAGCATGAGGGACATTTGAGAATGTTTTTGGAGCTACTCAAGAAGGAAGAATTGTATGCGAAGTTTTCAAAATATGAGTTTTGGATTCGAACGGTACAAATCTTAGGCCACGTGATTGATAGTCAAGGGATTCACGTAGACCCCGCAAAGATCGAAGCCATCAAGAGTTGGGATGCACCGAGGACCCCAACGGAAGTACGTCAGTTCTTAGGTCTTGCCGGCTATTATAGAAGATTCATCGAGAACTTCTCAAAGATAGCCCAACCTTTGACCGCTTTGACGCAAAAGGATAAGAAGTTTGCTTGGGAAGACAAGCAAGAAAAGGCATTTAAACTACTAAAAGAGAAGCTTTGTAGTGCGCCAATTCTAGCTTTGCCCGAAGGAATCGATAATTTTGTGGTGTATTGCGACGCTTCCCATCAAGGGTTAGGTTGCGTTCTCATGCAAAAGGACAAGGTGATAGCTTATGCTTCACGTCAACTCAAGGTGCATGAGAAGAATTACACTACCCACGACTTGGAGTTAGGAGCGGTAGTTTTCGCTCTTAAGATTTGGAGGCACTATCTTTATGGCACAAAGTGTACCATATTCACCGACCATAAGAGCCTCCAACATATTTTTGATCAAAAGGACTTGAATATGAGACAACGAAGATGGGTGGAGTTACTTAGTGACTACGATTGTGAGATTAAGTACCACCCGGCAAGGCGAATGTTGTAGCCGACGCTTTGAGCCGCAAGGAACGAGTCAAGCCGCTTCGCGTCCCGAGCATTGGGTATGACCATTCATACCAACCTCACCCATCACATTTGAATTGCACAAGCTGAAGCATTAGAAGAAGAAAATCTCAAGAATGAAGCCTTGAGAGGAATGGAAGCGCAATTTGAAACTAGACCCGATGGAACTCGCTACTTTGCCAACCGAATTTGGGTACCCAACCATGGGAACCTAAGAGAGTTAATCAAGGACGAAGCACACAAGTCTAGGTATTCAATACATCCCGGTGGCGATAAGATGTATCATGGACTTAAGGAGATGTATTGGTGGCCTAAGATGAAGGCCGACATAGCCGCCTATGTTGGTCGTTGTTTGACGTGTGCAAAGGTTAAGATTGAATATCAAAAATCATCCGGTTTACTTCAGCAACCAAGGATACCCCAATGGAAGTGGGAAGAAATATCCATGGACTTAAGGAGATGTATTGGTGGCCTAAGATGAAGGCCGACATAGCCGCCTATGTTGGTCATTGTTTGACGTGTGCAAAGGTTAAGATTGAATATCAAAAATCATCCGGTTTACTTCAGCAACCAAGGATACCCCAATGGAAGTGGGAAGAAATATCCATGGACTTCATTACTAAGTTGCCTAGATCCATGAGTGGTTGTGACACGATTTGGGTAATTGTGGATCGCCTCACAAAGTCCGCTCTTTTCCTACCCATTAAGGAAACGTTTGGGATGGATAAGTTAGCGAGGATTTATTTGAAGGAAGTTTTGTCACGCCATGGTGTACCTATTTCGATCATATGTGATCGAGATGCTCGTTTCACCTCTAGATTTTGGAAATCTTTCCAAAAAGCTTTGGGTACTAGAATTGACATGAGCACCGCATACCACCCCCAAACCGATGGTCAAAGCGAAAGGACCATCCAAACGCTAGAGGATATGTTACGCGCGTGTGTGATAGACTTTGGGAGTGACTGGGAGCGTCACTTGCCATTGTGTGAATTTTCATACAACAATAGCTATCACACCAGCATTCAAGCCGCCCCATTCGAGGCACTTTATGGGAGAAAGTGTCGGTCGCCCGTTTGTTGGATCGAAGTTGGCGATAGTCAAATCACGGGTCCGGAAATCCTTCATGAAACCACCGAAAAGATTTTTCAAATCCAAAACCGAATGAAAGCCGCACGTGACCGTCAAAAGAGCTACGCCGATGTTAGGCGAAAACCGTTGGAATTTCAAGTAGGAGATAGAGTCATGTTAAAAGTCTCTCCTTGGAAAGGAACCATTCGTTTTGGGAAACGAGGAAAGTTGAACCCGAGATACGTTGGACCTTTCAAGATGGTAGAAAGGATAGGTCCCGTCGCATATCGACTAGAATTACCTCAAGAGTTAAGCAGAGTGCAAAATGTTTTTCATGTCTCAAACTTAAAGAAGTGTTTATCGGATGAAACGCAAACCATTCCGCTTGAAGAGATTCAGCTAGATGATCGCATGCACTTTGTAGAAGAACCCGTTGAAATCATGGACCGCGAAGTTAAGAAATTAAAACAAAGTCGCATTCCTATCGTTAAGGTTCGTTGGAACTCAAGACGAGGACCCGAGTTCACGTGGGAACGTGAAGACCTGAATTATAAAAACATGAATTATAAAAACATGAATTATAAAAACATGAATTATAAAAACATGAATTATAAAAACATGAATTATAAAAACATGAATTATAAAAACATGAATTATAAAAACATGAATTATAAAAACATGAATTATAAAAACATGAATTATAAAAACATGAATTATAAAAACATGAATTATAAAAACATGAATTATAAAAACATGAATTATAAAAACATGAATTATAAAAACATGAATTATAAAAACATGAATTATAAAAACATGAATTATAAAAACATGAATTATAAAAACATGAATTATAAAAACATGAATTATAAAAACATGAATTATAAAAACATGAATTATAAAAACATGAATTATAAAAACATGAATTATAAAAACATGAATTATAAAAACATGAATTATAAAAACATGAATTATAAAAACATGAATTATAAAAACATGAATTATAAAAACATGAATTATAAAAACATGAATTATAAAAACATGAATTATAAAAACATGAATTATAAAAACATGAATTATAAAAACATGAATTATAAAAACATGAATTATAAAAACATGAATTATAAAAACATGAATTATAAAAACATGAATTATAAAAACATGCAATAATAATAATTGACACAATTTATAAAAACATGAATTATAAAAACATGAATTATAAAAACATGACATATTATTTTTAGTATCCTAACATAATTATAAAAACATGAATTATAAAAACATGAATTATAAAAACATGACATATTATAAAAACATGAATTATAAAAACATGAATTATAAAAACATGACATATTATAAAAACATGAATTATAAAAACATGAATTATAAAAACATGAATTATAAAAACATGAATTATAAAAACATGAATTATAAAAACATGAATTATAAAAACATGAATTATAAAAACATGAATTATAAAAACATGAATTATAAAAACATGAATTATAAAAACATGAATTATAAAAACATGAATTATAAAAACATGAATTATAAAAACATGAATTATAAAAACATGAATTATAAAAACATGAATTATAAAAACATGAATTATAAAAACATGAATTATAAAAACATGAATTATAAAAACATGAATTATAAAAACATGAATTATAAAAACATGAATTATAAAAACATGAATTATAAAAACATGAATTATAAAAACATGAATTATAAAAACATGAATTATAAAAACATGAATTATAAAAACATGAATTATAAAAACATGAATTATAAAAACATGAATTATAAAAACATGAATTATAAAAACATGAATTATAAAAACATGAATTATAAAAACATGAATTATAAAAACATGAATTATAAAAACATGAATTATAAAAACATGAATTATAAAAACATGAATTATAAAAACATGAATTATAAAAACATGAATTATAAAAACATGAATTATAAAAACATGAATTATAAAAACATGAATTATAAAAACATGAATTATAAAAACATGAATTATAAAAACATGAATTATAAAAACATGAATTATAAAAACATGAATTATAAAAACATGAATTATAAAAACATGAATTATAAAAACATGAATTATAAAAACATGAATTATAAAAACATGAATTATAAAAACATAATTATAAAAACATGAATTATAAAAACATGAATTATAAAAACATATAGTTACTAAATAATTAAAGAACGTTCTTATGCAATAATAATAATTGATACAATTTATAAAAACATGAATTATAAAAACATGACATATTATTTTTAGTTTCCTAACTAAAAATTCATACAAAACAATATGTGAATTATTTATAAGAAACACATGGACCAACTAACTAGTATTATTAGTAGGCTAATGTAATTGTTAGACCAAAGATGAGCCCATATACTTCTAACCCATGTAATTTTCGGATATAACCCAGCCCATGATCCAAGCCCACTTTTCTAGCCCATCCTATTAGTTCCACACTCCCACTATATAATGCTAGTAATGTCCCTGTACACATTTTCTTTTACCCCACATTACATCTGCACGTGAAAAACTAAAAGAAAAAGAGACAAAACAACTAAATACAAGAAGACTATTCATCTTCTCCCTCCCTCTTTCACCCCAACCGCCGGCCACCACTTCCAGCCGCACCACCGCCGCCTGCCGCCGTCTTTTTCATCAGGAAAGAGTCCGGCAGTCATCATCAACAACATCTAGGCTTTTCTTCAACCCTAAACACCCAAAAACCCCATCACCACCGCGAGACCACCGCTGCTGCTGCTCGCCGTCCAGCCGCCGCCGCCGCTGTTTCGACTTCCAGCCACCGCCATTCGACTCCATTAACATCCAGGAAGGTGAGGAACGTAAGTAAATACCTCCTAACATAAACCCACTTCTTCTTTCTCTCTAAAAACCCTAACCGGTTTCTTTTTCTTTTTCTTTCTTCCCGTCGCAGCCACGCCACAACCATCCCGAGACGTCCAGAAGGAAGGAGAAACATCCAGACATCAAAACAGGTCGTTACATGGCTACCCATGCTTCATGTATCATGCCCTAATCTTTAAAAAAACGTTTTCTTACCCGTTTTTGCTTTCTCGCAGCCGCGAACCACCATCAACAGCCACCATATTCAGACTTGTTAACCTTTCAACAGGTTGTTTATCTGTCCTTAAGTCTTTTGTGATGTTAAAGCACGGCTATGCAAAGTCTCGGTTGTTTTTCTTTATGTTTTCGGTTCGAACCCATCGCAAACCACCACCTTTTACCACCTCTTGTCACCACCATAAAACACCACTGTTTTTGCTACTGTTTAAGGACCCAAAATGTCGACCTATGGGCTGTTCAAAAACTGAAATCGTTTTGCTATTTTAGGCCGTGAATGTCGGCGAGTCTTAAACCAAAACCAAAAGTGACTTTTGAACTTCAAGGATTGCAATACATTCCAAAAGACAGCCGTAATGCAATTCAATATTTTGAAAATACCATTTGTTTATTGGAAACCTAACAGTTTATTTACACAAGTTGATTTAATTAATTAATTTAATTAAGTTACTAGATAATCATTACTTTACATTTAATGATTGTATAGTTCCTAGGTGATGTTCCCTCTTCCAAGTAATACCTTTATGACATAAATCCCAACATGCATAATGATTAACTTTTCTTGGAAATATAAAAACATGTTTTAAGTATAATCATTGTTGTGATAATCTATGTTAGTGAAATTTAAAATATATATATATATAATATATATATATATATATATATATATATATAATATATATATATATATATATATATATATATATATATATATATATATATATATATATATATATATATATATATATATATATATATATATATATATATATATATATATATATATATATATATATATATATATATATATATATATATATATATATATATATATATATATATATATATATATATATATATATATATATATATATATATATATATATATATATATATATATATATATATATATATATATATATATATATATATATATATATATATATATATATATATATATATATATATATATATATATATATATATATATATATATATATATATATATATATATATATATATATATATATATATATATATATATATATATATATATATATATATATATATATATATATATATATATATATATATATATATATATATATATATATATATATATATATATATATATATATATATATATATATATATATATATATATATATATATATATATATATATATATATATATATATATATATATATATATATATATATATATATATATATATATATATATATATATATA
>CM067168.1:53730055-53742555 GCA_034093135.1 Erigeron breviscapus | reverse complement strand
TTTTTTTTTTTTTTTTTTTTTTTTTTTTTTTTTTTTTTTTTTTTTTTTTTTTTTTTTTTTTTTTTTTTTTTTTTTTTTTTTTTTTTTTTTTTTTTTTTTTTTTTTTTTTTTTTTTTTTTTTTTTTTTTTTTTTTTTTTTTTTTTTTTTTTTTTTTTTTTTTTTTTTTTTTTTTTTTTTTTTTTTTTTTTTTTTTTTTTTTTTTTTTTTTTTTTTTTTTTTTTTTTTTTTTTTTTTTTTTTTTTTTTTTTTTTTTTTTTTTTTTTTTTTTTTTTTTTTTTTTTTTTTTTTTTTTTTTTTTTTTTTTTTTTTTTTTTTTTTTTTTTTTTTTTTTTTTTTTTTTTTTTTTTTTTTTTTTTTTTTTTTTTTTTTTTTTTTTTTTTTTTTTTTTTTTTTTTTTTTTTTTTTTTTTTTTTTTTTTTTTTTTTTTTTTTTTTTTTTTTTTTTTTTTTTTTTTTTTTTTTTTTTTTTTTTTTTTTTTTTTTTTTTTTTTTTTTTTTTTTTTTTTTTTTTTTTTTTTTTTTTTTTTTTTTTTTTTTTTTTTTTTTTTTTTTTTTTTTTTTTTTTTTTTTTTTTTTTTTTTTTTTTTTTTTTTTTTTTTTTTTTTTTTTTTTTTTTTTTTTTTTTTTTTTTTTTTTTTTTTTTTTTTTTTTTTTTTTTTTTTTTTTTTTTTTTTTTTTTTTTTTTTTTTTTTTTTTTTTTTTTTTTTTTTTTTTTTTTTTTTTTTTTTTTTTTTTTTTTTTTTTTTTTTTTTTTTTTTTTTTTTTTTTTTTTTTTTTTTTTTTTTTTTTTTTTTTTTTTTTTTTTTTTTTTTTTTTTTTTTTTTTTTTATTTTTTTTTTTTTTTTTATTTTTTTTATGTTTTTTTAATAACCGGTAATATTTTTTTTCATCATTGTATGTTGATATTGAATATTTTTAAACATGCTATTATATAACTGTTTATATGTTATCAATTTATTTGAAACGAAATATACAAATCATATGTTATAAATTCACCCGTCTATCGGACGAGACTGAAGACTAGTATCTCTCTATGTAACTAAGAGTGGATAGTTTTTTGATTAGTTGGCAATTTTGAGAGAATGCCATGTATGATTTTTCATTATGTGTCATACTTACATTAATTTCTTAATTTTAAGCATTCTTTCTTTATCCTAATCATCATTAATTAATAATAAAAAAATTTAAAAGTAAAAATAAAAAAAACAATACATCAATACAAGTCTTTCAATATGTGTAACATCCCAAAACTTAATCGTTCGTGTTGACTAACGTCGTTAGGTCAAATTATAAGTCCGTGATACGTTTGTGTGGAAATATGTGTTTATATGTTTATGTGCCCTATATGTGAGATTTAATTATCTTTAATGAGTGACAATAAAGTAGATTTAATGATGTGTAAAAGGCCTTGTAGTGTGCGAAAGTGCTTTAGTGTGTTATATGTATCCCCATAAGTGTTTTTAAGCGAAATAAAGTCGATATGAAGTCCAGGGACCAATTTTGCCAATGGTGAAAAGTTAAAAACGGGATTAGTGATTAGGTTAACCTAATCTCTCATTAGTTGCCAGCCATTAATCATAATTAAATCAAGAAAACAAGTTCCTTCAATCCTTCTTGAATTTCTTAAGCAAATCTTCAAGTTTTGGGTCAATCGATCGTGTGTTTTGGTATTGGATTGGATCGGTCATTGTATTATCAGGTAACTAATGATTCATCGATGTATTTACAGATTTAAAGGTCATAAATTGATGTTTCAGATCTGATTTTAAAAGGGTTTTTGTTTAATTAGGGTTCATGTTGTGTCTTTGGCTAATTAAGGATCTAAACGGTGTCAAACGAGTTTGTAATCGATATGAATAATCAAAATATGTTTAACAAGGTCAAAATCATGTTTTGGGTGAAGCCCAAGTCGTTTGTTTCTGGAAAAATCGAAGAACAAAGTCGTTTTATGAATTCTGGTCGAAATTGAGTCTTAAATTCGTTTTCTGATGTCAACAGCCTCCGAACGAACTTAAAGTTCGTTCTAAGCTTCCTAAGTTCGTTTGGAACACTCTAAATTCGTTTGAAGATGAGCCTAAGTTCGTTTGAACAACTAAGTTCGTTTGAAGCCTTCAAAAATCGTTTGAACCCTAAGGTGTCTAAATTCGTTTAAAGTGAAATGTCTAAGTGGTTTTGAGACTTAAATTCGTTTGAGTTAAACCCTAACTTCGTTCAACAAACAAAGTTAAACTTCGTTTATGGTCTTCTAAGTTCGTTTGAGAACTAAGTTCGTTTGGAAGCAACTAAGTTCGTTCAGTATGGCCTAAATTCGTTTCAGGAAGCTAAATTCGTTTGATTTTTCAAATGGCCATATCTCTTGAACCGTAACTCCGTTTTTGACAAATAAACTATCCCTAGAATCGTGAGAGAGTCTATTTTCTAATGGTAATAATTTTAAAGGATGATTTTGAAGTCAAGTTTCCTGAAAGATTGAATTAGTGAATGAAGGTCGAGTTTCGACGGATTCTATGAGTCCTAAAGTCGTACGAAAGTCCATTTAATGTCCCTAATGACTTATATTTCATATGTTAATGTACGATAGGTGTCGGGGATTACTATTAAGCACTATTAGCTCTCTGTTTGCTCGCGTACACTACTACGAGGTAAGATACACTACTTTTGTCACGCTGAGGGTGCAACGAAAATGGTTTCATAAACTATAACCTCCATAACGGTAATGTATAACCTATAATGTGGTTGGGTTGATATGGGAGGTACTCGGGGAATAATGATGACGATGCCTATGCCTAAAATGCTTCCCGTAGTTATGTTTATGATATGATATGATGAACGGTGGTTTATGATATGATATGATGAACGGTGGTTTATGATATGATATGATGAACGGTGGTTAATGATATGTTGTAATGTTGTTATGTGCATGTATATGTGGCTTGTTCATCTAGAACACTAGACCTTTTTAGGTTGCCATGACACGTGCACGTTTTAAGGGCCCTAACGTGAAAAGATGATAGTATGGATTAGTTTGGGTTAAAGGTGGAAATCTAAACTAAATACGATAAATGCTCGAGCTAATTAGATGTTAAGTGTTATGCATAACCTGTGCCTTACGGTGGTAATAGGTACATCGTGCCTTACGGTGGTAATAGGTACGTCATGCCTGACGGTGGTTATAGGTATGTTAAAAATGGTTGCTCGGGTGGTTCCTTGCAACAAGTCATATGTGGCGAGTAGTTCGGGTGGCCTGATGACCCACCTAATGTCATGAACATAACGTGCTACTCATGGATCGACATTGTCTTTCCTTAACGGTAACTTCGGTTACAACTTAACGGTGACCTAGTCACAACCTAATGAGATGAAATGGTGAAATTGATTAGGCACACTTAGGGTCATGGACTCTATGCTTATATGTGATGTGGATATGTTTATACGGTGGTATGAATGCCTAATTAAAATGACGTAATGCTTTAAAGTGACGATTTAAATGGATGAGATGTTTGCTTAAACCTGGTGTTATCTTACTTAGCTTTATAGCTAACACTTGTTTCTTTTAATGTGTTGACACCCCTCAGGTTAGGCAATGAGATGACGAGTGAAGCTTTGGCGAGAGATGGGTAGATGATCAAGCTGGCTTTAGTTTACCCAATAGCTTCGCATAAACCTTATGTTATTGATTTCCTTTATGGAACTTATGTAATGACTATGTTATGATTGCTTCTATGTTGGGCAATCTTATGGATTTCTTTTATTACTGATTTGATGCTAATAGTAACACCACTTATGTTTTCTCAACTGTTTTCCTTAGTTGAGTATTTTCCTAAATCGTTTCCGCATGATTTAACGCCGTTAGGCAAAATTTTTGGAAATCCATATTTTTACGAAACGGGTGTTACACATCTATGTGATATGTACTATTATTTTAATTATTTTATATATATTTCTTATTGAGGTTGTTTTTTAAAAACATATATATCTCTTTATCTCTTAAATCTCTTAATGATCGGCTGCAATATATGGTGGATATGTACTATTATTTTAATTTAATTATTTTAATTAATTGTTCCATGTATATCTCTTTAGACTTAATGGATGGATCTCTTCTTCACCAAGTTACAAAGTTACGTTTATTATAAGTATATATATTGAGAGATTATACATTATTCTTATTATTTATTTAGAGTTGTTTCACATTAATATCCAAATTACTCTCATCTAATAATTTTTTCTATACTCTATGCCATTGATCACCATGATTAAGGATATAACCCCTACCAAACGCAATGCCGTGTTGAAAGTACGTTCTCTTGTGTCATGGATACAACATGGAAACTATAAGAATAAGACTCCGTTTCATTAGTCATGCTTTAACATATTTGATATATATTTATAAATTATAATTTTATTATTTGCATCAGTTGTAAATTGACTATTTTTTTATATTATCATAAACTATGAATAATAATGTAATGTTCAGTTAATTTTAGTTTACGTTCTCAGTCAGCCCCGCACAACGTGCGGGTTTAATCTAGTATTATATAAAGAAAAAAAAATCATAATAACAAGCACTTCGTATTGGAATACACATATTATAATTTGTATCTGTATTTTATTTTACAATTTTTAATTTTTTACAGTTTAAATTAAAAAAGAAGGGATCAAACTCCCTCTAAACTGATAATAATCAGTTTAAAAAAGAAGCGATAAACATATATAACCGCTGTTTATATATCTAGACTAGATACATACAAGTACAACTGAACAGATAAAGCAGTTTCAACAAGCAATTTTTACTTGCATTTTTTATCATATTAATAATAATAAATAATTCCAAAATAAATTAAACAAATATCATAAAAAGGTGCAAGTGCCCCCCAAATGAAAGGAATGGTTTTTATGTAAAGAAAGTGACATTCTTTATTTCGTTTTTGCTCTATGATGATGATGCTTTTCTTATATTAATAGGGTTTCATATTTTTAAATTTTTTTTACACGAAATCTCTCCATCCATATGGAAATGGTTTCTTTATCTCTTTCAAGTAACAGTCTTGATGATATTTTCCAGATTTACAGGCGCTATTGCGGTAAATTATTACTTACCATTATCTTTTTCTTTTTCTTTTTTAATCTACTTAGTTACAGTAATTATGGATCCATGTATAACTGCCACCCATTCTGTTTCTTTTACATGATATTGCTTTAGTTCTGTTAATCAGTGTGTTTGTGTGTGTGTATATATATATATATTGTATGTATATATAAGTCTTTGTTGACTAAGATGTCCGTGGCCTAACTGGGGTACCCCTTGACAGTTTCTGACTATTTCGTGAGATATTTACCTAGAAATCTGAGACCTTTTTCGAGGAAACAGACATCTAACTGGTCGCGTTTTGTTATCATTTGTATCTGCCTTAAATAATGACTTTTATATGTATTATACTTATTATTTTAAACACCTTATGTATCTGGCTTTTTATGACTTGTAAACTGGTGACGTGTCGTGTCGGCATAGAACTTACTTAATGAAGAGGTTAATTACGTACCAGGTATATACAATAGAAATGGATAGAAATCTTGGTACTTAAATAAGGTTTGGAAGTATGATACATACTATAACAAAGCGTGATGAATAATTCATCTGGCTTTAGAAGCACTTATAGCCCTGTATATAAATTGTCTATTCAAATGAAGAGTCGGTCATGAAGTGGTGTACTTTTGTAACCCCAAAAGTGAACACATTTGTTTGGATGGCGATCACTGGTAAAATTCCTACCTTAGTTGAACTACAAAAAAGAGGTGTAGATATTGGTTCTATTATGTGCCGCAGATGTGGTATTATGGAAGAACACGTGGATCACTTGTTGGTTTCGTGTATTGATGCAAAAGTTTTATGGGTAAGGGTGGTTGTTTGGTTGAAATGGCATAACTTAGCCTTGTGTCGATCTCTTAAAGATATGATCATAGATCTTGGAAAGTCCAACTTTAACAATCGTAGAAAACAGGGGGTACTAGCAGTTATCATGAAGACCTCATGGATGATTTGGACTGATAGAAACATGAAGGTGTTTAGGAATATATTCAACTCGGTAGAGAGATTGTTGGATGAAATCAAGGAAGAAATTTTTATTTGGATGAAACATAGAGCGGGCTGGATGACGTTCACATTAGATGGGTGGCTTAAATTTGATGTAAATCTTTTTTAATTTTTCTTTGTTTGGGTGGAAAATGTGATGTATTTGGCTGTAGTCTTCTAGTATCTTGCTAGAAGGTTATATATTTTTTGGTGGAATGCAAGTTTGCTTATCTTTTTTTTTAAAGAAAATTATTAATGTAAATGTAATATAATTTATTATTTGTTATTATTATGCTTGACGTTGATGGTATGTTCTTGTAGACCAAATTGTATGTCGTTTGATATTTTGTGTTACATTTACTTGCAGAAATCACATTGGAGGTGTATGCTTCGGAGGGGGCTGGTTATCGGCAAGCTAATGAGTTGGCGAAAGCTAAATTAGCAAGGGAAGCCTTGTCCCAGCTCTTAGAATTGGTTGAGTCGAGAGTATATAAAAGGTATAACCTATTTATGTTTTTACCTTATAGAAACTTAATATCCAGTCTGGTGCTTCAGGGCAAATTTTAATGTAATTACTGATCACTTGGTGTCTCATTTAATTAGACTACGCCGACGTTAGGCGAAAACCGTTGGAATTTCAAGTAGGAGATAGAGTCATGTTAAAAGTCTCTCCTTGGAAAGGAACCATTCGTTTTGGGAAACGAGGAAAGTTGAACCCGAGATACGTTGGACCTTTCAAGATCGTAGAAAGGATAGGTCCCGTCGCATATCGACTAGAATTGCCTCAAGAGTTGAGCAGAGTGCACAATGTTTTTCATGTCTCAAACTTAAAGAAGTGTTTATCGGATGAAACGCAAACCATTCCGCTTGAAGAGATTCAGCTAGATGATCGCATGCACTTCGTAGAAGAACCCGTTGAAATCATGGACCGCGAAGTTAAGAAATTAAAACAAAGTCGCATTCCTATCGTTAAGGTTCGTTGGAACTCAAGACGAGGACCCGAGTTCACGTGAGAACGTGAAGACCAAATGAAACAAAAATACCCACATTTATTCCGTAACGTCCAAAGTGCCGCATAATACCTAAAGTTTCGGGGCGAAACTTCCATTAACACGGGGAGAATGTGACAACCGCCAAATTTGAGGTTAGCTAAACTTAGAAAGTTACTATTCATGTGCTATTTATAGAAAGTTAAATTTAAATATGTGATATTTAAATTCTTATGTGTCAACCATGATCAAACGTCGTTATAAAATAACGATGCCGACACACATTCATCGGGTTGATGAACCGGTCAGGAGGACCTCCATAATATGCATTTTTGTGATATATGATTTTTATGTGACAATATGTATCTAGTTAAGATCTCTTTCGTTAGTAAAAGTGCCATATGAAATATATGTCGTTATATATTTACTAAATTTAAAGAACGTTCTTATGCAATAATAATAATTGATACAATTTATAAAAACATGGATTATAAAAACATGACATATTATTTTTAGTTTCCTAACTAAAAATTCATACAAAACAATATGTGAATTATTTATAAGAAACACATGGACCAACTAACTAGTATTATTAGTAGGCTAATGTAATTGTTAGACCAAAGATGAGCCCATATACTTCTAACCCATGTAATTTTCGGATATAACCCAGCCCATGATCCAAGCCCACTTTTCTAGCCCATCCTATTAGTTCCACACTCCCACTATATAATGCTAGTAATGTCCCTGTACACATTTTCTTTTACCCCACATTACATCTGCACGTGAAAAACTAAAAGAAAAAGAGACAAAACAACTAAATACAAGAAGACTATTCATCTTCTCCCTCCCTCTTTCACCCCAACCGCCGGCCACCACTTCCAGCCGCACCACCGCCGCCTGCCGCCGTCTTTTTCATCAGGAAAGAGTCCGGCAGTCATCATCAACAACATCTAGGCTTTTCTTCAACCCTAAACACCCAAAAACCCCATCACCACCGCGAGACCACCGCTGCTGCTGCTGCTCGCCGTCCAGCCGCCGCCGCCGCTGCTTTCTCGACTTCCAGCCACCACCATTCGACTCCATTAACATCCAGGAAGGTGAGGAACGTAAGTAAATACCTCCTAACATAAACCCACTTCTTCTTTCTCTCTAAAAACCCTAACCGGTTTCTTTTTCTTTTTCTTTCTTCCCGTCACAGCCACGCCACCACCATCCCGAGACGTCCAGAAGGAAGGAGAAACATCCAGACATCAAAACAGGTCGTTACATGGCTACCCATGCTTCATGTATCATGCCCTAATCTTTAAAAAAACGTTTTCTTACCCGTTTTTGCTTTCTCGCAGCCGCGAACCACCATCAACAGCCACCATATTCAGACTTGTTAACCTTTCAACAGGTTGTTTATCTGTCCTTAAGTCTTTTGTGATGTTAAAGCACGGCTATGCAAAGTCTCGGTTGTTTTTCTTTATGTTTTCGGTTCGAACCCATCGCAAACCACCACCTTTTACCACCTCTTGTCACCACCATAAAACACCACTGTTTTTGCTACTGTTTAAGGACCCAAAATGTCGACCTATGGGCTGTTCAAAAACTGAAATCGTTTTGCTATTTTAGGCCGTGAATGTCGGCGAGTCTTAAACCAAAACCAAAAGTGACTTTTGAACTTCAAGGATTGCAATACATTCCAAAAGACAGCCGTAATGCAATTCAATATTTTGAAAATACCATTTGTTTATTGGAAACCTAACAGTTTATTTACACAAGTTGATTTAATTAATTAATTTAATTAAGTTACTAGATAATCATTACTTTACATTTAATGATTGTATAGTTCCTAGGTGAATGTTTCCTCTTCCAAGTAATACCTTTATGACATAAATCCCAACATGCATAATGATTAACTTTTTATTGGAAATATAAAAGCATGCTTTAAGTATAATCATTGTTGTGATAATCTATGTTAGTGAAGTTTGGAAAACGTGCTAGTTAAATGCCCATTAAATAACTATGTATATAGATATAGTATAAGTTATATACGTATATATATATCTATTAATATAACTTGACCCACCATGCCCACCTCCTATTTAGGACATCGGTGCAAAGTGTGCGGTGACTTAGCACGCTTCGGGTGCAAACATGACCTATATGATTTTATATTTATATATAGACCCACCATGCCCATCTTCTATTTAGAATGTTGGTGCAAAGTTGTGCGGCGACATATTTATATTTTTATACTTTTAATTCGTGGTTATTCCAACTCACAACCATACTTAATTGACAATTGCCCAACTCCTATTATGGAAACCGGTGCACTCGTATGGGTTGTGAGGGAGAATGATCGCGAATGCCATGTTATGATTTATTTCAACACACAACCATGCTTCTTTGCCATTTCACGTGTATGGGTTGTGTAGGAGAATAGTCGTAATATCGCTATTATTATTATTACTATTATAACACATTAATATATATACACCCATGAAAGACCAACTCCAACTAGCACGTGGACAGCCCTAACGTTTATCACATAAGAAAAACATTTTTAAGAAAATGTATTATAACAATATTAATTGGAAGAATGAGGGAAATTCATTAGGAACATAATAGCATAGATTGTTAAGACAAGTTTATATTTTATTCCTATAGGTTAACACATTCGAGGAGATTCTCTATTTGCGAATAGTTACTACTTGAAACTACGGTGAGTTCATAGCCCACACTTTCTTACTATTTTGGGTGAGATGCATGCTCTATGTTTTACATGTGGAACACAAGTGCCAAAACTATGTATATGATGATTGTCTAAGTCGCTTTATCCCTTTAAGTTCTTATGATCATATAGAATCTATGTTTATCTGTTTGATGGCGAAGTAATCAAGGATTTGATGTTTATTATTTGGTGTAGTATAACTGGATCTGAGGGTAGTAATACCGTATGTTGCAGCGGTAGTGATTCAAATTCCCAGCCAGTTTACGAGTCTCTGCCTGGTAAGAATTTACTAGTAACAAGAACTATAAACTATAATCAAGAAATTAGAAAAGTCCCTGATTGTCTCTCATTCGTCATACTTGCAGGATTGAAAGCCTTCCCTGGGTCAAAGAGGACGTTGGATGAGGGCATGCAAGGTGAAGATTGTGAAGCGATGGATGCATTTATGGACTCTAATACCAAAAGAAGACACGCTGATTCAGCTGACAAACAGTTAAATGCGTGGGAACACCAGCAGATTATTAACATGCCATTGGGTTGCTCCAAGCCCCCTTATGCAGTTGAGGGCTGCCTCTCAAAAGGTTTTGCAGAACTTCTCTCAAGTCGGCCTTAGTTTGCAGTTTGATCATGAAAGTAAAGTGAATACATAGAACACAGCAATGTTCTAGTGAGTCGACTATATATGTATCTGTTTTTTGAAGCCATAGTTTTACATTTTTCTGTAAGTTCTCGGTTTAGGATGGTTTTTTTTTACATTCATTCATTGTTTAGACTTTAATGGTATATTATGTGATCTATATATAGAAAATAAAGTTCTCAACCACAAGTTTCCTTATGAGAACAATATATCGTTAGGTGCATATCGTGCACCAACCTGCTTTTTCCTATATCTACTACTCTGAGTTTCTACTGAGATTTTCTGACTACTATAATTATTCTTATGGAGAAACCGTTACAGTTAAACTTGGACATGAGACGTATGGCTTAAATTGCCAATATCATGTTAGAATCGAGCTTACCATTGATACTTTGCAGCAACAAAAACGTCCTCATATTGTTGAGCAGCGTTATTCCAACTGAGGTCTTGCATCATTCCACGTTGCTGAATCCCCACCCAGCTCTGTTTGTATTCTCTGTAAGTCAACAAACAATTGCCGAGTGCATGAATTAGCTGGCCAGCCTCAGCTCTGTTGAATGTCCAACCCACCCCTGACTCATTGAAAGGGTCAAATGGCTGCACCGTATCTCTCAAACCACCCACAGCATGTACAACTGGTATGGTTCCATAACTCATAGCATAGAGTTGATTTAGCCCGCATGGTTCGAATCTTGATGGCATTAGCAATATGTCTGCACCAGCAGTTATCCGGTGAGCCGTTTTGACTGAGAACCCAACCCATCCTCGGATCTTTTCAGCGTATCGGCTCTCCATCTCCCTAAGCATATGTTCAAGGTCTGGTCTGCCTGTACCTAACATGACTAGTTGAACATCTTGGTCAACTATCCATGGAACACACTCGCCTATCAAGTCAACACCTTTCTGAACATCCAGTCTTCCAATGAACCCAATTAGCGGAACATCATCACGAACTGGTAAGCCGAGCTCTTTTTGGAGCGCAGCTTTGCACTGTGGCTTGCCGGTATCGAGAGTCTCTAAAGAGTAATTTGTGTAACCATCTGATGTCAAGTGAACATCCACTTCAGGGTTCCAGTCTTTCGTGTCGATTCCATTGACTATACCTTTGAGTTTCCAGTCATTTTCATTAATTATGTTGTGTAAACCCCAACCGCCCTCCATGGTCTTTAGTTCCCACGCGTATCCATGGCTCACAGTAACTACACGATCTGCGGTCTTGAGACCTGCAGCGAAGATGTTGAAGTGCTCACCCCCTACGGGATCATACAACCTGAAAAGATCCAAGTAGTGTGGTGGTAGATCCACATGGCCAAAATCATCAACCGGACCACGACCCTGAAATTCAAAGGATATCATGCCAATAAGAAAAGCCATTGTTGGCACTGAAGGAAGCAATTATAGTATAAATACAAAAAGAAGTACTTTCATAAAGTTAACCAACCTGATGAGCTATGTTATGAATCACAAGAACAGATCTTGTGTATTGCATCAATCCGTTGTCTCGATAATAGGCTTTTAGATAAACTGGCAACAATGCAGTATGCCAATCATTTGCAATGAAAACCAAATTTCCATCTCCGTAGCAGACCCCTCCACACGGCACATACCATGGAACCTGCAGGCGACAAGTTTATGTATCAATAGACACATGGATTATCAAAAGTATTTCAATGAGTATCTCGGTGGTGTGCTCTGTCTTGCTTATAAATCATACCTCAACGGCTGCTTTACAGAATAAGACCATTCGTCGTAGAATTTCCTACAAAAAAAGCATTAATAGACATCAGATATTACGAAGCAGTACACTATAGCCAATCAACCAAGATTGGTATAAATCCTTACCTCACGGTTTCCTGCATATATATTACTTCCCAAGTTGTTAAACATGTGACATTTGATAAAAACGAAATCTACACCGTCAATATATGTTTGAAAGTACTCCACTTCCACATCCTGAAAATACAGAAACTATTACCTACATGTAACCAATATCGACTGAACTCAAGTGATGTATCTGAGAAATGACAGAAGATGTGTTAATGGTTGCATACCTCTCCGCCAACTCTATATCGTCTCCTAATTCCT
>CM067168.1:53643624-53729055 GCA_034093135.1 Erigeron breviscapus | reverse complement strand
GGATCGGTAGGTGCGATTATATCACAACTCATGGATTTACTAGTTTGCAGTGAGGATTAACATTACTTGAAACTTAGTTTGTGTAGTTTATGAATAAATGATGATATCATTACAGTACTTGTATACAGGTATCATTTGAATAGTTGTACAAGTGGATATCGTTTTTATTATGAAATGATAAAGTAGCTTAATTATATCTACTGTGTAGATATCATTTCTATTATGAATTTTGTAGTTTCTGTTGATTGATGTATACTTATGTACGGGTTGTTGACTAGTAAAAATAGCTAGCTTATATAGTACACGAAATACGTTGATGGCAATTGGAGTGTGTAATATATGTGAACAATTAAACCAATTATGAACGAGTTTTGAACACCACCCTGCTCCATCATCCACACAACGATTTCTTTTAAGGATTCATCTTCTTCAAGCACGACAAGTGACTCTCTAGAGCTTAAATAAATCCAAACTAGCGCGAGAAGTTGGTGCTGCTAAACTAGGAGGGAGGCATAATTCGATAAATTTTTCACTATTGATATCGAATGACAATATCAGTTTATTTAATATATCACCCTCGGGAGTACGATCAGAAGCAATCCAATGAATAAACCCATCTATTACTACCTTCATCGTATAAAACTTGAGTGATTCAGCGGGTACAATAACTAGTTTGATATTGATTTCGAAGAAGGTAAGGGTTTTTGTTTTTTCCTTCAATTTTTGTGATGGCTGATACAGCCGATGATGATGGACCAGAAGGGTAAGGTACGTGTTTCTTTTATAGATAAATACAGAATGATAAAATTTGTAGGGTAAGGTATTTATTTGATAAGCATATAAAGGTGTCGTGGGCCACAAGCCATTAGATATAATCACATAAATATAGAGGGAGATTACAAAGGTCCTTAACTTTGATAAATTTCTTGACACAAAGACAACTAAAATTGCCAATGATCCATGGTTCACACGATGAGGCACCCAGGTTTTACCTACAAGGCAGAGTTTCGAATTTTGACTTGGTCGATCTTTGTGGGGTTTTTCTTAAAATTGGTTCAACTGGGTCTGAGTTTCGTACGGTTGGGTTAAGCCAGCTATGTGGGGGTCTTTCACCGTTGGATCACCTCAAACTCCGTCTAAGCTTTAGTATTTATTGAACGTTAAAAAAAAACAACTTAAATTACTGGATTTCTCATTTTTACGTAAATGATAACGTAAAACAAAAACAAAAAAACACTAAATAAGAACCAAATGAATAAATCTTACAGGGAACTAAAATCCATGGGTGAAACCTACATTGTATAGCAAAAAACTAGATGAGCTTCTTCTTCTCAAAAAACGTCTTTAAATGCCAGAGTTGCATAGCAGCGACTCCTAAACAAACAATGAGCGAAAAGATACTAAAAGTGGCCATCTTCGAATTTGTTGATCTAATCAGATGTTGCATTGATTCCTCCCTACATTCCACAATTACAAAAACGAAAGATCAAGATTCATTTGGCCAGCCTATATTTTGTTAAAAGTTGTGAATAGTCAACCATATGCACCAATCGAGCTTGTTATATATGCTTACCTCTCGCGAAGATAAAACATCTCATCATGGATTATGGCGACGGTATCAAACAATTTCTTCAAGTCAAGTTCCATCATCTATTGAAAGAATGAGATACAAGTTTGGTCAGAACATTTCTACTAAGTTAGAAATAGGACAGAGTCTGTGTGGATTGCAAAAAGGACCATGACTTCATATGAAACGGCCACACACAATCTGTCTAATACTTCAGTAGTTCAGTGTATTAGTATAACGCCTATATGGTATGTTTGTCGATTCGGGATACTAACAATTGCTAAACCAATCTTGAATTTGGAGAACTATATATGCCACCACATATAATTGCAAGAACAAAGTAATAAAATCTTCAGGATACATCTTCAGTGATCATGTATAGATCTCTAAGCGAAACATATCCAAAGACAATAGTATTAATAATTAAGAACACACATATATGCATACTGTCCATTATCTGCCCGTTCCAAGCTAATGGGTCGGGCTATAGGCAACACATATGGAAAAGAAAACTATTACCTCAAGTCGTCCTCTTTTTGCAACTTTAGACCAATCCTTTGCAGCAAGACCAGATCTCCAATCAAACTCAATTGTTAGCGTTGTAGGCGGATTTTGTTTGGCGACCCAAAAACAGGCCATATAATCCCCATCCTCATTTGCAGTGAACGCAAATGTACCAAAATCTTTTTTATCTGCATAGTGACAATTGTTCCCGAGTGGTGAGGTTATCTGTATTTAGATACATCACAGAAAACCAAATCTTCGTCATACTCAATGCTCATTGTTTCATTCTTTCAACAATTTGACTTAAACGCCGCACTTAGTTCATACAAACAAGTTCCTGTAACATTCCTTTAGCACATATACAAAATCCGGCTTTAAAGATAAAGTAATATGGCTAGTTAAAGATCAAAGGTACCTTAACAAAGAAGTAAAGATGCATTAAAATGTAACCAATGTAGGCATGTCACATATTCTAGAGTTAATTACACTACTTCATCAATTTGACAAATAATGATGGCACTTAACAATTTGGACAAAGATCATAGATTTTTTTGACATGTAAAAGTACACTGACCCAAATGATAGAAAACAAATGTAAATGACATAAAATGAACATTTATGAAAAGAACGCCTTTTTTTAACGACAAATCTACTCTACTCTTATACTACTTCAATAAAGACGCCTTTACTAACTATACTACTTCAATAAACACGCCTTTACTAAGTGGGCTAACCCCACATTGGCATGAAAAAGTACATCATAATTTGGCGACTTTAATTCAATAAGTAATCATAAGCATGCAACGTAAACAATCAAAAACACGTCCATATTAAAGCTAGAGGGAATGTAGAGATGACCCGAATGGTGATCCGATGGGCATCAGGAGGAACAGGGTTATCTTCATTAGGATTTACGATGCTGTATTTCCCAACCGATAGCGAATTTGATTGAATATCTTCTGTTATGCATTTTGTGGCACCTGTTTTGATGTCAAACCTCATCCCTTTCACCATATTTGATGAATATATTAACCCTAATGTTACAATTATGATTTTTAATAATATGCTTATTGATTTACACATTTCTTTTTTGTTTATTGGAAAAATTCAAAATAATAAACCAGTGAATTAATTGGGTAAAATGATGAAGTGCGTGAAGCTCTCTGCAAACTCGGATCATTTTTATATTTTCATTTTCTAATATTAGTTAGAGTAAAAAAAAGAAGCTTATTTTATGTGAAAAAAAAATTAGCAACATACTTTCATTTTTTGTCCTAAAGTTGATAATGTATTCAATAAAAACTAGAAAGGTATCTGTGTCCTGATTTGATGAAATGATGATTTTGGTTTAATTGATAAATTATACTCTTACCACTTGTTTACATGGCTTGTTTCAACTGTATATCTATATACATAATAAAAAGAATAGTCTCTCATGTTGAAAGTTACATAGAGAAAAATGTCTAAATTACCCTTCACAAAAAAACTCTTCCCTTTTCATTTGTAGTCATTCACACACACAACTCTCTCTCAATATCTCTCTCTTTTTCTTTCATTTGCACCTTGATAATGGTACCCGTTGTAACGCGCGGGTACCATGCTAGTAGTTATATACCATTATATATATATAGAAGGTGATCCATACACAAAACATTTTTACTATCTCGTATCTTGACTTTCGCTACCTATACCTAGGCTTTTCTGCCTTTGTCTTTGCGACCTTGGCTTACACCAAAATATATGTATCATATGGTTGTATTGTACAACTATATGACACATACATTTTTGTGTATTGTAAAAATGTTTTGTGTCTCTTAATTATTTCAAATTGCTATACTAAGCTTACATGGCCGGTTAATATGTATGTTTTACTTAAGTGTATTCAAACTTGAACCTTTTCCTAATCGAACTTTGGAAAATCAAAGTTTGTGCTTAGTCGAATGTTGGAGAGGATCCAAATTTTCTACAAACTAAGATAAACATATCTTTTGGTATCGTATTTTGGCATTTCACAACAACGAGTGGCCCCAACGAAACCAAACCAATGATTTTTTAACTGGAAATAAGAGAACGAATAAATTAACGGAATATCGTACATGTCACCAGTCATGACTTCATGTATATTATGTGTTGGGAGTTTCTGAAAGACAAATACAAGTTTTTCAATATCGACCCTTATGTTATGAGGCGAAGAACAGAGCGCTAAAACCGAGAAACTCCGTTAGATATGGACCATTGGACACCAGCGAGACAAATGGGCCCAGGCCCAGAGCAGCAGATGGATCATGGATGTGGGCAGCAGGCTTTTAGTTTATATTAATAAATAAGCCCACAGATTAAGGATTAAGGACTTGATAGTTGGCACATATATCATCTTTTAAGATATCCAAATAGATCCAGCTTTTCAATAGATTATATTTTGTCCACTCTAATAATTGTTGGATACTTGGATATATCATCTTTTAAGATATCTTTTAAGTGTGAGTGTGTGACTACCCTCAATTAAAAATATTAACTTTTTTTATTTAATCTAAAATTCAAAAACTCAGGAATTTGAGAAATATCGTTCATGAACTCATGTGTCCTTTATTCGTTGTGCAGCAATTTAACTATTCGAGATGAGTTCTCTTCATAATCTTTTTATATTTTTGATTATGTATAGAGTTTATTTTATTTTATTTTGCATTAGAAGTTTAACCAGTATATATTTTTTGCGGATTAAAATAACGTTTCTGTTTGAATCGTTAATTTGTTTATGTAAATGTAAATTTTGTAAGAATTTAAGGTCGCGTTTAGTTTGGGAAAACACCCCTTGTTCTCCATTTTCATTTTCTTAGAAAACATGGAAAACAGAAAACGTGTTCAAATCATAGTTTTCCAAAAATGTTTTCCATGAAAACAGAAAACCATGTTTTTCACTTTTCTATGGGAAATTAGAAAACACTTTTTTATTGTTTTCCACTTTTCATTTTCCATTTTTTAAATTTTGAAAACTTCAAATTGTTTTCCATTTTTCAGTTTTGAACGCGTTTTCAAAAATTTCATTTGTTTTCTGGAGATGGAATTCCTTTCATTTTCTAGAAAATTGGAAATAGAAAACTAGAAAACGTTTTCCACAACTAAACGCGCCCTAAACTATTATATCTTCCCTATTACAACTTTCCGGTACCCAAAATCCTTATGAAAAATAAAATAAAAGTTTTGAAAATTCTTGTGATATTGGAGTTAGTTACAATCAATGCTATACCCATCTAACACATGGGGAGCAAACCCTTTAGGGTATTGCCAGGAGTCGAACCGGCGTGGGCGCATCCGCGTGGGGGGTGTTAGCCATTTATCCGTTGGTGCCTTTCAAAAAAAATATACCAAAATCAGCGTAGAATATAATATCTACAATTTTGTAACTTAATGTTTTAGAATATTCTGAAAGATCTTATTCTTTTGTTTTTATATTCTAAGTAATGGAGGACAAGTATTAAATGTTAAGACAGGCTTGCACTAATCATCACTCGATTTCATGATGCCACGTTTTCACATATACTTAAGAATCAATATCATATCCATATCGATGTAGTATATATAAATGATATATACTGTAACATTTGTGGTTTTGACCCGTTATATAAATGTACAATCCAACTAACAATTTTAGTTAGTAAATATAATTGGAGTCATTTTGGCAAGTCATTTATGTGCAATGTGTTTATTTAAGTCAAATGGTCATTTTATTTAGTTTTACGGTATTAAATGGTGTTTAATTAAACTAGAAAGGTGGGTGGGTTATCAATGGGTTGACCCATGACCCATAACCCATACCCATGACCCAACCTTATCCCCTCCCATTCTTCCACCCATTCTATCCATTCATTCATTTCTCCCATCTCTTTCTCTCTCTAAAGTGCAAGAACTCTTGCACACACACATCTCACTCTCTCTCTCTCTAAAATTCTTGCACCAAGATTGTTATTTCAAGTAAGATTTGTGTAGGAATCATTGTTAGCATCATCATCTTCATCACATATCAAAATTTTGGGTATTTTCAAGTGCAAGAACTTCCATTTTAGCTCCAAAAATCGGATTTGAGGTTCCGGGTAGAATTGGTAAGTGTTTCTTAGCTCAAAATCATCTTCATATGTTGTTAATCTTGTTCCTTGGTCAAATCTAAACATCTTTGGTCATCTTGGTTGCTAAAATTGGAGATTTGGTCAAGTTAGGGTTTTGGGTGAAATTGGGTATAAATTGGTCTTGGATTGTGAAATGAAAGAGTTTTTGATGATGGGTTTTGTCCAAAATGTGTTGGTAACATGACTAGTGGCTTCCAAATGGTTCCAAAATGGTCAAAACGATTTTTGGGTCGAATTAGGGTTCCTAGGGTTTTGATTTGGGTCAAGAACGGATTTGGACAAGATTTGAATGTTATAGATCGAGTTTGTGTTGTGGGTTATGTTCATTTATGCTTGGAAATGAGTTTGGAAGTGTCTCCTAGTTGATTTTGAGGTCAAAATGAAGCTTGGATGCATTTTGGGTCGAAATTGTGCAGGTTTTAACGATCGTTAGTTCTTAGGACCGTTCTTGACAACAGTTCAGAACCAAAATAAACAAATTAAGAACCAAGATCCGTTAGTTTTTAATGCCCGTTAGTTTTGAGGACTGTTTCTGACAACAGTTCAGAACCAAGATGAACAAATCAAAACCAAGATCCGTTAGTTTTTAACGCCTGTTAGTTCTAAGGATTTAGTTTGATAACATTCTTATGGACTACTCATAACCCATATGAACTATTTAAAAACCATACGTAAAGTCTTGATTTGTAAACATGTTGTGTTCATAAATAGGTTGTGGACACGTGACGCTCGTTGAACACTTATAACTTGATCTTAGCTTGTTGATGCTTGGCAAAGGTGAGTTCGTAGCCCCTACTATATGTTGTATGTGATGGGTTGCGTTTTTTAGTGTTTAAATTTATAAAAATGTTGTACAAGTAATTATCTCAAAACACAAACACACCTTAACGGACAGGGTACCCGATCAGATGTAGTATAGTTTAGTGATAAGAACATGATCCTTCGCAGGGACGCATTGCTTTACCTAATCTAGTAATACGTGTAATTCTAGCGGTTGGGGGTTGTCACGATTTCCTATTAAACTAATTAAAATACTGAAAAGTAAATAGAAGCCGCAACCGCTTGTTCAGCGAGAGGCTTAGTCTGAAAATAGTTTGAAAAAGCAAATAACAGTAATTAAATTAAAATACTTGTTTGGCATCTCCGATCTCATGATACGACCAAATATCATCCTACCTACTTGCTAGACTGTTGGAAACTTCATCACGACTCAGATTCTCGTTAGATTCACTTTGCCTAAGTAACTAGTGTTGTCCCTAGACTCACACTACTCTATAAACAAATTCTCGTTAGATTCATTGTTTAAGCATTAATGAACTAAAGTTTGTGTTACTAATTCATCTTTAAGTTACCCGGCTCTTAAGCCATGACCAGATAATAATTCTCTCCGGTGACCACAGTGCTCGTTTCCAAGTCACTGGATCGCGTCTGACATTGTTAAGCATCATGTTCTATTCGTCCTAATTACTATGGTTCTGGATCCCTCGGTTACAAGTGAATCACCTTTTACGACTAGTTATGGATCGACTAGTGTTTTCCATCCTTATGTATTAATCCTAGTGTATGATTATAGACCGATCATCAGAATTAAATCAATACATGCAGATATAGAACCGATAATAATATGAAGAACTAGTAAAGCATGGATCTACGACAAACAGTAAGACACACTCCAACAGATCTAACTAATAAAGTAAAATAAATAAACGTCTACATGATCACATCGATCCAAACAAGTATTCAGGCTACTAGTCTACCATTATTAAAGGAATAACAAAGTCTGAAAAGATGAAAGACATTGTTTACCAACTGAAAGTAAAATAAAAGAGTAGATCTAGGTTGAGGATGAAGATCGGAAGGCGTTAGAAGCTCCAAAACCTCCTTGGGATCTGCAAAGTCGACCTAGGATTGAATTTGGGCGGCTAGGGCTGCTGAATCGGCTCTCTCTTGGCGTTTTGAGGGCTGCTTCGACTTAAATAGTGTTCAAAGTCGGTTGCTGAACTGGGCCGCCCAGCGGCGCTGGGCATGGGCCAGCGGCGCTGGCAGCTCCTGCTGCTTCTCGTTTCGCTTCGTTCGGCTTCTGAATCACCTCCTTGTGTCTTGTAACTTCATAGGCTTCCATCTTGAGTCACTTGATGCCATTTACCCTGACTCGCATCTTCCGTGAACCTGCGTAAACATAGAATCCATTAAGTACCGATAGTTCCGGAATATTAACTCAAATAGATATTGAAATGAAGCCTTTCGATAGGGGTTTTTATCACAAAATGGACGCTCATCATATACCCCCACACTTAAGTCTTTGCTTGTCCTCAAGCAAATAGTCCAAGAAAATAAAACAATGATGAGCGGACAACTTAAATGTTCAAGTTATTCTACTTTTAAAAATCATTTCAAAGATTAGTCATGCAAATGATTTGAGAAAGCTTTAGACAAAATCAGTAAGCTATAGCTAGAGGCAAGATAATCAGTCAATCGAAACTAAAAGTCAACCTTATATTCGTGTTAATACCTCTAAAACCGTTCTATAAATCCACATGTCCTACAGCTCAATCTTACTTCCTTTTGCTGATTAGTTAAGCACTTAATTAAAGTTTGTATAGCAATCAGATCTACTAGCTACTACCAAGGCATTTACATTTCATCGTTTGTGTACTTGTGAGTCATAACTCAGACATACTCTCACACTACAGTCATGCTTACTAGCTAAACACTAAAGCAGTTATACGATATTATCATCTTTAATAGTTGAGACAGCGGTGACAGGTCGGTGGTTCCCCACGCGTAGAGCGACATAACTCAACTAATGGTTAGAGTTTATACCTTACATCAAGACATCGGTGACAGGTCGGTGGTCCCCCACGCGCAAAGCGACATAACTTGATGCGTATAGATTTTACTCGTTATTAGTTCTTTGAACTCTTTTTATTTAATCAACTGATTGCCTTTCTTAAGATTACTACATTATTCATGAAATAGACATTATCAGAGACCCCAGATGACTCATACACTTACTCCGCATGCAACTAGTTCACAATCAATAGTGTAAGAATTAAGGCGAACCATACGTCTAAACTAGTTCCTACACAAGCACGTATATAATTAAGTCCAATTAATACACCTATACTAATAACTAGATAGCTCTAATTGCTAGGCATATTAAAGTCCGGTTAAATGTGCTATGGCAAACATAAAGCTAAGCTCTAATCCATTTGAAAAAATGAACAGCCACAAATCTATAATTAAACTAACAGTTCCAACTAACCGTTCATCTACCAAAGTAAATGTTGCTTAGTTATCGTCATCTTTTGTCTACTTGCAAAGCTTATATTCTCAAAATGATTTTCAGACACAAGAAAAATTTAAATTTTGCATGAATTTAGTAGTAGAAAACTTATGATTATTCAAGCAATTAAACCACGGGTTTTTCCTATTCCATCCCCCCACACTTAAGTTGTACAACGTCCCCGTTGTACTAGACATTACATAATAAAAGGGTAATAGGAAAAACACGATAAGAAAAAGGATTAACGAAACTTCCCGGGCTTATATTGCATGAATGTTGTTGAAGATGACATTTGTGGAGCGACTTGAATGATGTTGAATCTTCAAAGACTTGAGTTGGCTCCGTTTGATGGCGATCCATTGATGCTTCTCCACCTTCTTTTCTTTTTGGTATTTTCTGATTTTTTTATTTTTTTTGGATTTTTGGGTTTTTCTGTTTTTTTTTTTTTGGATTTTTCGCGATCTGGTGTGCAGACTGGAGTCAGGAGCGGCACTGGCTAGCTGTGAGTGGCGCTGGACGATCTTGAGCGGCGCTGGCAAGCACTGTGCGACGCTGGGAAGCCCAGGTGGCTTTCCCAGCGGCGCTGGAAGTCTTCTAGCGGCGCTTTGAGTTCCTGTACATGCTTCGACGTCTGACTTTTCTTCACGAATTGCTTCCAGCATTCCCCCACACTTAGCTTTTGACCAAGTGCATGGTTTTCCTCAGAATACAAAGCTAAATACTCCTGCACACTTCAATCAAAATATCAAAATGGAAATAACAAGCTAAAACATAAAATAAAAAATAAAAACGAAATACGATTGCAATAAGTTACTTGTTTCTTCGATCCATTGAAAGCTTGCATCTGTGATTCTAAACACATAACTCATATAAAATAGGTCACAAATGATAAAATTCAAAACAATTCACTTAATTGCAATTAGTCACGTATTCCTAAAAAGAAAAAAAAAAATAAAAATAAAAATACGGCTTGGGTTGCCTCCCAAGAAGCGCTAAGTTTAACGAGTCTTCAGCCGGACTCGGCCTAGGAACTAGGTTGAGGAAGAATACGGGGTCGACCGGGGGCCGGTTCCCATTGGGTTGTATCGAATATAAATGTCAGACCTATCCTCCAAATATGACTCGATGTTCATCCTTTCTCCTTGTCCTTGGCAAAGCTTAGTCTTGCATTCAAAACCATAGGGATTATCCTTACTTATGTCCTTCTTACTAACCTTCAATATATTAATCCCAGACTGTAATATCAATTCTCCTAATTCGACATTTATATCAGCACATGCGGTCTTTAAAAATGGTTGCCCTAGAATCACATTGTTCCTAGTGACCGCATTTTCTTTCACGATAAAGAACTCTGTCGAGAATTTCAGTCCTCCTATGCTAATCACCACACTCTTAACGAATCCTCGGACTCTCATCTTAATATTCCTAAAAAAGTAAACCATTTTATCTTCCCATTCTACTTTCCCTAGTTCCTTATTAGCATATCTCATCTGATGATCTAAGGGAAGTATGTTCATTGTTGCTCTAGCATCTATAAAGACTGCACATCCTACATTTTCTCGGATTACACCGCGAACCTTAAAGATTGTAGGGTCACCTAGGGCAGATGTGGACAGATAAGGGTTATACTTACTTAAGGCTTGTTCTTTTATTTCACTCCATCCTAAGTTGTTTAGGAACTCATTCACCCTAACCGTTATCTTGTCACCTTTTTCTATACCTCTTTCGGTATCCTCTAGGATATTCTCTAATTCCTCAAGATTAGTTTCCCTATGCAACTCACTTAAACCTTTTTCATACCTATTTCTCATATCTATGCCTTCGTTGTACCAGAAACGACTTAAACTCCTAATGCAATAGTGGGCATCTAAAGGTTCATCATCATGCTCATTTTCAACATTAAAGCACATTTTATCATAGTCGACATCCCTGGAGTCTGAAACAGGCAAATTGACTCTTACTTGACCATTTGACAGAGATATTTCACTTTTAAGGACATGGATGATAGCATCCGCAGCATGCAGAAATGGTCGGCCTAAAATTAAGGGTGTCACTACTTCACTTACCGAATCAAGCACATCAAATTTAGTCCAAAATTCTAATTCCTTAACCCTGACATGGACTCGTTCGACAATCCCCTTGGGTTGTCGGTAAGTCTGATCGGCTAACCGAATGCTCTTGTTAACGGGTTTTAGCAAACAAAGGGTAAGTTTCTCATAAATCATAGTAGGCATAACATTAATACTTGACCCTAAATCAGCTAATGCACTCGAAAAATATTCATCATTAATAGTGCAAGGAATAAGAAAACTTACTGGATCTTCAGATGCTTGCGGTAGCTGTATCCCGTCATCCGGTGCCTTGGGATCTTGAACTTCATCCCTATTGTCCGAGTTGTCCCCATCTTTGATTTTGCATTTTGAAGCGAATTGGGTCTCGACATCTCCTTGAAAAACAGCTGAAAACGAAGTTTCACGCCAATCTGGGCTGACGGGGCTGCCAGCGGCGCTGGGCCTGGGCCAGAGCGGCGCTGGGGCTCTCCAGCGGCGCTGGCTTGTGCTGAGCGACGTTGGCTTGTGCCTGGGTGGCTGCCAGCGGCGCTGGCTTGTGTAGCCAGCGGCGCTGGTGGTACCTGGACAGATTCCAGTTTTGCGTTTTTGCTTGTTTCTTCTCCGTTTGGCTCCCGTATGACCTGTACCTGATCGGACACTTCACAAAAATCATTAAAAAGCTCATTAGAGTCATTACCTTCGGTGAACACGGCGTTCACATTCTCGTTACGTCCCATAGGTGGTTGGTACTTTTGACTCGTGCTCGGGCCTCCTTGAGTTGAGCTTGAACCGACTTGGATGTTTTGCCTTGGAACTGAGCTACTCTCCTTCTTTGCATTCTGCTCAATCCATCTATCTATCTCCTCTCCAAGTCCTTGATTGCGGCTTGTTGATTTCTTGCTCCTTCGTCAACCTTTTGATTGAGATTGCTTATTTTCTCATTGAGCGACTTTGTATAGCTTGCTAAGGAGTCGTGCCTCTTGTCATTCATCTCAATGTACCTTTCCATCATGTTGGTGAGCTTGACAATCGGATCCTCCTTGACTTCATTCTCCACTTTTGGTTGCTCGGGTTGACCATTATTCCTTTGCCACCTATTTTGAAAAGAACCAAAGTTATTTCTAGCATAACTAGAATTAAAGTTAAAATTACCGGGGTTTCTTTGGAATAGTCCTCGCTGATAGCTTCCTCGGTATTGGTTCTGGACAAAATTGACTTGCTCGGTAGCCTCCTCTTCACAATCCTCGGTATAGTGCATTCCTCCGCAATTGTTGCACCCGTGTGCAATCACCTTGAGGTCCTTGTCCATAATGTCCAACCTATCTTCAAAAGTAGAAAAACGGTTAGATAAAGCTTTAAGTTCATGAATTACCTCATTGTCGGAGCTGCTCTCGATGCTAGCCACGGTCCTTCTCGTCCTCCTTTCTCGATCTCTATCATCCATATCTCGAGCTAAGCTAGCTTGCACCATATCCTCCATCATTTTGTACGCGTCATTGGTAGACTTGTACAAAAAGTTACCACCGCCGGCTAGATCTAAATCCTTTTGGGAACTCTTGGTTAAACCATAGAAGAAAATCTCCATGATCTCGTCCTTGTCTAGTCCATTCCCATGACAGTTTCTGATCATTTCCCTAAGCCTTTTCCATGCATCAACTAATGATTCACCCTCGTCTTGCTTGAAAGCCTTGATATCTCGTAGCATTTTCCTTGCTAAACTCGGGGGAAAGAATCACGAGACGAACTGTTCGCGAAGTTGATTCCATGTAGTGATGGTACCTTCATCGAGCTCATCGAACCAAGCACGTGCCTCTCCGGTGAGAGACGATGGAAATAAGCTAAGTTTCACATTGTCATCAGTGACGTCTCCTCTGTATTTGAACATTTTGCACAAACTTGTGAACCTGCTTACGTGCTTGTGGGGGTCGGATTTGGCTCGGCCGTCATATTGGTTGTCTTAGATTAACTTAAGGTGGTGGCCTTTGACTGAAAACGAATCTCCTAAGTTTGGTGGGACTATAACCGATCCCGGTGTAGGTGCTACGGCTCTTGTCTTTTCCATCATCGGTCGGTCAAAGTCGTCCATTTCGGATCTAGGTGAGTTTAGTTGGGTTGGTGGTTTTGGTGGGTTTGATGAGGCTGCTTCTAATTGTTGTATCTTAAACCTATCGGGTGATGATGCCCTACTGTTCTTGTTTCTCGAGTAAGCCTCCAGCTTGATTACCTAAGTAAAACTGCAAAACTCCAAGAGAAACGTCAAACGCACCAATATAAAAATGAAATGAAAAATTAAACTACACTACTTAAAATGAAAATACTAGTAAACCCTAATTTTGACCTAAACCTAATTTGACCTAATTTAACTACTAAACCCTAAAATGACTTAAACCTAAGTACTGACAAGTAACTTTCTCGTCCCGAAACACAAGAAAGGATCCAATTACACTACTAAACTAAGAATGCGTCGCATTCCCCGGCAGCGGCGCCAAAACACTTGATGGGTTGCGTTTTTTAGTGTTTAAATTTATAAAAATGTGGTACAAGTAATTATCTCAAAACACAAACACACCTTAACGGACAGGGGACCCGATCATATGTAGTATAGTTTAGTGATAAGAACATGATCGTTCGTAGGGACGCGTTGCTTTACCTAATCTAGTAATACGTGTAATTCTAGCGGTTGGGGGTTGTCACGATTTCCTATTAAACTGATTAAAATACTGAAAAGTAAATAGAAGCCGCAACCGCTTATTCAGCGAGAGGCTTAGTCTGAAAATAGTTTGAAAAAGCAAATAACAGTAATTAAATTAAAATACTTGTTTGGCATCTCCGATCTCATGATACGACCAAATATCATCCTACCTACTTGCTAGACTGTTGGAAACTTCATCACGACTCAGATTCTCGTTAGATTCACTTTGCCTAAGTAACTAGTGTTGTCCCTAGACTCACACTACTCTATAAACAAATTCTCGTTAGATTCATTGTTTAAGCATTAATGAACTAAAGTTTGTGTTACTAATTCATCTTTAAGTTACCCGGCTCTTAAGCCATGACCAGATAATAATTCTCTCCGGTGACCACAGTGCTCGTTTCCAAGTCACTGGATCACGTCTGACATTGTTAAGCATCATGTTCTATTCGTCCTAATTACTATGGTTCTGGATCCCTCGGTTACAAGTGAATCACCTTTTACGACTAGTTATGGATCGACTAGTGTTTTCCATCCTTATGTATTAATCCTAGTGTATGATTATAGACCGATCATCAGAATTAAATCAATACATGCAGATATAGAACCGATAATAATATGAAGAACTAGTAAAGCATGGATCTACGACAAACAGTAAGACACACTCCAACAGATCTAACTAATAAAGTAAAATAAATAAACGTCTACATGATCACATCGATCCAAACAAGTATTCAGGCTACTAGTCTACCATTATTAAAGGAATAACAAAGTCTGAAAAGATGAAAGACATTGTTTACCAACTGAAAGTAAAATAAAAGAGTAGATCTAGGTTGAGGATGAAGATCGGAAGGCGTTAGAAGCTCCAAAACCTCCTTGGGATCTGCAAAGTCGACCTAGGATTGAATGTGGGCGGCTAGGGCTGCTGAATCGGCTCTCTCTTGGCGTTTTGAGGGCTGCTTCGATTTAAATAGTGTTCAAAGTCGGTTCCTGAACTGGGCCGCCCAGCGGCGCTGGATGGGCTCCAGCGGCGCTGGGCATGGGCCAATGACGCTGGCAGCTCCTGCTGCTTCTCGTTTCGCTTCGTTTGGCTTCCGAATCATCTCCTTGTGTCTTGTAACTTCATAGGCTTCCATCTTGAGTCACTTGATGCCATTTACCCTCACTCGCATCTTCCGTGAACCTGCGTAAACATAGAATCCATTAAGTACCGATAGTTCCGGAATATTAACTCAAATAGATATTGAAATGAAGCCTTTCGATAGGGGTTTTATCACAAACTGGACGCTCATCAGTATGCTTTGGGGGTGAAAAGATACTCGCTATGTGTTATGTGATATGCCGTTGATTAAGCTTTGTTAATCTTACGTGCATATGTTTTTGTGCTAGTGTATGTTATAGGTACACATGTATCGTGGTTGGTAACAGTATGTATGTAGTTGCACGTATATGATTGTTGTAGCCTATACTAGGATGATCTTCTGATGTGGTATATGATATTGATGTGTTTACTTGATTAGAGATTTTGTAGGTTTTGGTATGCTTAATGGGTGTTGGTCGGGCGGAGGGAAAGATGCTGGTATCACCTGTATACATACCCTGCCAATACTTTGAGGGCATACCAGAACCTAGGCCTGATTAGTGATTTAGAAACGGAATGGATGCTATGATACATTGTTTATATGTACTATGAATGTGTATTATGATTGTGTTATGATCATGTTATGATCGAATCGAGGTTATATTGTTATATTATGATTGAATCGAGGTTATATGATCATTTTATGATCAAATCGAGGAATCAAGGTTATATGATCATTTTATGATCAAATCGAGGTTATATTAATATGTTATGTTCGAATCGAGGTTATATGATCATTTTATGATCAAATCGAGGTATCAAGGTTATATGATCATTTTATGATCAAATGGAGCAATCAAGGTTATATGATCATTTTATGATCAAATCGAGGTTATATTAATGTGTTATGTTCGAATCAAGGTTATATGATTGTGTTATAATTGAATCAAGGTTATGTGATCGTGTTATGTTCGGATTATGAATTTATGATCATGATATGATCGAATTATGAACGTTATTATTTACATATCCTCATATGTAGGTATATTGTATGAATCGTTGTTGTAAATCGTTGATCGTATGAACATGTTATGTGATCCTACGAACTCACCAACATAGTGTTGACGTTTTTGAGTATCTTTTCAGGTATAAGAGAAATCGCTTGCAAGCTAGGAGTTGATGCCTATAGATGGACCTAAGGATCGTTTGATTGCATTCTAGATCTTTAGACTCGAGCACGATGCCTCGGT
Source organism: Erigeron breviscapus (assembly GCA_034093135.1). Taxonomy (NCBI): domain Eukaryota; kingdom Viridiplantae; phylum Streptophyta; class Magnoliopsida; order Asterales; family Asteraceae; genus Erigeron; species Erigeron breviscapus. The sequence continues at coordinate 53,712,500 of CM067168.1, read as the reverse complement.
TTGTTTTCCCTTTCATGGGATTTATATGTTGTATTTTGATTCGTGTATGACAGTTTGTTGTGTTAAATGAACATCATATAGTTTCTCTGAGTAATATCCATTTGCAAGCTCGTTTCAGTTGCATCTCACGTTTCCGTCACTGGTGGGGTGTTACATATACTATAACGATTACAAGGAATACGACCAAAATTGTCTTATGATCAACTTGAAATAAAAGAAAGATAGAAAGTAAATGGGGCAAAAATTGTCAAAGATAACAAAAATTGTGATTGTTATTTATTTATACAAAGATAACAAAAATTGTCGGATAAGGATCCTCTAAAGTTCATTGAACTTTATAGGTAAAGTTAAAGAGATCTCAACCCTTGAATTAAAATCAAAGGTCAAAATTCAAACTTGATCTTTGAATCTTGATTTTTGATTTCAATCTAAATGTCAAAAATTGTCTAACTTTACCAATAAAGTTCATTGAACTTTAGAGGATCCCTATCCAAAATTGACTGTTAAATGACGAGATAAGTTCAGTTAGATACATATTAACCATGAGTGTCACAACTCACAACTACATTTTTATTACAGCAATAATGAGAAAGGTTGTAACCGGTAAAAGTTAAATTCGAGCTAGGACACTATAGAGAAAAAAGGGAGCAATGTGAGCCCGAATTTGTAGGTTCAAAGTCCGATAATAATCGACATATTTTCTCTTGAGAAGTAGGAGAGAAAGGAGCATATATTACTTCTGTTTGTTCTAATATAATGATATTTTATATGAGATTTTATTGACTGTCTTTAGTTTTTGGGAGTTTTGAGCTAGTAGGTTGCTTATTCGACCAAGATATTTTTATGGGGTTATCTATTTCCACATATATTTTCTAAATAAGGGTTGGGTATTGTAAAACAAGTATTAAAGTAAAACAAATAAGACAAAATCTTGACCCTTAGATCATGGTTAAATTGATGCACGAAGATTCACGAAGCAATTGATGCACGATGATTTTCATGATGTACGGTGATCTTCATTTAAGAAAAACTTATTGTTTTATTTGTTTTACTTTAATATTTGTTTTATTTTACCTAAAACCTATATATATATTATATAAATATATATGATGTTAACTTTATTACTTTCAATGATGTATTTAGAATAAAAAAAATGAAATAGAAGGCCTCAATATTTTTGTTCTCTACATCCTCAAGCCTAGCTTCAACTCTTAAGGGGGTTTTGTCTTAACTTATCTTTTGAAATTTATAAATGTAATTTATTTTCGATAAGTTAAGTTTATAAAACTTTCATTAATTAATGTGTCTAGTTTCCATATTTAATTAAGTCATGATAAGTCTATAATCTTAAAACTAAGCCATACAAATAAAACTTGTCACAAATAAATTACACTCAAATAAGCTATAAGCTTCAAAAATAAGCTAGTCATACACCCCCTTAGTTCCAAAACTCTATTCATTATATTTCATCTCCACTCTAGGTTCAAGAAAATCTCTTCAAATCATATTTACCCATCTTCATCAACGTTTGAGCATAAATAAACATACTCAGATATAGCTTTAACCGTGATCACCACTACTGTATCTTTTGAGTATACACTGCAAACCTAACAAGCTCTTTGTGAGTTTAAGGTTGCGACGGTCGTCCTAACATAAAGTTAATTGGAACGTATTCCGTGTAACGGTGAAATGCAATGCAATTCACTTGTTGTATTATGTATGAGAAAATATGTACATTTTTTCTACTTTTTTCAACGTTTATCATCATTACGTAACAACATAAGAAAGCGAGTGCAAGAGTATTAAAGTAATTGAGTTGTTGAGAAAAGTAAAACTTGTTAGTTAAAAATTATAGTCTTATTTTCTAGATATGTTTAGATAATAATAAAAGCTATTAGGTATGAAATAAACAGAACAATTTGCACATAATGATGCAATATAGTAATCGATTAGTATATTTGCTAAACATGGTCATTGACTTTCTCAAAAAATGAAAAAAGATGTCATCAATGTGTGTCATATATTTTCTATTCCAATATATAAATAAAAGAAAGGTAAGATTGCTCTTTCACCACCGGAAGACGTCAGAGTTCGATGGGGACAAGCCGCCGGCGACGGAGAGGACGAGATGCGAGTACTGACCCCTCGTACGGTTGGACCATTTCCTCAAGCCAATATTGTTGACCAAAGGAGATAATTATTACAAAATTATGATATTATTACGTTAATAACCGTGTGGTACATGGTTCGATAATTTTTTAATATGTAAATCAATGAAAGCATAAAAAAAAACATATCAAAATTCTTTATTAAGATTCAATTTAAAGCCTTGTTATGAGCTCTTATTAATGTGGATAAACTAATGGGTTATTTCTCTAAAACCCTATGTACTTTTCAATTTGTTTTTTCGAGACTATTGAATTTCTATATTTTTTTTTAGGTTATTAAAAATGTTAAATTGTTTCATTTGGGTCATTCATTTTCAAACCTTGTTGATCATGATGACGTGTTTATCATTATATGTTACATGGACTCATCTAATTCAGGTAGCATTACTTATGTGGCATTTATAAATGGAGTGATGATTCGTACAATGTCATTTTTTAGTCGTATACCAACTAACATGCTTTAAGGTGTTATAATGTACAATGATATGAAATATGTTTGGTGAAGTATGACTCAAAAAAAGTGGTATACAATCACCACCCATAGTTAAAGACCACATACACAATGTCTTCTCAATTTAAAGAGTTATGAGTCCATATCAGTTGTATGAGGCAGATTGACAACTTTTAATGAACTAAAAAGGAATGAAAAAATACGATGACCGAAAAGGACAAACTACAAACTAGAAAAGTAAATTGTGATTTTAGGGGAAAAGAAAAACCCTAAAATAATTATATTTTTTATCATAAAATTAAAAAAGTGATCTTTTGATATATTAAAAGTTTTTTCATGCATATTATTGATAACCTTTAAGTCAGTCATTTGAAAAACTCTTTTTATGTACAAGCATACAAGTGACCATATCCAAAATGACTAATAACACCACTTTCTTGGTAAGTGAGTGAAAGCCCAAAATTTTGGAAATGTTATAAAATAGTTTGCCGAATAAAATAATGCATCACTTGTCAAAATAAAAAATTTTATTCAAAAAGATTTAACCAGGAAGTCTTTGAAGTTTGAATTCCCAAATTTTAATTTACTTATTTTGGAAATATATACACACTTAAGCCTATCACCTTCCTGACCAACTCTAATTGATTTCCGTGTTCAAAAAAATAAATAAATTATTTTCCATTCAATAATCACGCCATAATAAAAGCTGTATGCAGGTTGGCCTTTTAATATACATTTTCCAACTTTTAAAATCAATGTGAAAACAACAACACAAGAAACAATCAACATAACACATAACATTTCATATTCATCAATAAACACTTTCTTTTCTTCACATATATATACACAAACAAATATATACATCTATTTATATATGAACATTTGATAAGACAGAGAAACAGAACAAAAGAATGAAGTTTGGAAAAGAGTTTGCATCACAAATGGTGCCAGAATGGCAAGAAGCATACATGAACTACAACTACCTCAAGACACTTTTAAAAGAAATCTTGATTTTCAAGCAAAGACAAACAAGGTCAAACAAAGTCAACCCTCCAAAATCATCATCACCTTCTAAAGTAGCATCTTTAAGAAGAAGGGTGTCACTTTTTAGAGCATTTAGTGGTCTAACAAGTCGTTATGGTCACAATAGTCCTAAAAAAGATAAAGAAGATGAAGTTATATTAGTTAGTGCAATGCATCAATCTGATGAAGAAGAACAAAGTGAGGATAATAGTCATAGTAATTATCAGACGATTTTTCTTCGTTCGTCTGAAGAAGGTGGAGAGTTTGAGCTTGTGTTCTTTAGAGGACTTGATTATGAGTTTAATAAAGTGATTCAATTTTATAGAAATAAAGTTGAGGAAGTTAAGAAACATGCTGAAGAGTTGAACATGCAAATGGATGCTTTTATTGCTCTTAGGATCAAAGTCAATGATCCTAATGTTGTCTCTCCTTTTGTCAATGATACAAAAAAAGGTATTTACTTTTTAGTTTTAAACTTCTACTTAAAAGTTAAAGCAATAGTTTTTGTGTTATTGGAAGAAAAGCGATCAAACAATTGTTATCGAGACACCCTTTTGGCGCATTTTACACTTATTATGCTAAGGGTGTTTTTTTACTTTTTATTTTTAATTATTAGTTGTATATAGACTATAGAATGTGAAATGATTAATGAATTTGGGTAAAATTAAGGGTCTTATCCAATGGAGGTGATACATGAAGAAAGCCAAGAAAAAAGATTAGATGATGACAGGAAGGACTACAAGATGGCTTCCTTAGAGGTTTTAGATAATATAAAGATTAATACTACCACTACATCGCCGCGATCCACCATAAAAAGTCTTTTTCATATGTTAAGATCAGACTTGCATTACAACAAAAAGGAGCTTAAAGATGCACAGGAGAAGTTGAAACGGGCTTTCATTGAGTTCCATGAAAAGCTTCGGTATTTAAAGAACTATGCGTAAGTACGCTTTTCGTTGAAATAGATATTGACTAGAAATCATTCAAAATGTAACTCAATTGTGTATTGCTTTTCATATCAGGTTCTTGAACCAATTGGCCTTTTCGAAAATAATGAAAAAGTATGATAAGGTAAAGATTCCTTGGTTCTTTCATATGTTTTTAGGCTGTCAACTGCTGACCCGAACTATTGATGCAGATCACATCAAGAAATGCATCAGATGCTTACTTACAGATGGTTGAAGAATCATACTTGAGCCATTCTGATGAGGTATATATACAAGTATATGTGATGTTTATAACCTAGATAAATCCTGTGTTCAGCATTTAATCAAGAATATCTTCAGGTTACTAAGCTCCTAGAGAGAGTCGAATCAGCGTTTGTAAAGCATTTCTGTAATGGTAATCGCCATCAAGGAATGGACTTGTTGAGGCCGAAAGCTAAAAAAGATAGGCATTGGGTAACCTTTTTTGTAGGTAAGTTATAACTTATAAGCATACTGCAATGTAAACCTATTGAGTATTGACTTGTACATTATAACTTACTAATGTCTTTCTATTTGCAGGTTGTTTTTTTGGATGCTCGTTAGCACTTATTGTGGCGATCGTTTTAACTATACACGCAAGAAATATGTTAAAGAGTCCAGATCGAGACAAGTATATGAATACCTTATTTCCACTATACACCTTGTTTGGGTTTCTAGTGTTACATATGCTGATGTATGCTGGAAATGTATACTATTGGATGCGTTATCGGGTCAATTACTCATTTATAATTGGATTCAAGCCGGGTACAGAATTGGGTTATAAAGAAGTTCTACTTCTCAGTTCTGGTCTATCAGTACTCACTCTTGCAGCTGTACTCTCAAACCTTGAAATGGACATGGATCAAAGCACTCAAAGTTACAAAGCTCTAACTGAATTAGTCCCTCTAGGATTACTCATTGTAAGTAATTCCTCTTCTTTCTCTAGTATTTACTGTGTAAATATGGGGAAGTTGTTTTTGATGTATGCCCATGATGAATAAATGGTGTATATATGGCCAATGGGCAGAACTTATTGGTTAGCTGACAGGGCTGTTGAGTGGTCCACAAACATTATTCCCTCATACAAGTGACTTCTAGGTCCAGGTAGAGGTGGCAAATGGTAAGGCATAGTAAATAGTCAAAAAGGGTAACGATTTGGTAGGGGTTGCAACATTTCGGGTTAGGTAGACCCAAAGTGTTAAAACGTTACTCGTAAAGTATGATTATGGAAATTTCCTTCTCAGTGATGGTCAAATTTATTTTATATAGAAAATGACTGAGGGTTTATGGATCATAAGTTCATAACTTTAAGTAAGCTTTGGGTGACTTTTGACCCGTTTCCTTTTTAGTTAAATTTGTTGATTGACCCATTAAATATAACACGAATCAACCTATTCATAGGTAAATAGGTAATTAGGTCGAAATTGCCGCCTCTTGTGCCACATACGGCCACTACTTACTGCATTGAGCAAGATTATATTGTAAGCACAACTCATCATGTAGGATATTGTATAGTGTTCTGATTTTATAAGAAAATCTGTTTTGCAGGCTTTACTTTTGATAACAATCTGTCCGTTTAATATCTTCTATCGTACAACCCGTTTCTTCCTATTAGTCTGTTTATGGCACTGCATTTGTGCTCCTTTTTATACGGTCACTCTCCCTGATTTCTTCTTGGGTGATCAGTTAACTAGCCAGGTAAGTAACAGATACAAAGGAAAATTACTAATCAAACTCTATCATCTAGCTAATAATCATTTGGGTTTGTATATGGTTTCAGGTTCAATTATTTAGGGATTTGCAATTCTATGTATGCTACTATGGATGGGGAGATTTCAAGAAAAGGGATGCAGGAACTTGCGAAGACAGCGAAGTTTATAAGACTATTTTTATAGTAATTGCTGTTATCCCATACTGGATACGGTTCTTACAGGTATGTAGTCTACATGGCATTGTGAAAATAGATAGTATTAACCACCAATAATTGCATTTCTGAGATGCAACCTATTATTCTGTGTATGAATCTGTAGTGCATACGACGTTTGTGTGAAGGGCGTGATTCTACACAAGCTCTAAATGGGCTCAAATACTTGTCCATCATTGTTGCCGTTGTTGCAAGGACAATTTATAGTCAAAGGACCGGGATGACCATGAAAATAATTGCTGCATCTACCTCCGGATTTGCAACAATTTTTGCTACCTATTGGGATATAGTGATGGATTGGGGTCTGTTATGTAGGAATTCTGAGAATCCTTGGTTAAGAGATAAGCTCATTTTGCCTAACAGATCTATCTACTTCATAGCGATGGTAATTATTTATGTTTTCCAAATAGCACTACAAATACTACCCGTTTAAGATGCAATGGAATGTATTAACAACATACTATGAGTCTGTGACAAATGTTCCATTCTAAACAATGTACTCTTTTGTGTACGCGTTTAGTCATCGAGCTTGCAAAATTATTTAAACTCTTAAAGACTTCAATGGTTTTCTGAGTACCTTGGGTAAACGGAACACTTTTGAAAATACCTTGCTATGATAAACCACCATCCTTTTCAAAAGCTGTCCAAAAGTTAAAATTCGTTGGCTAACCTGCAGGTATTAAATGTGCTACTAAGACTTGCGTGGATGCAAACAGTAATGGATTTCAACGACGCCCCTTTCCTTCATAAAAAGGCCATGATTGCACTAGTTTCCATTCTAGAGATTATTCGGCGTGGAATATGGAATTTCTTTAGGTCTTTTCTTTCTTGATTGTGCCTGAACAATAATAACATCTTAGCTTTATTTCGGAAGCATAATCTAACAATGTGGTGAATAATATTCAGGTTGGAGAATGAGCATTTGAACAATGTTGGGAAATTTCGAGCTGTCAAGTCAGTGCCATTACCTTTTAGCTACGAGGACGGAAACAAGGCTTTATAATCTGGTTTTGCTATAGAGTAGACAGTTGTATAGTATCAAAGTTTTGTTCCTACATAGTTTCCAATATAGAAACTTGAAAATCACTCTGTGCATAAAAGCAAACTTATATATTCTTGAACATAGACAGCTATATCTTTTGATGGGTGACTACTTTAGTCTCAACATCCACTAGTTTAGTCCCTCTGTGCTTTGATGCGCCAAAAATTATGAAACTGATGTTTTATTTTAACTGTTGCTTCAGTATGAAAATATTTTGATGCATCAAGTTGTATTTTGTGAACTCTGCCTACAGAGTGCATACAGTTCTCCCTTCATACATGATGTAGACTTTAAATAGTCTGAACACAAATTGAACATGTGTTGGAATATAGAACATTCTTCTAATTATCGTTGGTTCAAAAGAATACCGATGATTTTCACACAAAACACAGATTCTTGTGATTTGGGAGAGAAAGATTAGACTTCATACATGGGAAAACTGAATGTTCCTAAATGATCATAATACCTTAAAATAATCCTAGATATGGAATGGGCTAAACACAGAACCCCAAACATAGTCCAAAAAAAAACATAAAAAGGCCAATAACTCGTAAAATAAAGCGTTTCTGAGTACGAAAAATGACCTACAGGGCTTTGCCATGATATTCTCCTTGTCTCAACGTTTGTTTTGATTGTCATTTGCTCAAAATGTAGCTCATGTTATATATGTGCATAGCAAAAATACCAGTTTAATCTATTCAAACAAAAAAGAAAACCACTTGATTTTGGTTAGTAATGATGACATCGAAAATGGTTACAACAAACTATGGGCCTCTCTTCTTTCTGACATCGAAAATGGTTACAACAATTCTTTATCGGAATAGATAATCTAAACTTAGTTGGAGATGGGCCAGGCCGCAAAAACCAAAACAAAACAAGAATTGCATATGGGCCTCTCTTTTTCCTCTCTGATGTTCAAAATAAACAAAAACAAAGATGTTGGGCTTGTGGAGTAACGTGCGGTCCAAATAAAAAACAACACAAATGGTCCTCCAGAAATAAAATGAAGCCTTTGTTGTTTCTTTCAGATGCACAAGTAAAACTAGCAAATAACGAAGTGGGGTCTTCCTGGGGTCCTGGTTACCACCAAGGCACCAATCAAAATAAAGCTAGATATGTGCACCACAAACATGATACATCAAAATAAACTTCAATGGGGTTGGTGGCTCATTGGTAAGGTCTTTGACCTTGAGAGGATCCACCTGGGTTCGAGTCTCACTTCTCACATTTGTGGGGTGGATTAATAGAGGTTTTTCGAGAGTCCTGATTTCCAGGCATACGTGTAATTTAGGAGTAGAAGTAGAATAGAATGTCGTTCAAAAAAAAAAAATTGAATATGTATTTAAGTATCTTTAGACCCATTGAATGTAAATGCAATTGTTACCAATAAGGCATTGATCAACCGGAAATTGATTAAATCCTGTGAGGAGATATCTTTAGTTTTATTAATAGGTCTTGTGTTTGACTTTTTAGAGTGACAAGTCTGTGGGATTTTTTTATTGGAATTCCCAGCGATCACATCCGGCCCGAGTTGCTAGGCGTCTAACAGGCTCTGAGTATCGAATGTTCGAAAAAAATCCAATGTCACTAGGTAATGATGTCAAAATTTTGTCAACCTAGATATTAGTTGCTAACACATGTTTGATTGCTAAAATGCTCCTTCAATACAATGAGTTTCCAATGTCACTAGGTAATGATGTCAAAATTTTGTCAACCTAGATATTAGTTGCTAACACATGTTTGATTGCTAAAATGCTCCTTCAATACTGGTTGGCGGTATGTTTGGTTGTAAAAGCATTGTGATTATGACAAGGTAGGCTATTACCGCAATATTGACATCAAGGTTGATTGTTAAAATGCTCCTTCAACAATAGCCCATAGGTCTTGGTCGTCGGGAAACATTGTGATTATGACAAGGTTGGCTATTACGACAATATTGGCATCAATGTTGAGGGCGAAAACGCTCCTTCAAAAATACTGGTATTGGTCTTTGTGGGAAGAAATTCCCTCAAGTTACAAATAACTTGATGAGTCAAGTTAGAGCAATCTTGACCCTTGATTTAAAATCAAAGGTTAAGATTAAAAGATCATCGTTTAATCTTAACTCTTGATTATAAATCAAAGGGAAAGATTCCAAGTTGAGATAACTTGAGGGAATCCCTTCCGGTCTTAATTGGTCGTTTTGGAAACATTGTGATTATGGAAGTGGGTCTCGATCATCGTAAAAAGCTATTACGACATTATTGGCTCTTAAGGTAGATTACTAAAAATGCATTGACAATGGGTCTCCCTTTGTTTTAAACCTTTCAAAGAGTCAATTAAGCCAACTCGATATATCATATTTATTTATAAAAAACAGGAAAGTGAGATCAACAGGGGACCACACTTTATAAAAAGTTGTATGTTTCTTTAAGGCAATATCACACGTACAATTATTGTGTTTTCTTTTGATTTTATATCTTTTGGAGATCAATGTTTAGAGAAGTGATACCACAAAATCTGTATTATCGACGGCAAAAAATTCCGTCCCAAATTTGACGGATTCCCGACGGATTTCAGACAAACTGCCAATTAAATTCTTTCAAATATTTACGACGGATTAGCGACGGATTACCGACAAACAAATCCGTCGGTAATCCGTCCCAAAATTAAAATTTTAACGGATTTAAGACGGATCCATTTAATAATAACAATAAAATTTCAAAAATATCAAATAAAATATTTCCGTCCCTAATCCGTCCCTAAATTTAAATTCTCGACGGATTTGCGACGACGACAAAAAGTTGTCCCAAATCCGTCCCTAAAAGGCGTCCCAAATTTGTCCCTAAAAGTCTGTCCCTAATCCGTGGTAACATTTAAAATTTTAATATGTTTATTTAGTGATATAGTTATATTTAGGAATGAACATTTATGATTTTTTGTCGAAAACATATTTTTAAAAAATTAAAAATAAAAGTCTCGTCCCTAATCCGTCGGTAATTTAGAATTTTAATATGTTTATTTAGTGATATAGTTATTTAGGAAATCAACATTTATGATTTTTTGTCGAAAAATATTTTTAAAAAATTAAAAATAAAAGTCCGTCCCTAATCCGTCGGTAATTTTAAGAATTAGGGACGGACCAGTATGTGATTTTACGTTTTCTCGAGCATGCGAGCATTTATATTCACATACAAGTATGGATTAAGTGTTTTTATACATATAGAGTCCTAATAGTACGATATATACACCAATAACGATTTATGTGTGACGTTCACACCTTTAATCGAGTGCACGTATATGTAGTTTAATACTCGAACGTAAGTTTTTTAAAAAAAGTCGCAAAGGGTGTGAGTTTGTCCCTAATCCGTCCCTAAATTTGTAAATTCTCGACGGATTTGCGACGACGACAAAAAGTTGTCCCAAATCCGTCCCTAAAAGGCGTCCCAAATTTGTCCCTAAAAGTCTGTCCCTAATCCGTCGGTATTTAAGAATTTTAATATGTTTATTTAGTGATATAATTGTATTAGGGAATGAACATTTATGATTTTTTCTCGAAAAACTATTTTTAAAAAATTAAAAAATAAAAGTCCGTCCCTAATCCGTCGGTAATTTTAAGAATTAGGGACGGACCAGTATGTGATTTTACGTTTTCTCGAGCATGCGAGCATTTATATTCACATACAAGTATGGATTAAGTGTTTTTATACATATAGAGTCCTAATAGTATGATATATACACCAATAACGATTTATGTGTGACGTTCACACCTTTAATCGAGTGCACGTATATGTAGTTTAATACTCGAACGTAAGTTTTTTAAAAAAAGTCGCAAAGGGTGTGAGTTTGTACACTTTTTATAATTTTAATATGTTTATTTAATGATATAGTTGTATTTAGGAATGAAAATTTATGATTTTTTGTCGAAAAATATTTTTAAAAAATTAAAAAATAAAAGTTCGTCCCTAATCCGTCTGTAATTTTAAGATTAGGGACGGATTAGGACGGACAGTATGTTATTTTGCTTTTTCTCGAGCATGCGAGCATTTATATTCACATACAAGTATGGATTAAGTGTTTTTATACATAGAGTCCTATGGTACGATATATACACCAATAACGATTTATGTGTGACGTTCACACCTTTAATCGAGTGCACGTATATGTAGTTTAATACTCGAACGTAAGTTTTTACATAAACTCGCAAGGGGTGTGAGTTTATACACTTTTTAATTTTTTAATATGTTTATTTAGTGATATAGTTGTATTTATGAATGAACATTTATGATTTTTTTGTCGAAACGTATTTTTAAAACAATTAAAAAATAAAAGTCCGTCCCTAATCTGTCGGTAATTTTAAGAATTAGGGACGGATTAAGGACGGACCAGTATGTGATTTTGCGTTTTTTGAAAGTTTTATTTTATTATTAACTATTTTGTTTCTTTCTTATCTATACTTACTTACTATATATATTTATTAAAATATTTGTTAGTTATTTAAATTGTTAACTTCGTAGTTCATACAAAACTAAAACGAGTTCTAATGTCCATATTATGTTTGGAATTTTTCTTTTAATGTTTATCAAATTTAGACTATTTTAATATAGTTCAATTAATCATTATTTTAATATCTTTAATTTATTTATAAATTATAAAAGTAAAACTTATTTATTCTAATCCACGTAATATGTTAATTTAATAAATATAAAATAACAATATATCTATGTTTCGAACTTATAATTATCTACTAACCTAAAAAAAACGTGGTTTATAATGACATGAATATTTACCATCATAAGCTTAGATTAATCATTACCAATATTAGAAGTAATATTAAATCTTAACTAATATTTTTATGAAAAATGTCTCTCGCTTTTAGTCTAATATTGGAAAGATGAAATGCATGTGATGTATCATGATTAAATATTATTTTTTTATATAAAATTAATCTTACAATATGTATATAAATAAACCGTACATCGTACGGGTATTAATACTAGTAATCATAACACTACACTAATATATATATTAATTTTGTTTTTAATTTATTTATAACAATACTATATTTATGAAAGAAGAGCTTTTACTTAACTTTGAAGGAGATACTCCGTAAAATATAATTTTTGGTCAAATTCTCAACCAATCAAAACCTTCCTATCAAAATCACAGGGATCATAATCGTCCATTATATCAACTCCAAAATCTAAAATCTAATCCAATGGTTCACATTAAGTCTTAACAAACACAAACCAAACCCCCCACTTTCCCCAATGAATAAACAACCACACCCACTACTTTTCCTCTCCATTCAAAACAAAGATTTTCCTCTGAAATCTAATCCAATAGTACTACCAAGTTTTTTGTTTTTCTATTTCCTCTCCATTCAAAACAAAAATAATGATACTGATGAACATCATCCAAATCACAAATTTTATTCAAAGATAAGGTAAGGAAAAGAAAAGAAAGATGAAGGATTGGGAAAGGAAGAAGCAAAACCACATCGTAAGGTCCTCCGCGACATCTTGAAACGTCATGTGGTTTACAACCTTGAAACATCGAGCAGTTTTCTCTTTATGTTCTTTGTTTTATTTCAGTTTTGAAACAATGAATGATTGATTATGATTGGAAAAAAAGAAATTAAAGATAATGGTTTGTATGTAGATTAAATGAGATTTAGATTGTATTGTTGTTGTAGATATTAATCTAGTATATTAATTTCATTGTTTATGATGTAAATGTAAAATATTAACTAGTCCCATGGAACCATACGTGCTATTTCCGGTGGTGGTGCTGTTTGTTTAGTCAAACGGTAACGTTGACTATCTATGGATGATTGGATTTTTATTTGGAAATGGGTTTTCATTTTTATATTATTCTTGTTTTGGGTTTTATTAAAAAATTTAACAATAATGCTTATCTAATGATTTAATAGCTAATTAATGATTTAATTAAATTTTTTAAAACAGTAATGCTTATCTAATGCGATTGGAATTTGTTTCCGTAATTTTTTTTTATATTGTATTAATATTTAGCGACGGATTAGGGAGTGATAATTCCGTCGGTACCTCGTTTAGTTTTTCATTGAAACTCCGTCGGAAAATGTGTCCGTCGCTAAAAAGGCCGTCGGAAATCCGACGCTAACATAGTCCGTCGGTAATCTGTCTGAAAATTCCCGATGGAAAGGGACGTCGAAATTCCATCGCAAATTATAGGTCCGTCGATAATTCCGTCGCCAAATATTACCGAGGCCAATATTAGGAACGGACAAAATCCGTCGGTAAACGCGTTTAGGGACGGATTTGGGACAGATTTTTGCCGTCGGTAATTTTGATTTTTCTAGTAGTGATACCACAATAATACATTTTATAAGTAATAAGTCAAATATGTATTGTTAAGTCAAATAGTTTGTTACGAGTATAAGAGTTTAACTATGATAGATTAATCACTCCTTCATTATCAGTGTTGTAAATAACGGGTTTAACGGCCGTTATAACGGTAACGGCAGTCTGACGTTACGTTAAGTGCCTTGTAGGGTAAATTTAACGGCCCGGTCAATAACGGTCAAATAACGGGTTTTAACGGGATTTAACGGTCATAACGGTCAAAAATGGTCAAATAACGGGCTGACTTTTACCAAAAAAGTTTGATTTTGGAATTGTTTTGGTAGAAGATAAGAAAGGGGAGAAAAAAATTAGAGAGGAAACAATACAAGAATGACAAACCTGATATAAAAACTTGAGATGGAAACTAAGAAGTGTTGATAATAAATCGAATCTTAATCTACATGATATATATGAAAATACATAAAACTAATATTCTAATAATAATTTGATGTTCAAAAAAAAGAAGATCTAAGCACCAGGAGACAAGGATGGCGGCTGTATGGATATGTAGGGTAAAATGAGAGTATGTTATATGTATAGGCTCCTATGTTTCATTCTTAACCTTCATGTTTTGTCTTTTAGCAATCAAAGTCCCATCCTTTTATTTTTCATAAGTGCCCTTTAACTTTCAAAGTCTTAATAATGAGACATAATGTTGAAGAATTGATTTGATTATTCAATAACTTAATATATATATTGCTAGCATATTTATATTTTTTTAAAAATAAAATCCTTTATATTTTATAGTTAATTTTTTTTAGTTTTTCTATGGCTATTGACGTCAATTTTTTTAGTTTTTCTATGGTATTGACTTTTATTTGAATATTTAATATATATTTTTAAAAATATTCCTTTATATTTATAGTCTCCGTTATAACGCCGTTATAACGTGCGAAATGAAATTTAACCTTAAAGGTGTCGACCGCCGAGTGACCGCGAAACGTTATTTACAACCTTGATTAAGACTCTGTTATTAGTTATTACAAATGAGTGATTTGTCATTTATAAGTGTAGTGATATTCGTACACAATTTTTGATAAATCTACCATATTGTACACAACTAACTGTACAAACCATTAATGCACAACTGTGATAGATTCATCAAAAATAATGGTACAACATAGATTATTGGGTTTTAAAAAAGTCAAAAATAATTAATCTAGACTTACTCTACTTGAAATCAAGTAGATCGAATAGCATAAAAATGTGAAACATTATTTAGTTAGAATGATTAATCTCTTAATTCATAAGCTTACAAATTTTCTTAATTTATAGGATGGTGTCATGTGAAAATTCAAGGAGTAAGATTAAGAAAAAGATTAAGTGGAATCCACTTATCACATTCATATTGTTTTGAGAAAATTTTTAAGCCGATGTTTAGAAAGATTAATCATTTTCTTAAAAACTTGTTAGGAAAAGATAAAGTATAATGAACACTATGCTATTTAATTCATATAAATAGAATTAATTTGGCTTACAAAAATATTCTACAAAATCAATACATTTGTTTTATAGAAAGAGTATTGTTAATGACGGTCCTTAGAGTTGTTATCAACGTGCATATAATTTGTTAATGACAGCCTTTAGAATTATCTTTTACGTGTATAAATTAATATGTGAGGGTTTTTTTTAGTCTTTTTCTTACCGTAGGGTCTAAACGAAAAAAACTATACTACGTTTTTATACTTTTATATAAAAGATATAATATGTAAAATAAAAAAACTAAAAAAAAGTGATGCGATAAAATGTAAGATATGATCAGTTTGCTCAAACAAACAAGCCATCTCAGCATTCGTCAACAAACTATTCCAGCACACGAAACCAACAAACTGAGCTCATTTTGAGGTACATCAACATACTGAAACTAAGTTTACCTATTTCATATCATCATCTTTATAAAATTATAAAACACTATATTAAATATACATACACACATATATTCTAAAAGAAAAATGAAGATGACTCCACAAACTCAATTTACTTTCGGTTGCTTAGGCACCAATTGATACTTGAATATTCAAACGTCCCACTAAACTTTGACCAGCAAACAAAAAATGCAATGAAAACAAACTGATATTAAGTTTGTCCAGTCAAGAAAAGCGATAAGCAAACCATTTTATTGGAGGCTTAGAAGTTAAAAACATGGCATAAATTATGCTAAAAAACCCACAAGCTGATTTGGAGTTTGCTCGTCTTAGGTCAATGAATATTCTTTTTTTTTTAGAATTTAAAGCATCAATCAGTGGGATATCGGATGTTGATGTGGGTTTAGGTCCATGCATTGGATGATTCCTTTTTTTTTTGTTTATAGGTCCATGCATGGATTATTTTTTATTTTATTTTTTAAAGTTTATAACTAAACAACGATGGGATCGATCGTCGATGTGGATGGACAGGATGGTCCCATTTACATCACCAACCAACACTATCTATTTAAACTTGACAATCAATGTAAAATCTGATATCAAAAAACAAAACTAACAATGAAGTTTGGAAAGGAATTTGGTTCACAAATGGTGCCAGAATGGCAAGAAGCATACATGAACTACAACTATCTCAAGACACTTTTAAAAGAAATCTTGTTATTTCGACAGCGGCCAAGCGTGTCGAATAAGGTGAAGTCGACGTCGAAAACGTCTTCTTTGAGACGAAAAGGGTCTCTTTTTAGAGCATTTAGTGGACTAACTAGTCATACAAGCAAAAATGATAAACAAGATGAAGTAATTATGGTTAGTACAATGCAGCAAGCAGACGAAACAAGGCAAACAATATCTGCGTTACCAAACGATTTTTCTCAAATCGTTAGAGGAAGGCGGCGAGTTGGAACTTATTTTCTTTAGAAGACTCGATAATGAGTTCAATAAAGTGGTTAACTTTTATAGAACAAAAGTAATCAAACTCCAATTAAACCCAAATGCACAAACTTTGTCTCTTCTCCACCAAGGAAATCAATTACACGAACCACCGAGTATTAATTGTTGGAATATATAACTAAATATCATTATTCACGAGTACGCAACGGAAGCAAATCAAATCATGTAATCAAATAATTAACCTTGAAATAGGATTAAGGAATACCTCTTAATGTAGATGATAAAGTAAAGAAACTTTAAAAGGATTTGAAGTAAATCCCTCTACGATTGCACACACGATCCACCGATATAGGTGTGCTAGCACTTGATCACGAACCGAGCAACCTTTGGCTTGATCTCCTTCTTCAAAACCGAAAACCAAAAACCCTAAAGGGTTTTTCCTTGCTTTGGCCGTCCAAAAGAAGAGAGGAGGAGAGGAGAGATTTAGGGTTTAATTCTCTTGGAATTGTAGCTATAAAAAACCATTAACCTAGCTTTAGTATTTATAGGTTTAATCTAACCTGGCAATCAAGTTAGGGTTTCACTAGGAAACCTAGTAGGGAGGCCGGCCCCCTATGGGCTTTTCTAGAACATTCCCTAATCGTATTTAATTACAATTATCTCTTTACTTTAACGACCGTTAGCTAGTAACCGTTAAATATTAACGACCGTTCGTTAACTTATTCGTGATCCATATTAATTAATAAATCAATTAATATTAACTATATTTGAATCGAGACGTGTGACCCCGTAGGCTTAAATCATTTCCGGACATACGTTCATTTTACGTGATCACATACTAACAAATAAATAAATTTTCTCAAGTAAATAATGCGATTTTAAAGGGAGATGATCTGTACACCACCTGTTTTTGACCGTACACCACCAAATGTGCTTTAGAGTATTGTACAGTACAATACTATATAGCATGTTTGGTGGTGTACAGTCAAATTGTGGTGGTGTACAGATCACTTCCCTTCAAGAATCATGTTGTAAATAAGTAATTTTCCATCACATTTTTCGTCTTACGTTTTAAAATTTATTTTTAATTTTTATTACTGTGACATGGGTAAATCTAAATTATAATTAGAATTAGATCTATAGAGATGCATTTGGGCTTATCAGATTTAGGGTTGTTCAAAGTCGGATATCCGAAGTTTTGGATATCCGAATTTTGGATATCTGAAATTTCGGATAGTGGATTTCAATATCCGAACATATATCCGAAATCGGATATCCGAACTATCTGAAATATCCGAATTTTATGAAATATATATATTTTTTCGGATATTGTAGATATTTTCGGATAATTTCGGATAGTTTCGGATATTTTGGATATTAAATAAAATATTGAATTTTTTTTAAAAAGGTTTTCGGATATCCGAAATTTTCAAAAATCACTATCCGAATCATCCGAAATTTCGGATATCCGAAGTTCGGATATCAGAAATTTCGGATATCCGACTTTTCGGATAAAATCGGATCGGATTTTCGGATAACGGATTCGGATACGGATAGTTTTGAACACCCCTAAATATGAAATAACAGTGATATTGATGATACATGTATGTATTAAAAATAATCGATGTTTAATAACCCAATACAATACAATAACAATTTGTTAAGAGAAAAGTGAGTGTGGGGTTGGTTACACACCAACTTTAGGTGAAAAATCTCTCACATAATTTTTTAATTTTTTGTATATTAATAAATAAAAATGAGCCCTCTATTTTGTACAAAAAGTATTAAAAAATTAGATGTGAGAGTTTTTTTATCCAATTAGGTTGGAGACAACCTTATATTCACTTCATCCTTTTATAAATATTATATACTATATCAAATCCATCCGATAGAAGGTTTGATAACATTTATGGATGATATCTTTATAATGTTACAATTATATTTTTTTTATAAAAAAAGTGATTTTCATAAGTGACTATAATAAATAACTTAGGTAAGAGAAGGTTGTCTAGATTTCAACGTTAAACTTAGTAAAATTTTAATTTCTAGATATGCATTTAAACATTCAAATGTTTATTTGTCAAAATATTAAAAGGAAATTACCACAAAATGACAAATAAGCAGATATGTATTTAAACATTCAAATGTTTATTTGTCAAAATATTAAAAAGAAATTACCACAAAATGACCAATAAGCTTAAATATGAGATGTCAATTAAGGAGATAATCATATTAGATTTAAAATATCTTCATTTAGTTATATAGGCAGAAATGAGAAAAATAAAAGTGGTGTTATCTCACATCAAATTGGGTGAAAACTTACTCACATGGTAATTTTTGATCTAAAAAAAGAAAAATCAGAAATCATTTATTTAAAAAATATGTTAAAAAATTACCATGTGAGTGGGTTTTCACCCAACTTAGATATCGACAACACAACCTTGCTTCCCAAGATACATATGTGCTTATAACAAGACTACGAGAAGATAAGTGGAAATTATAAATCAATAAAAATGAAAATTAGACATATTTAGTTTTGTGAATCTTAGACCTATATAACATTACTTTTCGATAAAAAAAAAAATGAAGGTTCAAATCCATTGGAGGTAATTCAAGAATCCAAGATAACTGAAGTACATCAAGAAATAAGATGGAAGGATGCCAATGAATCCTTACAACAAAAATGAACTCAAAGATAAACAACAGAAGTTGAAGAGGGCTTTTATTGAGTTCCATGAGCTTCGGTTTCTAAAAAACTACAGGTACGTACTTACTAGTTATAACCACTTTCCAGTTGACCTTAAGATTGGTTCATATAACTGAATTGTATCTTGCTGTAAGTCCAGCTTCCTGAATCAATTTGCCTTCTCCAAGATAATGAAGAAGTACGATAAGGTTAGAAACGCTTCATTTTTTTGTCAATGTCTCGATCTCCAAGTGTTCACTTGCTGACTTAGATTCTTAGTGCAGATCACGTCAAGAAATGCAGCAGACACGTACTTAAAGATGGTTGAAGGATCTTACTTAAGCCAATCTGATGAGGTAGATTATTATATAAAAATACATAGATGGTATATAATATATATATATATACATCAGATACCTTTGTGCTTGACACTTGACCGAAACTTTCATTTCTTCAGGTTGCTAAGCTTATAGCAAGAGTTGAAGCAACATTCATAAAGCACTTCTCGAACCAGAATCGTGATCAAGGAATGAACATCTTAAGACCAAAAGCTAAACGAGAAAAGCATCGGGTTTCGTTTTTTGTTGGTAAGTTATTAGCATCCAGCAAGTTATATATTGTTGGCATGTGCGGTACAACTCAACAGTGTAATTTTATTGTGCAGGCTGCTTCTTTGGATGCTCGTTAGCACTTATAGTGGCGATCATCTTAAGTATACACACTAGAGATTTTCTCAAGAGTGTGGAACAAATTCAGTACATGAATACCATTTTTCCACTATACAGCATGTTTGGATTTCTTGTGTTACATATGCTGATGTATGCTGGAAATGTGTACTATTGGACGCGTTATCGAGTCAATTACTCCTTTATATTTGGATGCAAACCGGGTACAGAACTGCGCTTTAATGAAGTTCTACTCATTAGTTCTGGTCTATCAGTACTCATTTTTGCGGCTATACTCACAAACCTTGAAATGGACCTTGATCCGAACACTCAAACATACAAAACAATAACTGAATTACTCCCTCTAGGCTTAGTCACTGTAAGATCTTTTTCCTGCTATATACCAAGTATATACCCATTATATACAGTTCAACATTAATTTATTTTGCTTAAAACTTATTGTGAACTATGTCTTGCAGGCTGTGCTTTTGATAGCAATCTGTCCATTTAATATTTTCTATCGCTCAACCCGTTACTTCCTCATGGCCTGTTTATGGCGCTGTATTTGTGCTCCTCTTTATATGGTCACTCTCCCTGATTTTTTCTTGGCTGATCAGTTTACTAGCCAGGTAATTTAGAAAAAAACAGCTTAAAAATATAATAACAACGATAACTGTACATTTAACAGCATATATTGATTAAGGAACTAAAACTAACTGAATATCTTTTTTTATGGTTCCAGGTCCAACTATTGAGGAGTTTGGAGTTCTATGTATGCTACTATGGTTGGGGGGATTTCAAGAAGAGGGATGCACAAACTTGCAGTAATAGCGGTATCTATAAAACCATTTCCATATTTATCGCTGTTATCCCGTATTGGATTCGATTTCTACAGGTACATTGATCTACTTGTGCATTTTCCAGTTTTACAAGTGGTAACTAGAGATGATTCTTTTTCTAAACTGAAATTTATCTGTATAGTGTGTCCGACGCTACTACGAAGGGAGTGATTCGACACAAGCTCTGAATGGACTAAAATACTTCTCTACCATTATTGCTGTTGTTTCAAGGACAGTCTATGATCAAAGGAAAGGAACGACCTTAAAAATCATTGCTGCATCTACCTCGGGAATCGCAACAATTTTTAGTACCTACTGGGATCTAATAATGGATTGGGGTCTGCTAAATAGAAGCTCTGAGAATCCATGGTTAAGAGATAAACTCATTTTGCCTAACAGATCTATCTACTTCATAGCAATGGTAATTATAGTATTAATTACTGAACTTTAACGCTCACCACTACAAATACTGCCTCATTTGAGATCCAATTATTCTTTTGAGCAAAAACTGACTTACTTTAGATAACGTGCAGATAGTGAATGTGATACTGAGACTTGCCTGGATGCAGACTGTACTAGATTTCACTGAAGCCTCTTTCCTCCATAGAAATGCCCTAACTGCAATAATTGCAAGTTTGGAGATTATTCGGCGTGGCATATGGAACTTCTTCAGGTCTGAGTTCCATTTTTGATTGCATAAACTTAAAAACAGTATATGAAAACAGAATCTAATATTGTGAATAATATTCAGGTTGGAGAATGAGCATTTGAACAATGTTGGGAAATTTCGAGCTGTCAAGTCAGTGCCATTACCTTTTAGCTACGAGGACGGAAACAAGGCTTTATAATCTGGTTTTGCTATAGAGTAGACAGTTGTATAGTATCAAAGTTTTGTTCCTACATAGTTCTCCAATATAGAAACTTGAACAAAATGTATATATATATATATACTTTAAAAGATGTAAATTATTCACGAATGATGAGGGGTATAACATACGTTGTCATATATGGGCAGTGTTGTAATCATATAAGAATATTTTTATTATAACTAATTAAGGAACCAGAACCCCCGATTTAAAGACCGATGACAATTCACACAAAAGGGGGAGAATGTTAGGATTAATATTTGTGATGAATTGTATTATGTTATAGACTAGAAGGACTATTTGTGTAAGTTGACCCTTGGATATTTAAGCCCCAAGGATTAATGTTTTTGTCAAGCCTTAATCCATAACCTAAACCTAATAAACATTTTGTCAGCCACTTGTTCTTCCAATCTATCCACATATTTCTTGTTTATTTGCTTAGATCTATACATTTATTATTAGTTAGATTATCAACAAATCTATAAATCTGCAAAGATTGTGTTAATTATTAAACCGTTTTACACATGATTTTGGGCCAGATTTAGATCTAAGCATTTTTTTGTGAATTGAAGCTGTTGCTGTTGATGGGTAAGAGATATTGAATAAGAACAATTGTTGTTACAATTGATTTTTTGTGATATAAGGCCATACAATTCTTTCTTGTTTCCATGCCCACCGTCCATAACAATTAATTGTTGTTAAGAATTATTAATTGATTGTCTTATTTCCCACCGTCTTTAAATTACAGTTTTGTTTTTGTTTGCTGATTTTCGAAGATTTTATTAAGTAGGAATTGCCATTATCCGAAACTTTCACTCATTCCTATATCCGGAAACTTTACCCATTGTCACTATACCCGAAAACTATTAATCACTAATTCCAAATCCTTTGTATCCGAAAACTATTTACCTCTTCACATATCCGAAAACATTTTAACATATTTATATCCGAAATCTTATTTAGCCAACCATCCGAAATCCCTTGCATTTGTCAGTTGTCTTATATATTTATAGTTTTTCACCGTTCCATTTTCTTTTCATTAATTATATTGTCCCATCTCTATTGGTTTATTTGTTGTGTTTACGGCTTCACTTATCCAAAGAGCTTTCAATAACCGAAAACCGAACTCGAACTCATTATATCCGAAATCTACACAATATCTGAATTCCTCTTACTTAGTTCCCATTTCTAATTGGTTGGCTTACATTGTTTGGCGGTGTGCCTATACAAATCCCAAGAATTACCCTCACAAAATCCATTCCATTTTTCATAAAATACTTAATTGTCTGCCATTCCTTGGTTAATTTTTGGTTTGGCGGCTGCTTATTTTTTTTTCGTGATCACTTATATCCGAAAACAATTTTCTCACCATCAACATTGTCTTATTTGAAAAGAAATGTTTTAAGAGCCATGGACATTCCAAATAAAGAGACATCCATCTTGAGGTTAGCAAATTCTCATACTTCTTCTTGTCCTAATCTAGAGTCACAATCTTTAATTATTTTTTTGGAACAACAAATAGTTGATCTTGAGAAAAATATAAAGAATGTGACAATTGAGCGTACTTGTGAAATGCTAAGAGCAAACGCTCTTCAAGAGGAAATACAATCATATAAAGATAAAATCGATGATTTCCAACCAAATGTTACCCGTTTGAATGATAAGATTTCTGATTTGAATCATGACAAGTTTTTACAGGAACTCCAAATTTCTAAGTTGCTCAAAGAAATTGAGGGTTTAAAAACTGAATTGAAGACATATGAAGTCAAGTTGTACAAACAAGGTCAGTCAAAACAAACCATCTTTATGAATCAACCAAAGAAATTTAAATCTTATGACGATAAAGACGGTTTGGGTTTTGATAATCCTAATACGTTGTCTAAAGTTCAATCCGAAATACCCTCGCTATATAAGGATGAGTACTTTAGATATGGTATGACCATGAACTTTGTCCGTGTGTCCAATCAGGAATTGGAGGGGACACACCAAACGTGCAACCAACACTTGCACTGAAACCCCTTTTGACTATGACACTCTAAATTCCAGTTATTCGGATAGAAAACTGACATTTTCTCATAATGATTTTCAACTATCGAGTGTTAAAGACCCTCAACCATCTGAAACCTCCTCCTTTATAGGTCAAGTTGTTCCTCAACCTGTACAAACCATTTATGTTCCTCCTCTGATTTTAGAAAAACAAATTTCCGATTTAACAATCGAGTTAGAATATGAGAAAACATGTTTTTTAAACAAGGAGGGCAAACTTTTGGAACAGATTGACCAACTTCGATCCATCAATTCCGAATTACAAACACAACTTGCAAACCAATCAACCCAATTGAGTTCATCTACGTCCCTTAATCCTGATTCACCACCCTATGAACCAAAAAGTGTGTCAAGCCATGTGAGTACCCCGCAATCATCTAAATCAATTGAGGGAGTTGTATCTAGGCCTACCTCACATAAAGAAATCAATTACCACTCTGAATCAGTCATCTTAGTCTACTCTACAGACTCAATTTTCCACACAAATTGTGTTCAAACCCTACCATTCCCATGTTTCGCAAATATACAAGTGAACACAGGTGTGTCGAGTCCAAAGAAACCTAATCCATCATCTCCCAAGAAAACAAATTCCTCAACAACTAAGCGCACCACAAACTTACCAAAGAAGAAAACACCAATTCTTAAGCAAACTAAACCATTCCCGATGAAGACAACACAACTACCTAAGAAGCTCACACCATCCAAAGCACCATTTAGAGCTACCCAAAGCACTAAACACAACAAACCTCCATTCAACCATTCCAACAAAACAGGACCGTATACCCCATCGAGGAAGGCTTTTATTGGCAATCCTCCAAAAGTTTCCACTTCACTAAAGTCCCTTAATCTACATCAGAAAGTCCAAACACCATATTTTCCTCCAAACCATTTCAAGTTAGTCGCGATGTAAATGGAAAAGTTCAATTTCGTGATCAATATGGGTGGTTTAGTGCTTCACCTAAGGTTTCTCTATTTACTAAGAAATCTCGTCCATCCGGAATTTTGACTTCTTCTAAGTTATCAATGAATCATCCAAATCTACATTTCCCAAGACCAAGTTGTGTGTGGAAACAACCAAAAGATGTTTCTTCAAATTCCACACAAACAAAATCATTCAAATACTCTTTCTCAGAGTTATTTGCTCTTGCACCACGAGACATTCATACTAGTGTGCAAAAATTAAATGATTTTGTTCAAACACCTCCACTGCTTTTAATCACCGTTGATTCCACAAAAAACTATTTCAAAATGAAACACCGAGTTTCAAGTCCAAGTGGAATGCAACATCTTTGGATCAGATTGATACAACTTACAAGTGCTTTTCTAAAGTGTCTAAGACCATTGGACCCGTTTTCAAATGGGTTCCAAAGGTTGTTTCAAAGTAAGTTGATGTCAAGTGGCTTATACATATTTTAGTGTATAACCCAAGCTAAAACTACTTTCTCAAGACTAAACTTCATAATCAACCGTTGATCTTTATCAACTTATTGCTATTCATGATGAACATGACGTTTTATATTCATCATGAGGGGGAGAGATAGAAAGAAGATTCATCATTTAAGGGGGAGCAAAAAGGAATCAAATGGAAAGTTTCGAAGATGCAAGAAGATTCATCATTTAAGGGGGAGCAAATAAAGTTTTTTTTTTAAATGAAAAAGCTCTGAGAGATGAACACTCGGTTGAGGGGGAGCAAAAAAATCTCCAAACCTCAAAACACAATGTTAACAATACCAACACCATCACCAGAAGATTTTCATTCCCAGATCCCAAGTCACCAATCACGAATTTTCATTTCTGAACCTTTAACAAATACCAAAACCAAAGACAATGACCAATACCTGGAACCAAAGACAATTACCAATACCCAGAACCAAAAACACTTATCAATACCTAAAACTTGTGCCTCAACATAACAGAAAACAATAAAGAGTTGTTTTCAAGAATGTCAAAAGAGTTCCTGATTTCAGCATCTATCACTCAAAATCAAGAGACGAATGATCTAAGGAACCAGAACCCTTAGCCGATTTAAAGACCGATGACAATTCACACAAAAGGGGGAGAATGTTAGGATTAATATTTGTGATGAATTGTATTATGTTATAGACTAGAAGGACTATTTGTGTAAGTTGACCCTTGGATATTTAAGCCCCAAGGATTAATGTTTTTGTCAAGCCTTAATCCATAACCTAAACCTAATAAACATTTTGTCAGCCACTTGTTCTTCCAATCTATCCACATATTTCTTGTTTATTTGCTTAGATCTATACATTTATTATTAGTTAGATTATCAACAAATCTATAAATCTTGCAATTTTATATTCAAAATATGTATAAATGCATTAATATATTAATGTAAATTTTCATATTTGTTGCAAAGATACAAGATTGACTCATAAGATGCAAGGTAGATACAATTATACAAATACAGCTTCAATAAATACAACAATCAAGAGTTGTGATTTTGAATAATGTTGTATCTTTCAATTTTTAATGGTGAATTTTAGATTTTTTATGTGCTGTTACCATTTGTTAGTATAAGAATGTTCTCATGGGATATTAAGTCTACTAACAGAAACACCATAATCACAATAGCATGAACTACCTTCAAGTTCTTCAATCCACGGCTTACTTTAATGGCTCTTGTCCTTGCCTTTACTTCAGGAATGGTCTGTAAAAATTGAAACAAACAGCGCGTGTAAGCTAAAGCTGAATGAATACAATTTCATACGATTACACATGCGAATGAGGCAAGCATAACTTTAGTACAAAGAAAGAAACTGCTCGTTGCCGCCTTCTGCGGGTTTTGAGCCCCGATACCTCGACGGTGTATGGGGGAGGTTCAGATGTAGGCAGACCTTACCTCTACCAAGGTAGAAAGGCTGCTTCCATGTTCTACCTAAATGGTTGGAAAAAGAACCGTCTGCCTTTGCAGGGGATAAGGATTAAACTCTTCACGTATCTCTCCAGAGATCAGAGTGTTTACCACTGATCCAAACCACGCTGCTTATAAGCTCCTACCAAATATTACATTGGTAATTATTACCGTTCATTTATCCTAACATCCAACCTCCTACCAAATATTACATTGGTATTGAATTCCCACACTTTGATAAGATCCCATTTTCGTATCATTTATAACTTGTAACAAAAGTGGCCACACCACAGTTTACATAATCTTATCTTTATCATGTATCTGACTATAATAGTCATTATCACAGTTTCCACAATATGATTTCTGATTAAGAAAAAGGGAACAATAATAATCTTAAGAACCCTAGCTCAATTAATCAATAAAAAGAACCTTGTACCGTCAGTCCGTCAAAGCCCACAAAAACACTATAAGATTGCGCTTTTTGGGATATCTTTTTGCTTTTAGAAGGTGATTTTCGGAAATGAAATGGCTGGAGAATGGAGATGGTTTCCTCCAGAGTTTACAAATTTCATTTACACCCCTAGTCTTTAGTCTAATGTGCACATGCAGCCTAACTATTGGCTAAGAATTTAAGGAAGCTATTATTCAAAATTAAATTTCCCTTTTAATTTCTTTATACATTGAATTAATAATATAATAATAATTTTTAATAATAATAATAATTAAAATTAATAATAATTAATAATAATAATAATTAATAATAATAATAATAATAATAATAATAATAATAATAATAATAATAATAATTAATAATAATAATAATAATAATAATAATCATTTATATACAAAACCTTATCAATGTTGGGGTGTCACATAAGGAAAACCTTATCAATGTTGGGTGTCACATAAGGAAGATATATAGACGTACTAAAGAAAACATATCTTTTGCTTTCATTTTGAAAATCAACCAAAATCATTGTTTAATATAATTTTTTTTTAAAAACAATATACGAGTATCGTATATTGTGGCATTTTTTTGTTACTACATATTTATAACCTTCTATTATTATAAAAATAAAAATAAAAAACATAGATCAAAGAAGCATCGTTTTAGGCTTAAAGTCAACTTTCATCTACTACATTGTCAATTGTCTTTAGTCATGTGTCATAAGGAATGCCTCATACGCAGGGTCGGCCCAACAGGTTATTTGGGTCAGGCCGCCGTTTAAGGCCCCCAAAATATCTAGGTCCCCAAATTTTATTTAGTTTTGGGCTTTCTATTAGCTTTTTGTTAAAATAGGTCATAGGGCACTTTTCTTTGTATGTGTAGTGTATTAGAAACAACCGTCTATACATGCCTTCAGCCCTTCATCCTTTGTCTCTCTCACATTAACACAATAACACGCATACACAGACTTATACATACATGCTAAAGAGTTGTCTGATTTTTCATAATTCCTATACATATAGTTATATACATACATATAGAAAAGAACCAGAGACGTGTTGGATGATTGCATGCTAGGACTTTGGGCTTGACCATTTATGGATCCGCGATTCATATTGCTCCCACTTGACGGGATTTGCTTAGGATCATCATCTAGCTTTTTGTTGTATTTTGTATACATTTGATGGTTGTAATTGCTCCTTATGCTTTTGTTGTATCCGATACTTGTTACATTTGAATGTATGAATGGGTTGCCCAATCCTTTTTGCATTTAGTTGTTACTCTACATAATTTTCATGACACGCTGTTCTTTTCTAATAATCCTATGATTCGGCCTTGTTGGGGTGTTACAGTTTCCCTTTCTTTTGAAGAGTGTCTCGCATCACATATATACAATGAGCTTCGACACATAAGTCAAAATCCATTTATTTTCCAATCCCACAAAGTTGAATTGGTACAAACAATTTAATCAAACTGTTTTACATCCAAATCATTGTTATTATTTCAAACAAGAGTTTTTGAAACCTAGCTATAAGTTTAATTAACAAAACGTGTTAGAGTATGCATGCGTATCAAACATCCCCTTCTTGATCAAGATTAATTTGTTTTATACAAAGTAACATGCATCCATTACTACATCTAACCACATGTTGCCCTCATAGTACCCACATGGATAGAAAGAGTGGATCATCATGATAACCCCATGGTCAAAGTGAAAAACAAGGCTCTAACAAACGTTTAATTTGATTACACATTAAATGAAGGCTTCCAACCAACTCCACTTAGGTGGGTTGGCCACGAGTTTCTTTTAAATCCACTATGTGGGCCCCGGAGGTGAGTTTTTCCTAAGGTCTCGGGTTCGAGTCTTGGGTTTCCCATCTCAAGGTATTTTCCATGAGGAGTGGGTTGGAGGTCCAGCAAATCGCTGGTTAAAATTGCCTACAGCACGTCTGAATCAAAACTAACTTTACAAAAAAAAAAATGAAGGCTTCCATTACAACGGGATAATAATCCAACGGTAAAAAAGTCTCTTTGTAAGAGCTTGGATTTGGGAAACCAAATTCAAGTCTGAGTGGACAAAGGTTTTTCTTAATATTTTGTCGTCTCCTTTAGACAATTAAATAGCCAATTTAAAGTTCATTCAACGTTCATTTCAGCTCAATTTAAAGTTACTTTATTTTATAGATTTGTTAATATCTTGTAAACTGTTCCATCACCCGTGACCTAAATTCTTGAGTTTGCCACAGACAAAAAGTATCGTTCGATCTTGCGAGATTGGTAACACACATTGCTAATTCCCGGTTACACTATATCATATCTAAGGATATATATATGTGCGCACGGACTCACCCACCTATGAGTCTATCTATGATGATATATTTACGCATATTTGTCGCTTGCCCGGTCCTTTGTTTATATATATACAACAATAGTTAGCCATCTACAATAAATATACAAATTTTATTGTACAGTATACAACCGTATAATGCAGATATTGTTGTAGATGGCTAAATATTGTTGTAACAATATCATTCCCCATGACTTAACTATGTTCAATATTAACCGATGATTACACTACACAAATCAAATTTCACGAGATTACCCACCTAATTAATTCCTGATAAATGGCCACATTTCACGAAAATTAATAATATTCCCTTAATTATACCAGCTGTGATTCATTCATTCATAAGAATAAATCAAGATTCGAAAAACCAAAGATCCTAAAATAACGTCCTAAAGATATATATATACAAGTATCAGACAGATTCCATATCAAACATATTACTTCAAAACCCTAAAAACATTCACTAGCTATATTCCTCCCATAACCATGGAGAACACCGAGGCTGCAAAACCAACCACCACTGACTCCGATGATGACGAGTCACCAATCGAGGAAGTGCGGCTAACCGTGTCCACCACGGACGATCCATCGATGCCGGTATGGACTTTCCGGATGTGGTTCCTCGGTATCCTCTCTTGTGTTATCTTATCTTTTCTCAACACATTCTTCAGCTACCGAACCGAGCCTCTTGTGATCTCCATGATCTCAGTTCAAGTTGCCACTCTACCCATCGGGCGGTTCATGGCCGCGGTTCTTCCCACGAAAATATATCGTGTTTTAGGGTTTGAGTTTTCGCTCAATCCGGGGCCGTTTAACATGAAAGAACACGTTCTGATTTCGATATTTGCGAATGCTGGATCCGCTTTTGGAGGTGGATCCGCATACGCTGTTGGGATTGTTAGTATCATTAAGGCTTTTTATCATCGAAAAATATCCTTCATTGCTGGTTGGATACTTGTTATCACTACGCAGGTTCGTTAATTAAATATATACTCATATAGGAGTATTTTTTATTTTAAACCATAGTTATTATTATTATTGTTTTTATAATATATGGTAATTAGTAATCCTATTTATATATTATTATCATTTGTTTCATACAAGTTTGGGGAAAACTTAGGTAAAGGTGGCAGTATCTAAGATAGGTAAAACATGGGGGGATTATGTAAAATTCAGGGGGATTTAATTTGTAACTTTTTTTAACATGACAGTACCTAAGATAGGTAAAGCGGCGCACACTACAACAAATTTGTTGTTTGTACGCACATTTTCTACGCACTCTTTAAAGATGCGTAAAATTTTGTTAAGTTGTTCGCACTTAAAAATGTGTACAAATAGTCTACATTAAAAAGTGCGAAGAAAGTTACAACTTTCACAATTAAAAGTGTGAAGAAAAATGTTTACACACTAATAAGTGTGTACAATATTAGATTTGTACACACTTTTAAATGTATAAATCATTTTCTTCGCGAGTAATTTCTACGCACTGAAAAATCATTTCTTCGCGGGTTATCTTTACGCAAGTGCGTAGAAATCACTCGCGAAGAAATGATCTTCACACTTATAAGTGCATAAAATATAAAATTTGTACACACTTATTAGTGTGAACATTTTTTCTTCACACTTTTAAATGTGAAACTTGTAGCTTTTTTCGCACTTTTTAATTTGTACTCATTTTTAAGTGCGAACGATTCAACAAAATTATACGCACTTTTCGAAATTGTGCAGAATAAAGTGTGTAGAATTGAGTAATTTGTTGTAGTGGCAGTACGGATCATTTTCCCTACAAGTATATATATAACTTCTGATATCTATGAAATAAATTAAATACAATAATTCGTCATGAGTTTGTAGCATTGTTTGCATCAACAATCTTTTAATCATCAACTATTTTAAAATTAAATTCAAATTTTTTCTAAGTTTAATTTAAAGATCGAGATATATATATAACTTGTACGTATATATAGTATTATCCACGCATGTTAAGTTTTTGGTTTAGTCTTTAATTTTTGGTAAAATTAATGCATACTAGCTTTTTCTCTTTAATTTAAAAGATTTCCACATTGTATATCCATAAAAAATGGAGTACCCAACTTTTTTATTTGTAATTTACTCCGTAACATTTAATTTGATATATCCGGCCCTAAAGTAAATTTGTTATTACTCGTAACATTTAACATACGTTGATGCATGGGCCGCTAGCTAGAATGTTGAACTACTGGGGTAATTAAAAGGAATGCAGAACTAGAAAGAAAATGATATCAAAATTATCTTTAATTATAATCAAATATTAATGCAATTTATATATGTAAAGAGGAACAAGTCTTTAATTTACATGACTACAATACAAAAAATTATAAGGTAATTATCTATCTATACATTTTTATCATATATCCACTATGTTTGTGAGAAAGTAGGTTCCTATTTTGTCACTACAACAATAATATATATTACTGTCAGGGTTAAAGTAAATAAAGTTCAAAAAAAATTACTGTAAAATATTGACATGTAAAATTTAACGATAGTTAGCTGCAGGTACTAGGATACGGTTGGGCAGGTGTATTGAGAAAATATGTTGTGGACCCTGCTGAAATGTGGTGGCCCGCCTCTCTTGTTCAAGTCTCTCTTTTCAGGTTCATTATTCTGTTACTAACTTATTATATGAAGGGATCGGATTAATGAATCATAATAATATTTGAAGTTACAAGTCATATGAAAAAGGTATTGCGATCTTGTTAGTTTCAATGTGGCTGAAATTTGAGAAATACTACTACATCAGAGATCAAAACCATATATAGAGAAAGATAATACTCCGTATAAGATTAATTAAGCAACAAATAAATTCGAAAAACTTACTAATAAAATATGCCACTAGCTACTTAGTTATGCAAATTAATTATTGAACTTTTGCAATTGCTTGTAGCTAGGTTCATTTTTATTAAACCTAAACTTGATCATAGATTATTTTTCTTTCTGCAGGGCGCTTCACGAGACTGATGCATCGTCACGAATGACGAGAGCAAAGTTCTTTGTAATCGCTCTCGTTTGTAGTTTCTCATGGTACGTCTTCCCCGGCTACCTGTTCCTGTCACTCACTAGCTTCTCAATCCTCTGTCTAGTGTTCCCAAAATCTATAACAGCCCAACAAATTGGTTCAGGCATGAAAGGACTCGGGTTTCTATCATTCACCGCAGATTGGTCAGTGATAGCATCGTATTTGGGAAGCCCACTCGTCACACCAATTTTCGCTACTATAAATGTTTACATTGGCTTCGTAATCATGATGTACATTTTAATCCCTAGCGCTTATTGGGGATTTAATATGTATAGTGCCAAAACATACCCAATTTTCTCGTCGCATCTATTTGATCATCGAGGACAAGTTTACAATGTGTCCGCAATTGTCAACAAAGATTTTGAGATAGATATGCCCAAGTACCAGGAACTAGGCCAGCTACATATGAGCATGTTTTTCGCTGTCACTTATGGTATTGGTTTTGCAGCTGTTATCTCTACCCTTACGCACGTTGCCTTGTTTAATGGGAGGTATTACTTCATTCTACGCTTTTACAGTTTGCGATTATATAATTTATACTAGCAGCAGTGACAAAATGGGCGGGTCGGATAACTAAGTTACATTTCACCAGATACAGAGCTCAGTTTTGGACAAATTTTTTATTGTACATAATTTCTCTACCTATAATGTATCTTTAACAAACAGCTACGATCGAGCATATTATTAGAATGACTATATAACATTATTGAAATCATTCTTCTAATATCGATCAATTAGACATAATAATTTAATTGACCCATTTTATACTAGTTTGGTTGAAATTGTTGCCTCTAGATATTGTGAAAACAATGTTGTATATCTTTGATTGTGTCCAGAGAAATAATGAGCCAATATCGAGCTTCGAAAAATGCAAAGAAGATAGATGTTCATACAAAGCTCATGAAGAAATACAAAGACATACCCGAATGGTGGTTTTATTTGCTTGTTAGTGCTTCATTTCTTCTGTCGCTTGTGCTTTGTGTTTTCATGAGAGATGAAGTCCAAATGCCATGGTGGGGACTCGTCGCAGCTTGTATTCTTGCATCCGCTTTTACTCTTCCAATTAGCGTGATAACTGCTACTACGAATCAGGTATACGCTTAACCTGATGAAAAACTATAAATTACCCGTTAGTTAATTGTCTTTTTTGGACGCGCATCAAAAGTTGTGATCTTTTTGTCATCAGACCCCAGGGCTAAATATCATTACAGAGTACTTGATGGGACTAGTATATGCGGGAAGGCCCATAGCTAATGTTACTTTCAAAACATATGGCTATATCAGTATGGCTCAAGCCGTCTCATTCCTTAACGACTTCAAGCTAGGCCATTACATGAAGATCCCACCTCGTTCTATGTTTCTGGTTCAGGTAACTATTCAATCTTCCTTCCTTTTACAAACTACTACTCCTACCATAGTGTGACAACGGGTCTTCCACTGACCCGATGTCTAAATCTTTGTCATTTTTGATAAATCACTACTGTAACACAAGAAGTAAAATTGTAAAGGTAAATAACATTTCTATGTTTTTTTTTTTTTGTGGACAGTTCATTGGAACCGTTATCGCAGGGACAATAAACATCTCTGTTGCATGGTGGCTACTAACAACCATCGACAACATATGTCAAGATCACCTACTTCCTCACGGTAGTCCATGGACTTGTCCTGGGGATCGTGTATTCTATGACGCATCTGTCATATGGGGACTTGTAGGGCCCAAAAGAATATTTGGTTCTCTTGGACCTTACGGCGCCCTAAATTGGTTCTTTTTGGGTGGTTTTCTTGGACCCGTCTTTATATACTTATTACATAAAGCGTTCCCAAGCCAAAAATGGATCAAACTGATCAACTTGCCAGTAATTTTTGGGGCTTGTGCGGTGATGCCTCCAGCGACGCCAATAAATTTCAATAGCTGGGTTTTTGTTGGCATAGTTTTCAACTTCTTTGTACTCAAGTATCGAAAGAAATGGTGGCAAAAGTATAACTATGTTCTTTCTGCTGCACTTGATGCTGGTTTGGCTTTCATGGGGATACTTCTATACTTCTGCCTCTCCATGTCTGGTATCGGAATTTCTTGGTGGGGTACAGCCGGCGAGCATTGTCCTTTGGCTACTTGTCCAACCGCCAAAGGCGTCCTCATCGAAGGGTGCCCGATAACATGAAATTTATTTGATGGTAGTTTTTATTTTAGAAATATTAGTTCTGGATTACAATTAAATTATGAAGGTAAGTTCTTGTTTTATTTTTATTTTTCTTGAACAAAAACTCCTGCAAGCAATTAATTCGTGTTAATATTAGTAGTATCTTTTACTTTTTTGTAAGATAGATAGATAGATAGATAGATGCATATGTCCTTTTTTTGCTTAAGATAAATCATTTGATTAAAATGTATTTTTGCAAATGTAAAAACCAATCACTACCAGATAGCTATAATGATACAAAAACATAATGGTAGATAAGCTAAACCCTCCTCTGATCAGAATCAAAAATGCAAAAACCACAAGAACCAAAATAATCAATTCCCTTAAAATAATATATATTCGTTTCAACAAAAATCTGTACGTCTCGATTATAAGTGGAAAAAAAATGATAATAAATCAGTTTTCATGTTTAATACGGAGTGATTAAAAGAAAGCCATCCATTATTTAAATGGTATGTCTTGATTATAAGTGTGAATATATATGTACACATGTCACTGTTTGTATGTATATGCATATATGTGTACAGCCAAAGTTAATGAAAAAAAGATTGGAAAAGAATTTACCAGGATGTTGATGAGGATGATTGATTTTTGAAAGAAAAAAACCCGTTGAAATCAAAGATCAAATTTCTAAGGGGCTCCCCAATGGACTCGTCCATGGGTTCGTTCGGGTACATCGGACGAGTCCACACCGTTGGGTGGGACTCGTCCATGTCTCGTTCGAGGGACTCGTCCGGTCCATTCGTTCCTTCGGGGACGAGTGTTTCTCCAATTTTTATTTATTTTTTTTTTTGAATGCAACGGATAGTTTTGAAGGAAGAAGACAAAACTTTTGAACTTTCAAAAGTTGGCAAAACAGGTCCCTCTAACGGCCTGTTTGACCACCTGCAGTACAAAAAAGTTTACACTTTTAGTCCTTTAACGGCTAGTTTTTGAAAAAGCCTATATATACAACTTCATAAGCACTAGAACACACCACACTTTCATTATTCAGATACATTAACACATACAAATCCATTTTAAGCACAAATCATGTCGAATTTCAACAACCAAAAAGCCGACGACTTCTGGAACAACGCCGTGAACGAATTTAATCAATCGTACACTAACAACCCATTACAAATACCGTTCATCCCACAACCAAATGACCCCCGTTATCCTCAATTCATGGCAGCTTATTATGCTTCACTTGCCGCTACACAACCCCCTAGTTTCTACCATGGGGGGTCATCGTCAGCAGCATGTTTTCAACAACCTGATCAACACTCCGCTCCCACACCCGAATCTGTTCCCACCCCCCAATCCATTCCTGAAACACAACCAAAGAAGGGCCGGGTCAAAAGCATGGCCAAACGCACCAAGAAAAGCAAACAACCAAAAGAACCTGCTGCAAACTCGTCACATTGGAGCGAGCTTGAAATGAAAGTTCTCACTGAGTGTTGGATCGATGCTACAGAAGATCCAATAGTTGGCAAAGACCAATCGCTTGATTGTTTTTGGGGGAAAATCAGAGAGAAGTATAATGCAAGATTCCCCAACAACCCAAGAAATCACAATCAGATTAGTGGCAAGTGGAGAAAAATCAAAACAAATGTAAACAAGTTCAATGCAATCTGGAAAGGCTATGATGATCATCGATCTAGTGGTGAGAACGATGCCCAAGTCATGGAGGAAGCGCGTTCAGAGTACTTTAGTCAAACCAAAACTCAGTTTACCATGTACGAGTGTTGGTTGCTTGTGAAAGATAAGCCAAAGTTCTTCGCTCCATCCGGTCATGATGTTATGGGGCGAAGCATGCATAAAAGGAAAAACATTCTTAATGTGGTTGACAGTGACGAGGAGGAGGAGGAGGAGACCCAATTCGAGCCGGTGGATCTTGGTGATAATGACCTCTTCGGTGGGGATAAGTATACGCGCCCCCCTACTAGGTCAAAGGCATCACGAACATCTGCTTCTTCCGATGCGGGGTCTGCTCGTTCTTCAGCTTCCGACCTAGCCGCCCGACTCGACCGACTTGGGTGTAAAAAAGAGGCGGTGTTGGATGAACAACAACAATCTTTGGCTGCCATTCGTGAGGAAGAAAGGAAGCGCACCATGTATTCGGCTCTTTCGTTCATGGGCCAAACAGAGTGATGACGAGGAAAAGAGGTACATCAAGGAAGCCAAGAAGAAACTCATGGCGGAGTACAAAGACTTCCTATTCGGTCCCAATTAGTTTAAGTTTAGTTTAAAAAAATAAAAATGTCGTGTTTTTTTTTTTTGGTTTTTTTTCTTCCATTTTTAGGTTGTGTGCTTTATTTTATTGTACTTTGTTTTTTTTATTTTTATGTTCGAAATGTATTTTATTATTAATTTTAATGAAGTTGGGTGTTTTATTAATAGTTTGTGTTAATGGGCTTAAAATGTATTTTATTTATAGTTTAGAGGGTTAAAAGTGTAAAGTTTATTTATAGTTTAGATAAATGGGTAAAATTAAACTAGTCTTTGAGGGATGAGTCCATTGGGTGCATTTTGGGGGGATTAGTCCTTGGAGCTTTTTTTGCTGATGTGGCGCTGACAGGGACTAGTCTTAGGGGGATGAGTGGTCACCATTGGGGAGCCTCTAAGAGCAACTTGTGCTGATAATGTGTTATAAACTTTGATCTTGAATCAACTATAACAATCACAATAGTCAATAATATAGATATAGATTGTTTAAACGTATTTCGTCGTCTAATTACTAGGGGGTGAACTTGCTAGAGGAGGGTCAGAAGAAGGTTGATTATGTTTATTGGCGGTTCCCAATTGGTGATGGATGTTACTCCACGCCACTAAAATAATCAGAGCAAAGTGTGTAAATGTGTGAGAACATGATCCTCAAATGAATGATTGAGAGGAGTATTTATAGAGGCTGAGGAGACAAGATCTGAGTACTTGTCTCCTATGACGTTTTAGTACGATTTGGAGCCCGTTGGGAGCGTACCTTCCTCAACGGTGATTGGTTTAGCATTACGTCATCTTGTCCTGTTGGTCGGCCACGTGCTATTCACATGACATTCTATTCGTTCTATTATGTTGGATCCGGATCATGCGATTATTTCTATTCGGGAGCTACGCTGCTCTATATGTGATCGTTTCTATTCGGGAGCCACACTGCTTTATGTTGTTTTGGTCGAGTCATAGTGCTAACTAGGATGGTGCACTATCAAGCCCCCCAGCTTAGCATTGTAGTATCTAGAGTGCTAAGTTAAAAAAGAGGGTAACTAAAGATATACTCTTTTGGGAGCATGTTTCGGTACGCTCCTTCATTTGGTTTGAATTTACATTGGGTCCGGGTAGCGATCTGGAGTGTTCATCATACCTTACCCTTCCCCCTTTTTTTTAAAGAAAAATAACAAAAACGAAAGCTAATCCAAAATATTCTAAACGTTTTTTTTTTGTTTTTTTATTTTTAGCTAATAAAATAAATACAAATTCATACTTGTTATTTAGTTGTTATTTTATTTATTTTTGGAAAGCATCGTGTTTCGATCCGAGTTTCTTGAAAGGTATCCTGCTTAATTCGTGAAATATCTCATTAAGAAGAGACACTATAAAAAGGGGAGGGGCTTTCATTTTATCTCTTTTATTTTTTACTTTCACCTCTCTTTCTCCCAAAAACCCTTTATTTCCCAAGGTTAACGTCATCCCAACCGATCCACCTCGACCGGAGCATACGCTCCCGATCCGGAGCCTAAACCTCTGATCCGGTATCTTCTTTTTGGCCTCCTTAGTTTCTGTTACTGTTCCGTAGCTTTCCTATAGCTGCGGTGTTTCTGCAGCCGATCCGGAACCTTCCTGGGCCTCCGGTTTATTAGCAGCCGAACCGGAGCCTTCTTGGGCCTCCGGTTTATTAGCAACCGATCCAACCGTATCCGGAGCCTACACTCTCAAATCCGGAGCGACATCGCCGATCCCGGTGCCTTCTTTTGGTTCTCGGGGTTCTCATCGCCGATCCAGAGCTTCTCTTAATTTTCCGGAACATAGGTCACTTAATCCGGAACCTACTTTAAATCCGGAGCATACACCACCGATTCGGGAGCATATACCGCCGAAACCGGAGCGTAGGTCATCGATCCATATCATCTTTTTTCAGGTTTGTCTCACCATTTCACCTTATCTTTAAAAACGATTTGAAAAGGCAAACGTGTAGCTTGAGCCTTGACGAGTTAGGGTCCTTTTTGTCGACACATAGGTTTCCACCCGGGCTGGGATACATGCTTCCGAAGCCATACCATATAGCTACTAGGGCTCCCAAAGGAAAAGTTACTCTTTATTGTGTTGCTTTCGAGAAGGGTAACATGCGGCTTCCTTTCACCGATTTTTATTGTGGCGTCCTTAACCATTTCCAAGTTCATGTTACTCAAGTGAATCCCTATGGTAACATTAGGGTGACTATGTTTGAGCTTTGTTGTCGAGCTCATGGTAGGGAGCCTACTCTTACTTTGTTTAGGAGGTTCTTTAGGTTAGCTAAAGCTGGGAGTTGGTACACTTTTGAGAAGCGTCCCGAAGATGAGGTGGGTGAGTGTGTAACCGGGGTGCCGACTTCCATTAAAGACTGGAAGTCTCGGTTCTTTTATGTCGACGAGTCCGTGATACCTTCTGATTATCCTTTCGCTCGGACCTTACGAAAAAAATCCAAAGGAAATATGTCTTTTGAGCTTCCGGATAGCGGGTTTGACATGTCTTTAGTTGTCAAGATGACTAAGCATCCATTGTGCTATCGTGTACTTCCGGAGCCTATCCTTTATCTTGTCGGCTTATCCAAGCTATGGTCCCATCATCCTGCTGTTCCCATAATAGCCGTTGGAGGGCGGGGTATGGCTCCGGATTACTTTTCACTGGATTTTTATTCACTTTACTGTTGTTTTCATTATTCTTCATTATTTTGTTCTTATTACTTATTCGTACACACATATATTTGCTAACTTTAACTTTATTTTTGTAGCGATGGGTCTTAGAGGATATCTTAAAGATGGTTATAAGAAAGGTTCCTTTACTCCCAATCCTCCCAACACTGAAGTTGTTCCTTTAGAGGATTTCACCGACGAGATAGCTATTGCACCTGAGGGAGGTGATTTTGTGGGAGGGGATTCGGATCCACCTTCCGATAATGAAGTTGCAGCCTCTCTTCCTGCTTCGGGTGTTGACACTGGTGTTCCTTTTGGTACGGTGGTCGCCCCAAAGAAGAAAAGGAAGCTTACTCGTGATGCTCCCTCTGGCTCACAGGTTCCGTCGATCCATGATGAGGGTACTAGCTCTACTGCTCCTAAGCATACCCATCCTAATCCACCTAAACGCGGCATTATACTTGTAGATGGTGGTAAGCCGTTGCCTGTCTTAAGCGGGCCTGGTAGGGGTAAAGGGCGTAAAGCTTTGGAAGAGTTAAGTTCGGAAGCAAGGGTGGAGGATAGGGAAGAAAAGGGAGATGAGGGAGGTGAGGGTCCTCCTTTAGATGTTTTCGAGGGTACATTTATTCCTCTGTTTGCTAAGGTTACACACATGAGTACCCTTGAGGACAGTGAAGAACGCATTGACTATGTCCGAAACATCACGGTGCCTCATCGAGTGCAGAAGACTGAGAAGATGCATAAAGATGATTTTGTAGATTTTGCTAATGGAGCTGGGATTGATATCCTTACCGCGTTGGTATATTGCTCTCTTCCTTTACTTTCTCCTTTTCTTTTTTTGTTATTATATATTCATGTTCGTTTATGTATGCTCCCTTATTATTAACTTGTTATAATTGTGATATCTTATAGTCAGGGTATATGACACGTCTCTCTCTTTCTGATGATGAGCGATACAAGCTCAAGAAGCAGAATGCCAAGTTGAAAGATAAAGTGAAATTGTTGGAAGGTTCTGAAGAACATGCTCGTCGGCATGCTGATCTTAAGGCTCTCCATGAGGAGCTTGATTTGAAGGATCGAGAGACAAAGGACTTGCGGGAGCACCTGGAAAAAGTCCGAACTGAAAAGGATTTGTGGAAGACTAGGTATGATGAAGCTAAACAACAATCTGAGGGTTTTGCTACGGATCTCCTGAATCAAGAGCATAAGATAACCAAGCTTCAAGAAAGTAGAGCTAAACGTGCCAAAGAAGCTGCAGCGGCTGCTTCCGAAAGGAAGCTACTTGTGGAAAATTTGCCTTTGTTGTTTAAGAAGTTCTTGAAAAGTGATGAATTTAGCCAGGAGCTCACCGTAGTGCAATCTCATGCTATGAATGCGGGTGGTCATAGGGCTCTTCACAACCTTCCTCGCCATCTTCTGAAAGTTGACCCTGCTACATTGGATGGGTACGACCCGACTGCTATTGAGAGTCTCTATGTTGCTGCCTCCAATATGAAGGATGTGGAGTTCCCATACGTTACCACATCGGCTTCCAGCTCTGAGCTTACTACTGATGAGATCCTTTCCATCAACCCAGAGGTGATTTCAGAAGAGGAGTGATTGCTGCTACTTATCTTTAGTATTATGTTTCGGCCCTGCGTGGCTTTGTTGGTGCCTTTGTTGGCGACGTTTGAACACTTTTACTTTCTTTTGTTCCGTATGTGTACCCGGATATTGCTATGGTTGTGATGTATTATGGATGCTTAGCTTTGCTTTCCTTTATCATTTTATGCATGCTACTTATTAGTTACTTGCCATGCTTCATGAATGTGCTACTTATTTTACTAGCATACGATTTCTTATTGTAAAGTATGGGAGCATGATATTGGCTCTTATCTTGAAGTTCTACTAGCATGTGATGGAGCATGCTATTTGGTTTTGATAGAATTCTCATCGATATGTGATGGAACATGTTTCTTGATTTTTCTTTGAAAATTGTTAGAATGTGACAGAGTATGCTATTTAGTTTTAAAAAAGGAGCATGTGATGGAGCATGCTTATGTGATATTGATAAAGGAGCATGTGATGGAACATGCTTATGTACTATTGATAAATGAGCATGTGATGGAACATGCTTATGTACTATTGATAAAAGAGCATGTGTTAGAACATGCTTATGTAATATTGATAAGGGAACATGTGATAGAACATGCTTATGTAGTACTGAACTACTGTTGCTCACTCTATCATAGGTGTCATCCATGTTGGTCCCTCTTCTTCTATAGCATTCACTTCTGGTTCTTCTTCAATTGGATTTTTTTCCAATACTTCTACCAGGACTTCTTTTGTTAAGTGAGCAAAGGAGGTGGATGCTAGCTTACTTAAGGCATCTGCTATTTTGTTTTTGTTTCGGCTAATGTTCGATATTTGGAATGATCGAAACTTCTCTTTTATCTCTTTGACTTTTTCTAGATATTCTTTCATTAACGGCTCTTTTGCTTCATATGCTCCATTTACTTGGAAGGCTACAATTTGGAAGTCTACATGAGCATGGACGTGCTTCACGCCCATT
The DNA here is from genome assembly GCA_034093135.1 of Erigeron breviscapus. NCBI lineage: Eukaryota > Viridiplantae > Streptophyta > Magnoliopsida > Asterales > Asteraceae > Erigeron > Erigeron breviscapus. The sequence continues at coordinate 53,670,308 of CM067168.1, read as the reverse complement.
GCTTTTGCTATTCGAAGACCTGCCAGTAATGCTTCGTATTCTGCCGCATTGTTTGAGGCTTTGAAATTGAATCTTAAAGCATAAGTAAATTCTTTTCCTTCTGGACTGGTCAGGATAAGTTCGGCTTCGGATCCATCTGCACTTGAAGCTCCATCCGTGAAAAGCTTCCATATAGGATCCTCGGAGCTCGATTCTGCATCTTCCGGGAATGTTGCTTCAGGTTCTTTTCGCTTCTTCTTGGGATCTCTAACTGGTGTTTCGGCTATAAAATCTGCTAATACTTGTCCTTTAATGGAACTTCTTGGCCGGAACTCAATTTCATGCTCCCCCAATTCTATGGCCCATTTTGCTAGCCTTCCCGAAGCTTCCGGCCTTGCCAACACTTGCTTGATGGGCTTATTTGTTAACACTTGGATGGTATGAGCTTGAAAATACCTTCTTAACCTTCTTGCCGCATGTATGAGTGCCAATGCTAGTTTCTCTATCTCTGAGTATCTAGTCTCGGGTCCTTGGAGCACCCTACTTACATAATATACTGGCATCTAGTTGTCTCTCACATTTGCCATCAACACTGCACTTACAACTTCTTCCGATGTTGCTAGATACATCTAGAGCACCTCTCCCTTCCCTGGAGCCACCATGGTTGGGAGGTGGTCCAAATATTCTTTAAGTTCCACAAAAGCCTTTTCTGCTTCAGATGTCCAATGGAAGCTTTGCTTATCTGTGCATCCTTTTAGAGTTTTGAAGAAAGGGAGGGACCGATCCGCTGACTTTGATAAGAAGCGGTGAAGTGCTGCCAGCTTCCCGTTCAGACTTTGCACTTCCTTCAATGTTCTTGGGGATTTCATATTTTTAATTTCCTTCACCTTCTCTGGGTCTGGGCGTATACCCTGCTTTGTTATTACATGACCCAAGAACTGCCCTTCTTCCATGCCGAAATGACACTTATTCTGGTTAAGCTTCATTCCTATGGACCTTAATGTTTCAAAAGTTTCTTGAATGTCCCATAACATATCTTCCTCTGCTCTACTTTTTATGACCATGTCGTCCATGTATGCTTCTAGGTTCCTGCCTATTTGGCCACTAAAAGCTTTGCCAATAAGCCTTTGATACGTTGCTCCAGCATTCTTGAGACCGAATGGCATCTTCCTAAAGCAATATATCCCTTCCCCGGTATAGAACGCTGTTTTTTCCTCATCATCTTTATGCATTTGAATCTGGTGGTATCCCTTATACGCATCCAGAAAACACTTCAATTTGAAACCCATCAAAGACTCGACCTTCCAGTCTATTTCAGGTAATGAGTAACAATCTTTCGGGTGGGCTTTGTTTATATCAGTGAAGTCCACACACATTCTCCAACCTCCATCATGTTTCTTTACCATTACTGGGTTTGCTACCCAGCTTTGGTATTTAACCTCCCGAAGTATGCCTGTTTTAACTAGATCCGACACTTGTTCTTATGTTGCTCGTGCCAGGTCCGGATCTAGGCTCCTTCTTTTCTGTTTGATGGGTAAAACGTGTGGGCGAACATTTAACCTATGTTGCGTATCGAACACTTCATCTCCAAACTTAAGTTGCCTTGGTACCTCTGTCATATCTGAAGGAGCCCATGCAAATACGTCTTTATTCAATCGGAGCATGTCTTTAAGCTGCTTCTTGACCTCTGTTGGTAACTGCTTCCCTATGGATATGGACTGATCTGGGTACTGGGGATTAATAAATATCTTTTCTGCTTCGTTATTTAGCTCCAGCTTCTTTGGTTCTGGTGCTTCATTTGTTGGGGCTTCTACTTGCGCGCAATGGTGAGGCTTCCTATATTCGGAAGGTACACATCCGACTCCATTTCTTGTCGGGAGCATGGCTAAAGCGTGAAGTGGGGAAGGTATTATTCCCATTCGACGCATGGCCGTTAGGCCCAATATCACATTGTAAGGAGATTCCGCTCTGATGATTATGAACGTTAGTTCCTCCATTTTTGTTCTTGGATGCTCCCCAATTATCACTTTAAGATTTATTTCTCCCAAAGGCCAAGACTTCTCTCCAGAGAATCCTACTAATGCATTTCCCGAATCTCTTCTCCGCATCCGTAGGGCGGCTCTTAACTTTAAGAAACAGTGTTCATACATTATTTCGCAACCGCTTCCAGTATCTAGATGGACTCTATTCACCGGATGGTTCCCTATAACTGCTTTTATCAGGATTGGTCCTTCTGCTCCTTCATCTGGAGGTAGCATCGGGAAGGTTATAGCTGTTTGCTCCCACCTTTGCCTTTCTCTTTCTGTGACATGTCTTTCCCGTGCATATTCCACCATCATGATGGGTTTATCCAGGGGTTCCTGCTTTGGTCCCATAGGTTCGGCAACATTCTGTCTCCTTTGATCATTCTTTGGACGCTGCTCTTTCAGCCCCTTTATTAAGTTGCTTAATCTCCCGGTCTTCATTGCTTCCTCCATCTTTATTTTCAGTATGCGACAATCGTTTGTATCGTGCCCATGGTCATTGTGGAATTCACAAAATTTTGTGAGGTCCTTCGCCTTTCCTTTACTGCGGTCTCTTGGTGGTGACCTTTCTGTTGCCAAAACATCTCTTTGGGGTCTCGGAGGAGGGAATAACGTTCCCCTATTCGATGGGGGTCCTCTGGAAAGCGGCGGGTAAGGAGAGTGTTTGTGCCCATCTACTCTTTCATTTCTGATACCCTCCCCCTTCTGCTGCTGGATCCTGGACCTCCTCCCCATGGTGGTCTCCCATCCGGAGCGTGTGCACCATGGACTTCTCCAGCTGTTTCTTTCACCGTAAGGAACGTGTATGTTTTGTCCATGAGACTTGTATATGATCCTGGAAGGTCCTGTGACAAAAATTCCACCAAGGGGCGATACCGGAGGCCGTGAACGAAACCGGAGATTTTTTGGTCTTCATTCAATCCTTTGATAAGGGATGTTTCTTCTGTGTACCTTGTGATGAATTGACGTATGCTTTCATTATCTTTTCTCTTAATGTTATGTGCTTCCAGATGGATCTTCTTATACTTTCTCTGCTGACTGAAAAAGGACCTGAACTTTGTCTTAAGGTCTTCAAAGTTCATTATGCTTCCCATGGGCAAACCATCTAACCATGCTCGGGCAGTGTCTTTCAAGGTAAGTGCGAACATATGGCATGCTACCGGAACTGTCCACCTCTCCATCCGAATTATGGCATTAAAGTGCTTCAAATGGTTATCTGGATCATCCTTTCCATCATACATTTCTGCTCCTTTCGGCAGACGGGCTCCCTGAGGTAAGGGGTATTCTTCGATCCATTGAGTGAAAGGACCTGGTTCCGTTTGCACCAACATATTCTTTTCGTTTGGAGCCCACTAAGTATTCATGGTTGGCATCGCCGTGTTATATTGGGGAACTACATGCTCCTGCCTTATCCCGGGTGTTTGCTAGTAGGGCGGGATGGTGTTTTGAGTACTTAGCCTTGGTTGCGGAGGTGACACTTGTGTGAAGTTCGGTGCTGGCGTGTTGTACTGCTGGGTGGGAGTAACAAACTGGGTGTTGCTTTGAGGTATTGGGTTGATATAGTGTGTGTTTGGTGTTGCCATGTAGGGTCCATACTGGTGGCCCTGTACCTGAGGTAGGGTAGCTTGCGCATATTGTACTTGTGGCATATTAGTATACCCGTGATAGATTGGGTTATACGTTTGCCCTGTTTGTTGAACATGCGCTGCTGCAAGAGGAGGTAGATGGTTTGGTTGCTCCGGTATTGCTGTGCATGTTCCGTTCCCTACTACGTGCGACATCGCTTCCAGAGTTGCATTAGTAGGTATGGACCTCTGCCGAGTTCTGGGTCCGGATTGGCATGCTGGTGGAGCTTCAGCTTCTATCTCTTCATCTACCTCTTCACTTTCACCATTAAAGTTCAACTGCGCTTGGACATCTCCCAAAGTAGCTCTTCTTAACACTTCTCTTAATAACGGTTCAATAGCCTCCAACTGCCTTTGCGATGGTCGGAGGGTGTTCCGGATTGATGGTGGAACTTCATTGTTTCCGGAACTGCTTCCGGAAGGGTTGCCGAACCCGGGGGTGGTCCCGGATTCTCTTCTGCTAACATTGTAGCCTCCGTCACAAGCTCTTCGGAGTAAAGTGCGGATGGCGTCACTTGTTTAAACGTATTTCGTCGTCTAATTACTTGGGGGTGAACTTGCTAGAGGAGGGTCAGAAGAAGATTGATTATGTTTATTGGCGGTTCCCTATTGGTGATGGATGTTACTCCACGCCACTAAAATAATCAGAGCAAAGTGTGTAAATGTGTGAGAACATGATCCTCAAATGAATGATTGAGAGGAGTATTTATAGAGGCTGAGGAGACAAGATCTGAGTACTTGTCTCCTATGACGTTTTAGTACGATTTGGAGCCCGTTGGGAGCGTACCTTCCTCAACAGTGATTGGTTTAGCATTACGTCATCTTGTCCTGTTGGTCGGCCACGTGCTATTCACATGACATTCTATTCGTTCTATTCTGTTGGATCCGGAGTTGGGTCCGGATCATGCGATTATTTCTATTCGGGAGCTACGCTGCTCTATATGTGATCGTTTCTATTCGGGAGCCACACTGCTTTATGTTGTTTTGGTCGAGTCATAGTGCTAACTAGGATGGTGTACTATCATAGATGAAGGAGAAAAAAGCGGCACACATAGAGAGGGAGACGGGATGTATTGTTGTGTATGGCAAAAATGTGTTGTGTAGGGAGCATCTCTCTGTAAAGTTGTGTATATTAGATACAATAGGGTTACCCTTTATATAGTGTACATAAAGTTTAGGGAATAAGCTAAGGGTATAATAGTAATTACATAATATATATTTGTATATAACATAGTCAGAAACAAGTATTGGACAAGATCTTAACCCTTAGATCTTAATAAAATTGATGCACGAAGATTCACGAAACAAAAGTTATATATTGATGCACGATGATTTTCATGATGGACGGTGATTTTCAGTGAAGAAAAACTTATTTTTTATTTGTTTTACTTTAATACTTGTACCTATAACCATATAATCATCAATGTTTCAACAAACCATCAATCAATGGTTTAATAAAGATAAATAGAAAAAGTTACATATCTCTATATACTTATTAAAAAAAATATCTCCATGTTGAAAATTACATGGGTGAAATATCTAAAATGTCAACCATTATCTATACTACGTAGTACGTAACACCCGTCATTTTAAAACCTGGATTTTCAAAAAAACTTTGCCATACGGCGTTTAAACGTAGCGGAAAAGGATCACTTAAAAACTGCTTCATCCGTAACGGATGGTACCTTTCATTAAAGTTTGGTGTTACTAATAGCATCATCGTAATAGTCAAAGTAAAATCCAAGTTATGGCATAAACATAAATGCCATCAACACTACAAGAGACATAAATCATAAATAAAGTAGCCGAACATATGGCTATGGGTAAGTCTAATCATAGGTAGACTAATGCTAATCTTCCTTCATTCTGCTACCCATCTCACGAGCTAAACCTTTCTCTAGCTCAATCCTGCTTATCCTGAAGGACACAACATTTCATAAAAGCAAGTGTTAGCTAATAAAATTAGCTAAGTAAGATACACACATTTTGATAAAACGTTCTTCATTTTACTTTCATAAAACTTCGTCATATTTTACTTATCAAAACATAACCACATTACATATCATACACAATTAACATCAACCCATACTTCCCCTTTTTCCACATTCCATCACATTACATATCACATCAATGCGTACATACAACTTAATGAACATCTCATAACATATCAACATATCTTACAACTTAGTCAACATCTCATATCATATCATCATATACTTTCAACATAATCAACATCTCATAACTTAGCATAACACACGTAAACATATCCCACGTATACATACTAACACAAGTAGAGTACATACTCCTAATTGTGCCTATCAACGATAAATCATACTTATAAGCAACTTAATCAACGTAAGCAACTTAATCAACTTATCAACTTATCATCTTATCAACTTATCAACTTATCAACTTATCATCTTTAATCAACTTATCAACTTATCATCTTATCAACTTATCATTTAATCAACTTATCAACTTTAATCAACTTTAAGCATCCCGTTACGCTTTTAACATTGGTGGTTAGTCACCCCACCCGGGAATACTAGTTCAACAACTATGCCGCAAGAAAACACTCAAGCGACCACTTATTGTATCCCGTCATGCTTTTAACATTGGTGGTTAGTCACTCCACCCGGAAATACTAGATCAACAACTATGCCGCAAGGAGCCACTCAAGCGACCACGTACGCACTAGCTTTTCAACTAGCACGGGTTAAGCTTAACACTTTCCACGTCAATCTCACATATTTAGCTATAGCATTTCCCACGTATTTATATCTTTCTTACTTTTTACGCACTAACACTAAGGCTAGAACGGTTTCGCACATCTCACATTTTACTTTAACATTAGGTACAATCATTACCTAATTAGTCCCACGTCTACCTTTGCATTTAATCCCACTAACGTGCACAACTCATAGCAATTCCCTCGTGTATCTAGTGAACTAGACATATCATACTTAAGTCCCACATACAAGCCATCACATATCAACATTAAGGCATATCAACGACATTATCAACAACACATATCTTAAACATATCATGGCAACGTAATTATAAGCATCATACTTCATATGCACATATTTACTTCTACTTTAAACATCATCACATCAACATAAATCATTTCAACATGCATACATTCCCACATAACCTCCCGCATAACCCGTAAAACCCAACACATATAAGATAATCCGATTAAGAGGTTAATTATAGAAAACCACATTTTGTTGTGCCTCCAGCGTGAGAAAAGTCATGTAACTTACCTTATTACAGCGCACAACACAATGATAACAAATGTTACCGAGCCTTGCAAATATTCTCGACTACCTATAACAAGTATAGAATCAATAATCTACCATAAATGAGACCCAATTAACACTTGGAACCTACATATGTCATATGGACACTTATATGTCACTTAACACTTATTTTAAACCTTAATAGTTTGGAAAGACACTTTATGAGTCTTATGCATCAGCCATGAGTCGCATATTTGCAAAAGTAATAACATAAATCGACCATGATCAGTTTATGAGTCTCATACCCTTTTATGAGTCTCATATTTACAAAAGGAACAACATAAATCGAACTTGATCAGTTCATGAGTCTCATACCCTTTTATGAGTCTCATATTTACAAAAGGAACAACATAAATCGAACTTGATCAGTTCATGAGTCTCATACCCTTTTATGAGTCTCATATACTGTAGCTTCGAACAAGACTTCGTTTTTGCAACTCCTTACGACCTTTAAACGTTTTCTTGACAACTCCAGGCCTTATAAACACTTTAAACCATCAAATTAAGACCCAATAGAACCTTTGAAAACATCAATTGATCCTTATATCATTTACAACAAAGACTCACACTTTAAATCACCCGAAAGACGCAAAATCGGTAACGTTTTGATCAAAAACACAATTGAACACTTATGGATCTAATTAATCACCTGGGATTTACTCATATACATATAATCAACATATTTCATCATTAAAGTTAGCATCTTGATGTAGTTAACCAACTCAATTAACGATTTTACTCACGAAAACGTCGTTTTTAACCGAAAACATCAACTTTAAACAATCCCAACCCTCATGGCCGAATCTACAGGGACAAAACCTACTTTAAAACTTAATCAACATTCAATTAATGATATTATACCTGTAGGGTTGATTAATGGATCGAAAACTAGAAGAAACCACCATCGAATCACCCCGAAATTGCTCTAAGCTTGAATGAGGCTCTTAGGGTTTTGTGTGAAAGACTTTTCTAGGGTTTTAATCTGATTTCCCAGCCTTTGGGTCGTGGATGAGGCCATATATATACTGGAGCAACTTACAAAACTTTACATCTAGGCCCTCACACTTTGTTACAACTCGTTTCGGCCCTTAACGGCTCTTTTAACGCCTACGGGAACACTTATCGACCCTCATATCTTATCGGGAACAATAATTTACTTTATTAATCATTATCAACTTTAACTTCATTACTTTAAATCACTTTAACACATATCTCACGTAAATCATTTAATTCACGTAAGCACATATAAAACACATAGTAACTAACGGTCGCTAACGACGAGTTAACGGTCAACGTCAAAAAGTTTCGGGATGTTACAATTCTCCCCTCCTCAGAATCATTTCACGACATCAACACCTCATTTCACTTCTCACTACTTTCCACACACGTATAAATCAACATTTCAACACATTTCCACCAATCACTTCCTCAACACCCTTCATTTCATGTCTTTCATTAGTCAATGTGAATACCGTCAAATGAACACGCCTGCATCATGATACATTTATAATTATGTTCTGGACCATAATTCTAACTATATCATTCCTCACACGTGTACCTTTAATTATACCCACATATCATAATGTCCAACATTTCCTTCACAATCCATCATGGCATAATTATACTAACTACAAACACATAATAGACACACATTTCACATACACATATATGCACAAATATAATCGATTAAACTACTAGAGAACTACTTGGTTAGGTATCTCATCTTCCACAGTAGTCATTTGATATGCATGAACCTTGACTTTTTGAGCATCATCCTTCTTCGCATCATCTTTCCATTAAGGACAATCAGCAATCAAATGTCCCGTCTCACCGCACTTGTAACATCGAACCTTATCTTTGCAACTAGAAGCAACATGTCCCTACTTACCACACCTATCACATCTCTTAGTTTTCTCCGAACATGGTCCACTGTGATGAACTCTACAAATTGAACACCACTGACTAGCTTTTTCATGATCCTTGCCCTCATAAGTCGAACCATTCATAAACTTCTTTTCCGAATCTGATGACTCATCTAACCTTCTCTTAAATCCAACCTTCTTGTCATTCACAGTCTTCACATTTGTCTTCTCGGACTTATAACCATCATCCAACTTCTCTGATTCCTTGATAGCACCCGCAAGAGTAGTATGTTGCCTACAAATACCTCGACAACTAGCCGGAACACCATCCACATACGCATCAACCAAAACACCGACCATTCAACATTATATCAACCTTGAACCTCTTACTCCCATCTTGAACTTCCTTGTTCTTCCTTTCAAACTCGAACTTCGTTTCGTCAACTTTTACAAACACTTTCTCAACTTGAACCACAACAACTTGCATCACATACATGACATTTCAAACCTCTTTTCCTTTATGGTCCTTGTATCTAACCCGATGGGTTGGACTCGATACGATGAATTCTATTTAACCTAATACTCCACTTTCAATCACCACTCTTAGAATATATCGCACCATACACAACACAATGACACAATTCATTCTACCAGGAATTTGCACATTACCTTAAGAGATCGTCATATCTTACAACTTAGTCAACATCTCATATCATATCATCATATACTTTCAACATAATCAACATCTCATATCATATCATCATATACTTTCAACATAATCAACATCTCATATCATATCATCATATACTTTCAACATAATCAACATCTCATATCATATCATCATATACTTTCAACATAATCAACATCTCATATCATATCATCATATACTTTCAACATAATCAACATCTCATATCATATCATCATATACTTTCAACATAATCAACATCTCATATCATATCATCATATACTTTCAACATAATCAACATCTCATATCATATCATCATATACTTTCAACATAATCAACATCTCATATCATATCATCATATACTTTCAACATAATCAACATCTCATATCATATCATCATATACTTTCAACATAATCAACATCTCATATCATATCATCATATACTTTCAACATAATCAACATCTCATATCATATCATCATATACTTTCAACATAATCAACATCTCATATCATATCATCATATACTTTCAACATAATCAACATCTCATATCATATCATCATATACTTTCAACATAATCAACATCTCATATCATATCATCATATACTTTCAACATAATCAACATCTCATATCATATCATCATATACTTTCAACATAATCAACATCTCATATCATATCATCATATACTTTCAACATAATCAACATCTCATATCATATCATCATATACTTTCAACATAATCAACATCTCATATCATATCATCATATACTTTCAACATAATCAACATCTCATATCATATCATCATATACTTTCAACATAATCAACATCTCATATCATATCATCATATACTTTCAACATAATCAACATCTCATATCATATCATCATATACTTTCAACATAATCAACATCTCATATCATATCATCATATACTTTCAACATAATCAACATCTCATATCATATCATCATATACTTTCAACATAATCAACATCTCATATCATATCATCATATACTTTCAACATAATCAACATCTCATATCATATCATCATATACTTTCAACATAATCAACATCTCATATCATATCATCATATACTTTCAACATAATCAACATCTCATATCATATCATCATATACTTTCAACATAATCAACATCTCATATCATATCATCATATACTTTCAACATAATCAACATCTCATATCATATCATCATATACTTTCAACATAATCAACATCTCATATCATATCATCATATACTTTCAACATAATCAACATCTCATATCATATCATCATATACTTTCAACATAATCAACATCTCATATCATATCATCATATACTTTCAACATAATCAACATCTCATATCATATCATCATATACTTTCAACATAATCAACATCTCATATCATATCATCATATACTTTCAACATAATCAACATCTCATATCATATCATCATATACTTTCAACATAATCAACATCTCATATCATATCATCATATACTTTCAACATAATCAACATCTCATATCATATCATCATATACTTTCAACATAATCAACATCTCATAACTTAGCATAACACACGTAAACATATCCCACGTATACATACTAACACAAGTAGAGTACATACTCCTAATTGTGCCTATCAACGATAAATCATACTTATAAGCAACTTAATCAACTTATCAACTTAATCAACTTATCAACTTATCATCTTATCAACTTATCAACTTTCATCAACTTTAATCAACTTATCAACATGTCAACTTATCATCTTATCAACTTATCAACTTTAATCAACTTTAAGCATCCCGTTACGCTTTTAACATTGGTGGTTAGTCACCCCACCCGGGAATACTAGTTCAACAACTATGCCGCAAGAAAACACTCAAGCGACCACTTATTGTATCCCGTCATGCTTTTAACATTGGTGGTTAGTCACTCCACCCGGAAATACTAGATCAACGACTATGCTGCAAGGAGCCACTCAAGCGACCACGTACGCACTAGCTTTTCAACTAGCACGGGTTAAGCTTAACACTTTCCACGTCAATCTCACATATTTAGCTATAGCATTTCCCACGTATTTATATCTTTCTTACTTTTTACGCACTAACACTAAGGCTAGAACGGTTTCGCACATCTCACATTTTACTTTAACATTAGGTACAATCATTACCTAATTAGTCCCACGTCTACCTTTGCATTTAATCCCACTAACGTGCACAACTCATAGCAATTCCCTCGTGTATCTAGTGAACTAGACATATCATACTTAAGTCCCACATACAAGCCATCACATATCAACATTAAGGCATATCAACGACATTATCAACAACACATATCTTAAACATATCATGGCAACGTAATTATAAGCATCATACTTCATATGCACATATTTACTTCTACTTTAAACATCATCACATCAACATAATCATTTCAACATGCATACATTCCCACATAACCTCCCGCATAACCCGGAAAACCCAACACATATAAGATAATCCGATTAAGAGGTTAATTATAGAAAACCACATTTTGTTGTGCCTCCAGCGTGAGAAAAGTCATGTATCTTACCTTATTGCAGCGCACAACACAATGATAAAAAATGTTACCGAGCCTTGCAAATATTCTCGACTACCTATAACAAGTATAGAATCAATAATCTACCATAAATGAGACCCAATTAACACTTGGAACCTACATATGTCATATGGACACTTATATATCACTTAACACTTATTTTAAACCTTAATAGTTTGGAAAGACACTTTATGAGTCTCATGCATCAGCCATGAGTCGCATATTTGCAAACAGTAGCAAGCATAAATCGACCATGATCAGTTTATGAGGCTCATACCCTTTTATGAGTCTCATATTTACAAAAGGAACAACATAAATCGAACTTGATCAGTTCATGAGTCTCATACCCTTTTATGAGTCTCATATTAGCAAACAGTGGGAAAACATAATCGACAATTATTAGTATATGAGTTTCATCCTCTAATATGAGTCTCATATACTGTAGCTTCGAACAAGACTTCGTTTTTGCAACTCCTTACGACCTTTAAACGTTTTCTTGACAACTCCAAGCCTTATAAACACTTTAAACCATCAAATTAAGACCCAATAGAACCTTTGAAAACATCAATTGATCCTTATATCATTTACAACAAAGACTCACACTTTAAATCACCCGAAAGACGCAAAATCGGTAACGTTTTGATCAAAAACACAATTGAACACTTATGGATCTAATTAATCACCTGGGATTTACTCATATACATATAATCAACATATTTCATCATTAAAGTTAGCATCTTGATGTAGTTAACCAACTCAATTAACGATTTTACTCACGAAAACGTCGTTTTTAACCGAAAACATCAACTTTAAACAATCCCAACCCTCATGGCCGAATCTACAGGGACAAAACCTACTTTAAAACTTAATCAACATTCAATTAATGATATTATACCTGTAGGGTTGATTAATGGATCGAAAACTAGAAGAAACCACCACCGAATCACCTCGAAATTGTCTAAGCTTGAAGGAGGCTCTTAGGGTTTTGTGTGAAAGACTTTTCTAGGGTTTTAATCTGATTTCCCAGCCTTTGGGTCGTGGATGAGGCCATATATATACTGGAGCAACTTACAAAACTTTACATCTAGGCCCTCACACTTTGTTACAACTCGTTTCGGCCCTTAACGGCTCTTTTAACGCCTACGGGAACACTTATCGACCCTCATATCTTATCGGGAACATTAATTTACTTTATTAATCATTATCAACTTTAACTTCATTACTTTAAATCACTTTAACACATATCTCACGTAAATCATTTAATTCACGTAAGCACATATAAAACACATAGTAACTAACGGTCGCTAACGACGAGTTAACAGTCAACGTCAAAAAGTTTCGGGATGTTACATAGTATATTCACTTAACAACCCCTATAATATTTTCACATACATTATCTCCTTAACATTAAGTTACATGGTTTTGTTGCGGGACAGACCACACTCATGGCTGAGTTGAGCAAAGTTGCAAAACACGAGAAAGCTTGCATTTAGAATCAACATGTATTTGTCCCATTTGGTTTGGACACCTTTGGTGTTCTTTCCCTCGACGCTGTACGATTTCTGAAACGGGTTCAGAAAGTTGTTAATAGTAATTCCTCGACTCTTAAGGCCCAAAAACGTTGTATTTAGTAGAATCGGGTTTGCTATTCAAAAGGGGTAGCGGCGCAACTTGTTGTCCGACTACCTGCCATTGTAATGTAATGACTTTCTGCGATTAATGTAAATTAAGTAGGTTGTTCTAATAAAAAAAAATCTGTTCTCTTTTAAAATATCTCCATTAACCCTTTAAATCAATTACTTTTATATCAATTATATACCCTACTCGACGTCGCATCCACCACCAACGGTCACCCCCACCACTACACCGTCACCGCCACGACTAGTGTCGCATTGTGTGGCTATAGTGCTAGTTTATAAAAAGAAAAAAGAACAAAAAAAAAATTGATGAACATTAGAGACAACCTTATTTTTTTTGTGTAACTTTTTATTCACATCACTCCGGCAATCACCAACGGTGTATATCTATATCTATACTACTCTATAAAGCAAACTACCCCCTCCCTTTTAAGTAATTAAGATTTTAAAATGACTATATTATCCCTCTTCTTTATTCATTAATATAAACATCTTCACCTATTTACCTATAATACCCTTAATGAAATAAGTTACAACATAGATCATCCAACCCTTAAATAACCATATTAACTCCTATTACATCAATTAATTTACATTTACCACCACGTCACCACCACCGTCACCGCCGCACGTACCCGCCACCACTGCCGCCGTCGCCACACCTTTGTCACTACCAGCAACACCGCCGCATCGCGCGGACATCCGTCTAGTAAACAAAACAACAATACTTAGAACAACTTAAATTACACCAATCGTGCCATGAGAGGCTACATCAATCGTGCCACGACACACAACCTTATCTAACAACTTTGATTGATTAGTAATCGCTTTTTGAAAATAAAAGACTTCTTTGACTTTTTTATAATAAAAATTGAAACGTGAATATGATTTCTTTGAAGGACCACTTTAACTACCTACTTTGAGGAACAATTTGCTTGAAAAGGTAACTTTAATCTTTTAAAAAAAATACAATATATGGTACCAATAATTGATGCCAGCTTTATATCCATCTATCGTAAAAGAAAACACGTTTGTGTGACTGTGTGTGAGCCATCTTTTCAAAAAATAGCAAATAGGAAGCTGCTAAGAAAAATAAAATATTAATGGTAAGCTAAATATGTTTAAAAACAAAAAGACTTCGCTTTGACCCATTTACATCACCAACCAACACTATCTATTTAAACTTGACAATCAATGTAAAATCTGATATCAAAAAACAAAACTAACAATGAAGTTTGGAAAGGAATTTGGTTCACAAATGGTGCCAGAATGGCAAGAAGCATACATGAACTACAACTATCTCAAGACACTTTTAAAAGAAATCTTGTTATTTCGACAGCGGCCAAGCGTGTCGAATAAGGTGAAGTCGACGTCGAAAACGTCTTCTTTGAGACGAAAAGGGTCTCTTTTTAGAGCATTTAGTGGACTAACTAGTCATACAAGCAAAAATGATAAACAAGATGAAGTAATTATGGTTAGTACAATGCAGCAAGCAGACGAAGAACAAGGCGAAGAGTATCCGCGTTACCAAACGATTTTTCTCAAATCGTTAGAGGAAGGCGGCGAGTTGGAACTTATTTTCTTTAGAAGACTCGATAATGAGTTCAATAAAGTGGTTAACTTTTATAGAACAAAAGTGAAGGAGGTTGTCAAGGAGGCTAAGGAGTTAGATATACAAATGGAGGCTCTCATTGCTCTTCGAATCAAAGTGCATCATCGAACCGATGCTGATGTCACTCCCCTTACCAATGAAACAAATACAGGTATTAACGTGGATACATTTATCTATACTGTACTGATTGACTATACTACATGCGATATATCATATGAATATATACATATACATTGAGTGAATTCATGTTTAAATGACAATAAAAATGGGTAATAGAGTTTTGAATAAAATATATGAATATAAAAAAAGAAAATTACAATACTCGATGAATATTAATATGTTGGAGATCAGTAAAGTTATTCGAATTTAGGTGTCGTACACTTATTTAGGTAAAATTTAGAATATAATATGTAAGTTGATCTAATCTTATTGAAGTTTTTTGTATATACTTCTCAGAATACTTCAAAGAATTTATAATGACTACCTTTTCTTTCAATGAATATCAAAAACCCAGTAGGACGCATGTTATATAGAGATTTTTAGTTATACTTATAGGCTATAGCTAGGAATCTAGGATATGTTTTTAAAACTCATAAGTTTAAATACATAACATCAACATCTGTATCTGTATACAATTATATAACCATAGTATTTACAATTTTCGGTAAAGAAAAATAATACATATGCTTATAACAAGATTACGAAGTAGAATCCACGTATCTAAAGTGAATGAATTAGACATATTTAGTTTTGTGAATCTTAGACCTATATAACATTACTTTTCGATAAAAAAAAAAATGAAGGTTCAAATCCATTGGAGGTAATTCAAGAATCCAAGATAACTGAAGTACATCAAGAAATAAGATGGAAGGATGCCAATGAATCCAGGATGGCTTCTTTAGAAGTTTACATGAATCGCATAAAGATAAACGCCGCACCAGAAACACCCATATCCACCATGAGAAGTGTTTTCAATAGTTTAAATTTAGACTTAAATTACAACAGAAATGAACTTAAAGCTGCACAACAAAAGTTGAAGCGCGCCTTTATCGAGTTCCATGAAAAGCTTCGGTTTCTAAAAAACTACAGGTACGTACTTACTAGTTATAACCACTTTCCAGTTGACCTTAAGATTGGTTCATATAACTGAATTGTATCTTGCTGTAAGTCCAGCTTCCTGAATCAATTTGCCTTCTCCAAGATAATGAAGAAGTACGATAAGGTTAGAAACGCTTCATTTTTTTGTCAATGTCTCGATCTCCAAGTGTTCACTTGCTGACTTAGATTCTTAGTGCAGATCACGTCAAGAAATGCAGCAGACACGTACTTAAAGATGGTTGAAGGATCTTACTTAAGCCAATCTGATGAGGTAGATTATTATATAAAAATACATAGATGGTATATAATATATATATATATACATCAGATACCTTTGTGCTTGACACTTGACCGAAACTTTCATTTCTTCAGGTTGCTAAGCTTATAGCAAGAGTTGAAGCAACATTCATAAAGCACTTCTCGAACCAGAATCGTGATCAAGGAATGAACATCTTAAGACCAAAAGCTAAACGAGAAAAGCATCGGGTTTCGTTTTTTGTTGGTAAGTTATTAGCATCCAGCAAGTTATATATTGTTGGCATGTGCGGTACAACTCAACAGTGTAATTTTATTGTGCAGGCTGCTTCTTTGGATGCTCGTTAGCACTTATAGTGGCGATCATCTTAAGTATACACACTAGAGATTTTCTCAAGAGTGTGGAACAAATTCAGTACATGAATACCATTTTTCCACTATACAGCATGTTTGGATTTCTTGTGTTACATATGCTGATGTATGCTGGAAATGTGTACTATTGGACGCGTTATCGAGTCAATTACTCCTTTATATTTGGATGCAAACCGGGTACAGAACTGCGCTTTAATGAAGTTCTACTCATTAGTTCTGGTCTATCAGTACTCATTTTTGCGGCTATACTCACAAACCTTGAAATGGACCTTGATCCGAACACTCAAACATACAAAACAATAACTGAATTACTCCCTCTAGGCTTAGTCACTGTAAGATCTTTTTCCTGCTATATACCAAGTATATACCCATTATATACAGTTCAACATTAATTTATTTTGCTTAAAACTTATTGTGAACTATGTCTTGCAGGCTGTGCTTTTGATAGCAATCTGTCCATTTAATATTTTCTATCGCTCAACCCGTTACTTCCTCATGGCCTGTTTATGGCGCTGTATTTGTGCTCCTCTTTATATGGTCACTCTCCCTGATTTTTTCTTGGCTGATCAGTTTACTAGCCAGGTAATTTAGAAAAAAACAGCTTAAAAATATAATAACAACGATAACTGTACATTTAACAGCATATATTGATTAAGGAACTAAAACTAACTGAATATCTTTTTTTATGGTTCCAGGTCCAACTATTGAGGAGTTTGGAGTTCTATGTATGCTACTATGGTTGGGGGGATTTCAAGAAGAGGGATGCACAAACTTGCAGTAATAGCGGTATCTATAAAACCATTTCCATATTTATCGCTGTTATCCCGTATTGGATTCGATTTCTACAGGTACATTGATCTACTTGTGCATTTTCCAGTTTTACAAGTGGTAACTAGAGATGATTCTTTTTCTAAACTGAAATTTATCTGTATAGTGTGTCCGACGCTACTACGAAGGGAGTGATTCGACACAAGCTCTGAATGGACTAAAATACTTCTCTACCATTATTGCTGTTGTTTCAAGGACAGTCTATGATCAAAGGAAAGGAACGACCTTAAAAATCATTGCTGCATCTACCTCGGGAATCGCAACAATTTTTAGTACCTACTGGGATCTAATAATGGATTGGGGTCTGCTAAATAGAAGCTCTGAGAATCCATGGTTAAGAGATAAACTCATTTTGCCTAACAGATCTATCTACTTCATAGCAATGGTAATTATAGTATTAATTACTGAACTTTAACGCTCACCACTACAAATACTGCCTCATTTGAGATCCAATTATTCTTTTGAGCAAAAACTGACTTACTTTAGATAACGTGCAGATAGTGAATGTGATACTGAGACTTGCCTGGATGCAGACTGTACTAGATTTCACTGAAGCCTCTTTCCTCCATAGAAATGCCCTAACTGCAATAATTGCAAGTTTGGAGATTATTCGGCGTGGCATATGGAACTTCTTCAGGTCTGAGTTCCATTTTTGATTGCATAAACTTAAAAACAGTATATGAAAACAGAATCTAATATTGTGCTAAATAATGGGTTAGGTTGGAGAATGAGCATTTGAACAATGTTGGAAAATTTCGAGCTGTCAAGACGGTGCCATTACCTTTTAGCTACGAGGACGAAGACAAGGATCTGTAATTCATTTCTACACAGAAATTGTAAAGAAGCACAAGTTTTGTCTACATTGTTTCATAACAAATACTACTTACATAATTGATACGGACCCTGCTACTGGATTATACTGGATTGGGCCAAATTGGGTCAGGGAAGACCCAGCTAAAAGGAGGCTAAGGGAATTTAGGACTTAGGAGAGGCAGCATTCCAACTGCGAGAGAGTGGGGGATAACCCACTGAACTGGGATGGGTAATTAATTGTTCCTGCCAAATCTAAGTTTAAGTATTTTGAGTTCTTTGTTTGGTAGTCAATGGATGTTTTGTTTATCGACTTAGGTTTCTTTACCTTTGTAATAGGAGATTAGCTTATCTCGAATCAGGCCAACTATTTTGCTTGTTCTTTTTTCACTATAATCAGATTTTTGGTTTCTATCAACAATTCTTTTAGAATATAAAAGAGGAATTCAACAAAAACAGCCAATGATACTTCTTATACTTTCTAGTAACTCAGAACTTTGTGAATTTGAAATTCTAAAGTAGGTGTCAAAGCTATGCCTCCTACCTAAGCAGAAAATAAATGCTTAAGATCAACAGGCAGTGATCACGAATCGTCGAATCCCTTCATCAATGGAGGTGTTATAGAAAAAACAAATCTTATATTTACCCTTTCATAACAAATTAACAATGCTCGCATCTAACTGTTACTGCAGAAACAAATCAAGTAGTTTTGTTTGATTTACAAAATCAAAAAGAAGCAAAAGTAATATTCCAAAACTTAAAACCTCACAAAAGAATCATACAATGTCAAAATATCGACATACTGCCATAGTGTAGTTCTTATTCCACAGTAGTTTAAACCTTAATCAGTATTGAACAAGAAAGCAGAACCTGTTACTCTCGTTCTGATTGCGAGTCAGAAGATGAATCTTCTGCAGTTATAGCACCAGTGTCAATATCTTGGTTGCCAAATATAGATGCAAACGATAGCGGATTGGAGGTAGAACTTTCTTTCTTAAGACCCTTTATGGTTTTAATAGCATCAACTGTCCGCCTATACACATCTGAAGTTCCCTCCCCGGTTGACAACAGCACTCTTGTGGTATCACTACCTCTGCTGGTAGATTCAACTACTTCCTCTTCTATAGGAAAGAGAAGTTCGAGATTTTCCTCACACTCACGGACCAATCTTGTAAGAGGTTCTGTGGTAAAAAACGGCTGGCGAAGTGCAAGTTGTGTAAAATGTACACACAGTAATCCACCTGTTCTTTTATCATACTTCTTCAAAATCTTAATGATACCTATAAAACAAAAAGATAAAAGCAAGGTTACCAAGAATCCGTTTAAATTTAAGATATGATACACAACTAAAAGAGAGTGTATAGTTATATACAAGATATTTTACCTGCAAAGTTTAAGGAGCTGTAGTTTTTGAGAAGCACTATCTCCCCATGAATCGTGACAAAATCTTTACGTATCGCCATCATCTCATCACTGAATTCACTTTCTGATGTAAAAACTCCATCTTTGCAGCTTTTCTCCTTCACTTGCTCGATTCTTTGTTTCAGCTCCTGTTTTAATCATGAGTAATATTGGTGAGAAGATGCAGACGTGAGATTTTCATTTATAATAATTGTAGAGATTTCAATTACAAGAAACAGAAGGTGAAAGTAAATCGACAATACGTATCAACTAAATTAGAAATTAGTAAGCAAAGCAAAAAATCAAAAATAACTATCATACTCCCTTAGTCTCAAACAAAGTAATTTTTGAATCATGGACACCACGTATTGCACCTAAAGCATATCACCCCAAGTCCAAAGTAGGAAACTGACTTAATAAGCTCCAAATCAACCTAAAAACATGTAAAGTTATCCCTGCTTCATAACCAAGGACAAATTAGGGAGTGAAACTCCTATTTCAAATTCATAACCACTATGGGAAGGATGTCCAACCCTCGTCATGCATACACAGACCCAGGATAATATCCCCAAGAGATCCATTAGTCCAACCCTCTATACCTGAAAGAACATGGCTCCTTAATGATGCAAAAAGGCCAAAGAAAACTTTTCCAATACTTTCAAAATAAACTTAAACTTACGATCCAAATCCCTTCGAGATGCACTTGAAACAAAAAAATTCCAATACTTGAAGCAGCGATATTATAACATTAAGCTTACTCATGCTTTACATGCACACAATGAAGCTAAAGAATAAAATTTACACAAAGACATTTTTCCAAGCATTTAAGAAAGATCATTACTTTGGTTGTAGAATAAGCGTAACAACGCAGTAGCAATGTTATGAATGGTGTTGAACCCTTGGAAATTAGATCCTGGGTAGGCACTGATTTTAATCATTGTAACCAAATGGTTGTACGTAATTAAGGCAGAAGTGGGACTATTTGTAAAAATATGGCCCAAAGTTTGGGATATATAAAAATTTGCTGTACAAAAAAAAACTCATGCTTTAAACTGCATTAGCTCACACACACCATAGTACCAAAAACTAACACTAACATGTTACAAGTGTTATCAGATGAGTCATTATTAGGTTTATATTGTAATACACTAATTAAAGTAGCATACATATCTAAGAAAACCAGGCTCCATTCATACTAAGAATAGCAAAACCAAAATGAATCTGATGATCCAACTGATTTTGTAATATGATCAGAAACTATAAATGCAGGTAAGCGATTGAATATAAGAACTGATTTTGTAATAATTCAACACGTACACTTAACTATCTCTCTATCTTCAAACAAAGATGCTATCTCATTTTGAATCTTCAAACTACAATAATCACTTTAACAACACGCATCTAAATTCACAATATCCAAGTACAATAATCCAGGATTTGTTGATTGTCAATGAAACCAAATAGCACAAGCCTTAGACTTTTGAATACATCAAATATAAAGATATATCAAGTGCAGACATCCACCAAATGTAACTAAATTCACAATGACATTGGCTAAGCATAATTGCCAGTTTACCACACCGTAATTGTTCTAACTACTCGATCAAAAATAAAGAATTAACAAGTGCTCTGTATCTTTGACAACTCGATCAAGCTAGTAACATCTAACTAAATCTCATATAGCTCGCAACTTCTTCATTAGTCCCATGGTTTTAGACCACATTGCACACTTTTCTCACAACCTGAAAGCTTCGTTTTTGGCCAACTACTTCCCAGTAAGTTATGCGTCCTTGTACAACTCTCACCTAAACATGCTAAAACTACATAATTCTTATGAGGTAGTGGCCCCAAAACGCGTAGTGTGAAACGGGGCGAAATCTTCCTAATGAACCCGAGTCACATGGGTATCCGCCCGATCGTAATTTAACAACTTAAAAGTGTAAAAAAACAGTCAATTGGCACATACCCTAAAAAGTAAAAATCAAATTTTTTTCTAAGAATTCTCTAATTCATATCAAAAAGTGAAAACACCCACATAACAATAATTAAACTTTAATTATTATAGTATGATTAACAAAGAGTAATTAAGGGAAGACCTGAAAGCGGATAACGAATTCTTCTTCTTTATCAACATAGAAATCATTAAACTTTTCAAGTTCTTCATTAAGAATCCTAACAAACCACTGCTGAAGATCATAAGCTACCTGATTAGGATTAGCATTAGGATTAGGATTAGGATTAGGGTTAGGATTAGGAAGGTTTTTAAGGAGTTTTTTAAGGGGTTTGTAACACAAGTATTTGTCTTTCCATTCAGGTAATGTTTGTTCTAAATGGATTCCCAATTCTTTACCGAATTTCATTTTTTTTCAAAATTATGATTATAATAAAAAACAAGAAAGAAATTGATTATTATTAGCTGATGATATCAATGATTTTCGATTATTATGTTTTGAAAGTAAGGTTGATGAATGATATTAGACAAAGTCCAGCCTGAGTTTTTTGTTGTTTTCAGATAAGAATAAACAAATGCGTCTGTCTATATATATAGTTTACTTATAAGCAAAGCAATGACCACTTGACCAGGTCCCGTTATGAGCAATTTTTCTGATTGAAAGCGGTATCGAATTTTAACTGACACCTTGACCGGTATCGTATCTATTTTTGATTGTTGTTGATATCGGTACTGAGAATACATCAAATGTAACTTGAATTAGTTATACCGATAGCGGTTGATATGAGACCGAGACCGAGATCGATACTATATTTTGGCAATTTTCAGGACAGTCACATCCCATCCGTAATCTTGAGTATTTACATAACTTTAGGAAGAGTTAACTATTATTTGTATCAATGCTTTTACTAGTCGTAAAACTTTCACTGGTTTTGAAATCCTAGTCGGTTAACAAGTCCAAATTGTCCAACAATTTTGTAAATTTCATCGTGTGGTTGTTGAGCACCACATGAGCATTTCTTCTTAAGTCTCTTATCGATTCTCTTTAGGAAAAGAAAAACAGATAAATTCTTTTAGAATTTATGATATACATAAATTAACTTTTTCATTTGATATTATTTTCCAAAAAAACTTATATAACAAATTACGTATACTTATCAACTATTAAACTTCTACAAGAACTATCATAAAAAATCGTCAAATGCCACCAATAAAAGATATTTACTCAGGTCACATTATGCCAGCACAAACACATTAATCCTTTCATTTAACCATTTGTGTTTATCTATTTGCAATAAAACAAAACCAAAAAACTGTTCTTAAAAAAAAACTAAAACAAAAAATATACGTGAATAAGTCTCGTCCTAAAAGAAATGGCTTACTGCCTAAAAAGTAAAAGATACAACTATAGCCACTTAACACATACCGGAGCCATACATATGAACAACACATCTTAGGCTGGAAGAGTAACCTCTCGCTAGTCACTTTTACCCATCTTTTATATTTTTTACCCACTTACAAGGATACTTTACCACCTTTTTTTTGTTTTAACTTTAATATAAACGAAATTATATTAAATTAAATTAAAAGTAAGACAATTCAGATAAAAACTAAATTATATTAAATAAAATTAAAACTAATACAAAGTAATTGTTTGAAATTGGGTTGCTGTAGTTGATATTTAATGCCCAATCCGAAAATAACGGAAAAAGTTTATTACCTTTCCATGATATATGGGTTGTTGTAGTTGATATTTAATGTTCAATCCGAAAATAACAGAAAAAGTTTATTGTCTTTTCCATGATATACGAGTAGTTGTAGTTGATATTTAATGTTTAATCCAAAAATAGCAGAAAAAATTATTGCCTTTTCGATGATATATCAACAGAAATATATGTTCATAATATGTAACTTTCAAATTCAAACCTAACATAATTAAATGGAGTGAAAAAACACATATTTGACACCATTGTGAGTTTGGTATAGCAACATTAAACGACATGCGTATATGAAGCAAACCCGGGATCCATCTCTAAAAAATCATCCTCAAATACAGGTATACGAATCATGAGATAAATCGAATGGAGCGGGTTGGATTGATTCGCGAGGTTGGATTGATACGTGGTGATGGGAGGGAGGTTGGATTGATTTGTGACGGTGGGAGGGGGGTTGGGTTGAACCACGATGGATTATCATGGAACCAAAAAAGTTACCGTGTTTTGGGGTGCGGGTTACTTTCCCACGATTCATTTATAACATATATGTGTAATGTGTAAACAGATTTTGAGCTTTAGTTGTGCTAGCGTTTGTAAAGAAGCTTGGGGAATATATATCAGATAAAGAGTTAAAGCTTTGCAGTGTATATTAAAACATATCTACAAAATTTTGGTTGTGGACTTGTGGTAGTATTTATTTAGAAAAGATAAAGCCTGCCGCTTGGAGAGGTTCCATTGTGAACATTGCAAAAAAAATTATATACGTATTACTTTTAATAATATTACACTACAAGACCCGTAAAATATTAAAATTTTTTATATATACTTTTTGCTCATAACGGTTGAAATAGATGGAGATTAAACTGGTAAAGTCAATGCCCAACTTTTTCCCCACCCCACCGGCACCGATGGCACGGGGCGTTGTCAATATAGACAAAAGTCGGTCACCATGTTTTTCACCATGATGACGTACCCACCCAGACGTTGGCACGCAGGGTACGTCCAAAAGATAAGCTTCACTTTCGATAAATAAGGAAACGATACATGCTTATCAAGAATCCCATATTTTAGGAAAAGAGATAATATCAAATCCCTTATTCTCGGAAGTGATATGCTTTACACCAAAAACCCTACTTGAAGGGAAAGTCACGAACCCCCTATAAATAGGGGGAAGGATGGCCAAATCGAGGCAGAATCACACACACACATATTCGGCGTACAAGAGGCTCTGCCTTACCGTAAGGGAACCGCCAAATAACAACCACATTCACCCCCATTTCCCCGTTCTAGGTTACCGGATTGGCTGTACAAACAATTGGCGCCATCCGCGGGACGTTCTCTAAACAGCAAAACCCACAAAATTTTTGTTTTCCCAAATCCTAAACCTAGAAAATGAACGATGAAAACACGCCGCCACCCGGTTTCGGCGGAGAAAGCATAGATCTGAACCGAAACCAGGGAGGTACGCCAATAACACCTTCCTCAACAGGGGCAACATACACCTCTACATCGGCTCCGCCTCTGATCGATGAAGCATACATACGACAGAACCATGAAAGCATCCTGAACACTCTACGACGTCTTCAAGATGCAGGGGTATTAACAGGAAGTGCAATCAATTTTGATGAAGCATACGACGAATATGATGGCGATACACCGCCACATGGAAGGCGTAGGCAACCAGTCGATCCCCGATCAAGGGTACAAAGAACCAACAATCAACAAAACAATGCTGCAGGATCGCAGGGTGAAACCCAGGAACAAAACAACCCAGGGTCGAACACCCAAGAACAAAACAACCCAGGGTCGAACACCCAAGAACAAAACAACCCAGGGTCGAACACCCAGGAACAAAGCAACCCAGGGTCAAACACACGGAATCGCGGTGGCCAGAATGCTCAAAATATTCCCCAGGGAATACAAAACCCTGGGCCGGCAAACAACATCCGCCCGCCACCTAGTTACAGCACTCCAGGACAGCAATATAGTATACCTGGGTATGTTCACTACACGCAGCATACCAATATCCCCCAGCATACAACAAATTCAGTGCCACAAGATAACACACAGGGTATGAATACCCCAGGATATTACAACCACGGGGCATATACTCAGAACTTTCAGAATGACGGTCAAAGACCAACTGCAGCAGGATACCAACAAAATCCCCATGAGAAAATAAACCAAGGTTTCCCAGTCAACAACCAGGCGTCCAACATGCCAGGAGCGCAGAGCCATACCCAGGGTCCACACATGCAAAGCAACAACCAAACCTACGGGTCACAAGCAAACCAGGCAATGCCACAAGTGCAGGCAGGTTTCCCCCAGGGTCAATACCAGCAAGGGTTCCAAGCGCCGGGCCAAGTTCCAGGAGCACATGATGTGACCAATTTATACCCATCGCCCACATCGTTATTGGCTTTTTTATTATATGTTTTTAGTCGATTTTGCTGGCATTTGGCGCGTTTATGGGTTTTGTTAGTGGTTTCAGGTTCTAAACAGGTGACGTGTCCGTTTGGTGCAATTTCGAGTAATTTGGAGGTCATGAAGTTGATTGGAGAGTTCGAGAGTTGTTAAGGCGAAAAGAGATAGAAAATTTATGCAAGTTCTTATTTTTGAAGAAGTGTTATTCGGACCAGTATATTTATACTGCGACGCAGTGGTGGTGAACAGGCCCACTGCGCCGCAGTCATCTAATGGAAATGAGCATCGAGACCAGTATATTTATACTGCGACGCAGTGGTGGTGAACAGGCCCACTGCGCCGCAGTCAGCTAGTGGAAAAAGGAGAATTCAACCAGTAATATTACATTGCGCCGCAGTGGGATGTGCGTGTGCCCACTGCGCCGCAGTCAGCCTTGACAAACGAGCACCAAAGGCAGTGTATAAGCACTGCGCCGCAGTGGGGGCATCACTCGCCCACTGCGCCGCAGTGAGAGTACGGGGCTGAAAGGTTTTGGGCAGCTT